>CM063724.1:5128134-5728134 GCA_032441825.1 Chaetogeoica ovagalla | reverse complement strand
GACGCGCGTTAATATAGAGAATTCGAATACGTTTTTTTTTTTTTGTATTTCTAAATAATTTCGGAACGAAAATGACCTAAAGCGTTTTAAGCACTTACTCCGAACAAACATATTTTATTATTATTACAAAATAATAATAAGACGTAATTTTTGTCCATTTCAATTTTCCGTTAAAAATATTTTCTACGAAATATCGACAACGTTTTCACGTTGTTTTGTGTTTCTAAATGTTTAGAACATATCGCCGTAATAATAATTGACACAAAAATAACAACAGGAGCGAAGACAATTCGAGTAGTATGGTATTAAAGGGTCGATAGAAAAACAAAATTAATGAGTATTATTAAAACGGTTAAAAAAATTGTATAAAAATTAAAAGCATTCTCGAGTATTCTGGAGAAAAATTTTCGCATTTATATTTAAACACGTTTCGGAGAAAAATTATTTTTAACGTGTATTATTGATTTTTCACAAAGTTGTTCCCCCGTTATTGAAGCCTCTTCTTTTCTCTCATATACTAATCACGCAAACATACACAGGGATAATACGTTTAATCGTATTAATCGCAAAATCGAACGAAAACGATAACATTTATTTTGTAATTGAATTGAAATTCCGAAAGAATGTAAATGTGATCGATTTTACTCCGAACTTAACGAGATTATATATAATATAATTTTTATAACATAAACGGATAAAATTGAAGGTAACGTAATTGCGTTTTCAAAATAACGAACTTAAAGCGTTCGTAATTAATTCGGTTTAATAATAAAACGCACGTGTTATTTTTATGTTTATTTAGCGTATTGATAATAACGTTTTAAACGCTTTCGATATTTGCAAACGTTTTATACGAACGAATAATTTGAATACGATTTGAAACTATTGATTGCAATATAAATATTAATATATACGTAGGTTGCAATAAATTCTCGAATTTCTCTTCTTTTTCTTTTCTTTTTATTTAGAAAGCATAATTTATTCCACATATATTATACAGCTAACAGAAATAAGTATTGTATTGCGACCTTGGTAAACTAAAAACAAAAAAAAAAAAACTTTTGTAATAAATGCCAAGTTTTATTTTGGGTATTTGAAAGTAGTTTTCTCGCACAAGAAATATACCGTTTTAAATGTTGTTTTATAAAAAGTTTATTTTACAACGAATTCTAAATTGTACGCACACCGTCCATATACAATGGTATAATAAACGCGGTACGCCGGTTAAATTTTCTGAAAATGTGTCGACAATTTTATGATTCAAAACTTTGTCACCAAAATACCAATTTTACCGCGTGTTTAGTGGTCGGAAATTAAATTTTTCACGATATTTATTTGTACACGTATTGGTTGCATATACGCGATATTGTATTAAATTCAATCAATTGCGAAAAAATGGGAAAAACGATTTCAAAATTATAATCATTATGATATTTCCCTTTGAGTTTCATATTTTTCAATAATATGTACCCGAATATTTTATTTCTGTACACTTCATCTTTCCGGGCGACAAAACAGTGGCTTCGCCACAATCACCACCGAAATTTAATTTTTATTAAAAAAAGAGATATTCTACATTAAATTTTATTAAAAAAAAAAAAAATTAGAATTCGGTTTTAACACATTGAAGTACTTCAACATATTCTTCGTAAATGTGAGTTTTATTTTGATTAATGATTTATAGTCGTATTATTGTTTCGGACGAATGTTTTATACGAACCGACAAATTCAATATTTTAATATCTAAATTATATATTTTGGTACAATAAATAACATTAATTGAATCGATTGTATTATCGATAAAACAGATTGTGTCGTTTTATACATCAACTTTTTATATTTTTTAAAGAAAAAATCGAAATAATACAGGTGACAATATCCTAAATCCAATCATACCCGTAAATTAATAATAATAATAATAATTAATTATCATAATAATAATACGTTTTATGTTTTGTTTCTAGTTCATTCTCTACCAAATCTCACTGTACTAAGTCTGTCGGGTTGCAGTAAGATCACCGACGACGGTATCGAACTGATCGCCGAAAATCTGCCAAAGTTACAGATCTTAGACTTATCATGGTGTCCTCGCGTCACCGACGCGGCCCTGGAATACATAGCGTGCGATCTGGTCGGATTGGAACAGCTGGTTTTAGACAGGTAAAAAAATATGTAATTAAGAACTTATACTTAAAAAAAAAAAATGTATAAAATCACTCGTCGTCGACTTCCCCAACCGGATAATATCTTAAGAGTTACGGGAAAATGTTTTACGTTCGAATAACGTATCGCGTCGATAAAAATAGTCGATGTGATTTTTTACAAAAAATATTCTATCGTTTATCTATTTGAAGCATGAGCGCGTGATTTTTTTTTTCCAAAATGATTATACTTATCGGCTCCATTTATCGCGTTTATATCCTTTTACTTCTCAATAACCGTTAAACAAAATGCCATATATTATATATATATTAAAAAAAAGCGCGATAATAACAAAATGTAATTTATAAGCTGTACAGTGTACGTGCTATAGAAAAAAAAAACGTAGTTAAAAAAAAACAACCCTCAAAAGCTAGGCAAAATAGGCTTAACGCGTGCATATAAAGACATAAAAAAAAAAAACAAAATTAAGCAATTTTTTTTTTATATATATTTATTTTAAAAATCTTTGAAAGCCAGGTAGTTAATTGATACTCGTTTAATAATATAATATGTATACAAGTACCGTATTTATTATGCATAACTTGTTCGGATATAAATTTGTTTTTATAAATACCATTTCTCGTACGCCCCGCGGCTTTATTTTGTTACAACGAATGTAGAAATTATTTTTCACTCGTATTTTGCAATATTTAACGGGACTTAATAGAATGTTTTATAATGTTCTGGACGTTTTTCAAAACACGACGTTTGAAAATATGTGTGTGTGTGTGAAGCAATTAACCGTCTTTGCGTTTGGCACACGAGTTGTCATTCTTCGAATTTCCCGGTACAGTATATGAGAAAAACTAGTGTTGTCAGTAACTGGTTAAATGTCCACACACGCATAAAATATTATGTCTCGTGTACTTTTCTTTTTTTTTTTTTTACTCGACGAATTTTCTTCGACAAGTTTGGCCGCAAAGTTTTTATGTTTTTGAAACGTATAAAATGATTGATCGTAGTTTTCGAATTTTCAAAACAAATATGAATGAGTGAATGAACTCGAAGCGCTTGCAGTTCAGTGATGATTTGAAAAAAAAATTTCGAGAAACGGTTGACGTTTTACGAGAAATACGTTTTCGTAATAATGGAAATTTTTTTTTTTAGTTTTATTACGCGTAAGCAACCCCAATCGCGCGGTTTCTTCTGACTTCTTAATATTATATTATTATATTTTCGAGTTTTCTTTTTTTCGTGGATAAATTTAAACTTAAATGCAAAAAAAAAGTCGACATATTTCTATTACATATAATATGATATAGCGCGTAGTGAACGTCGTAGAACTCTAATAAAATCTGTATCCACTGGCAATTTGACGACAAAAACGATTTGTCAAAAAAAAATTTGATATTTAAATAACTTAATCCATTTTACCCTTTAAACGATATAATTCAACAATACGGTAGGAGGGTTTTTAACAGATGGCCGTCCGTGGGGTCGTTTAAAAGTGTATTATATTTCGCGTACTTAATAATAATACGATCAAAATAAGTGGAAAAACAAAATACTAAAAGAAAACGTTTTAACATTTTTTTTTCTAAAGTAAAATGAATAATTTTTTCTAATTTAATAACTCGCGGGTTTTCAAATATTTAACAATTTGTAATAGAAAATCGAAATCGTATATTATTATGTTTTCCGGGAAGTCCATTCTAAAATTTCTCCAATGTTATTGAATTATGAGTATTAATCAAAAAAAAAAAAAAAAAATCGTGAGGTATATTTGAAATTATTAGAAAATAAAATAAATTGGATTCGTGTGCGCAGTATTAAAATAAATTAACATTTCAAATGTTTCTTATTATTACAAAACAAAAGTCATTCTTACTCATATTTATCGCGATTTTCTTGTAGTTTTTCTATAATCAAAAACTACCAAAAAATCAAGTCAAATAAATAATAATTTCGCGTACAGTTTGTGTACGATATTCTACGGAAACGCGTGCAGTGTGTTTATTAATTTAAAAAAAAAAAAAATTATTATTATTATTATTAAATAAACGTTTTTATATGCGTGCGCCAGTGGGTGTTTATTATTTCCTCAAAGGGTCCCGCGACCCTGTAACTAAAAGTTTAATGACACCCGAGTGCCACGCTGTTTATTATTTATTTATTTATTATTAAATCATACGTCGCGAACCACGATGCTGAAACCTAACCACAATCTGTATTTCCTATCTACAAACTCGTCTGGAACTAGTGAAAACAATTGCGCTGTCCTTTGATGGACGCAGCCATATTTTCACCGTCGACTCCTCATCGAAAACACTGATTTTTTTGCTTCTTTGTACACGCGCTCTTCTCCTTCACGTACGTCATATTAACGTTTCGTTCGTTTTCTTTTTCCAGATGCATACACATCACCGACATCGGCATAGGGTACATATCGACAATGATATGTCTGCAAGCGCTGTTTCTGCGCTGGTGTTCGCAACTACGCAATTTCAGCATACAACACTTGTGCGGCATGCGACATTTGCGGATACTGTCTCTCGCCGGTAACGATATAAAAATCCATCACGTATAACTCGTATAGGCACGTATACTCGTTTAACTCGGCGTTTTCCAAAAAAAAAAAAAAAAGAAAAAAAAAAGTGTAAACGGCTGAGAAAAATATGCGCGTTTCTTACATACATCGTTTCACGCGATCCGGCTACGAATCAGCTCCTGCGCCGACTTCAAGTACCGCGGACCACAGATTTGTCTCCAGACTTTGTTGTCCTCGACTTTCTATCCGTTATGTCGGTGCTGCGGGCGCTTCGCATCGTTACGTTATAGCAAGCATTATTACAGTCGCGTACAGTCCGTTTTTTTTCCTCTCCGACAACATTTCAGTGTTAAGGAATTTCACTAAACGCGTAGAGACCATTCTCGGATTTATTCAGTCGAACGCTCGTTTCCTTTGCCCCTGTCGTTTCCCGTGCTTAACGTTACAAATACTCGAAATATACGAATATACACGCGTTACGAACTCCGCTTTTTCGAACGTTTCACTTTCCCTTCGTTTACATATTCCATGTCGTATTCGCGTTGATCTAGATTTACCTTGTTTTTGGCTTCAGTTTCCACAGTATATTATAATCTCTGATTATATCTATAAAAAAAAAAAAAAAAAAAACAATTCTCTTACCGCCGTTCCCAAAGTTATTGAGACTCACACTTATCGTTTTTTTTTTTTTCGATTTTTAGGTTGTCATCTGTTGACCTCTAGCGGTCTGTCCAGTTTGATTCAGATGCGACATCTAGAAGAATTAGAACTGACAAATTGCGCTGGAGCTTCTCCGGAATTGCTGGAATACTTACACGAACATTTACCGTCGTGTTTAATAGTCAGATAGATGTTTACATGACTATGAACATAATCTCTACGTAGCACACGTGTTTGTGTAACGTATGTGAGAACGCGACAATAACGGAAGAGTTGTTAAACGTTTTTAAATTTTTTTTTATTATTATTTAATTTTTAATTTTCGTTATTTTTGTCTATATTTATTTGTTTTTTTTTTTTTTGTTACTTTTTTTAATGCCATTATTTAATCGCATACACACACCCACACACATATCATATAATATCCAACATAATACGTTATATATATAATATTATTATATTTTCTCCGAATAGGATTCCATTAGGATTTTTTTTATGAATTCGTTTTAATTTCACAATGAACGCAACGGTTTTTCAAGCGAAAAAGACACGTGTAGTATATAATACGCTATGATATGTTTATTATTACGTGTTTTCATCGTTATTATATACTTAATTTGGTATGCATATACTTACACACGCCTATATGTGCTTTCAGATTTAATTTTCGAACTTCGATTCAAAGCTCCTAAATAATATTATAATACGTATTAGGCATACGTTGTTTATTTATTAAGTTCATTAGCGCGAATTAGACGTGTTTTTAAAATTCGATGTTAACGGCCGTTTCAGAATCTTAATAATATTATACGTATTTAAAATGTGTGCGAAACGTGCAATAATTATACGCGTATGTATAATACGGGTTTTCTATAGACTTAGTATGTATAAATATATATATATAGGAATATAGTATTAAGACATTAAGACTTAAGGTTGGCGAAATGTGAAAATTTTGGCATTTCACGCGGGCGATGAAAAAAAAAGTGAAAAATGAATTATGCGATACGATACGTAACTTATTATTTTAAGACAATATTTTGTAAAGCGTTTACACGAGGAGTTTGCAGTCTGTTAAAAAAAAAAAAAGAAAAGAAAAAAGAAATAAATTAATAGTTGATAGATATAAAGCGAACTCACGAGTAGAACATTACGGATTTTCTTCTATAAATTTATATGTTTCGTACATGCTCGGGGGGTTTTTTTTGTTTGTTAAAAATCGATTGAGTATAATATATTAATAATGAATAAGACATATATACATAAATACACTATTATAATGTTAATAAATATTTAAAAAAAATATATATAAATACAATTTTCTTATAAGAACATGACGAATATAGTATAAATAACAATTTTTACCTCGATCGAGTAAAAAACAAAAAAAATTATAATATATAATAGTCTTATGACAATAAGACTTGTTAAAATTTGTTTTTAAACCTTTTATAAAAAAAAAATACATCTAAATGGCCCAAGTAAATATATTATATATACATAATAAATTTGAATCTTTTCCAACAGACTCGCTACATTTCTAATATCTATACAGGCACGTAAATATATATATATATATATTATAATAGTTCCTATTATTTCCTCGAGGATGATTTTGTTTTATTTTTTTGGTAAAACAAAAACAAAACACATATAATATGATAAAATTTAATAAAACGATGTTTAATATTATATAATTATCAATCATATTCAGATTGAGTTTCTGGTGGATAAAATGAATTCTTTTTTTCAATATCCATAACTCGTATAAACGTGGGCGTAGACCAATAAGAATTTTTTACAAATAAGATGAGACATGTTGTAAAGTGTTCGGTTGTAAACGTAATATTCGTATAATTTTATTCTCAATCGTGTTATGTACAAATAGTACATTAAATACGGTTATTCGATTATTAGAATATACAACACCCCTCCAGATAGCTAAAGGGATTCACCTGAAGTTCCGATCGCAGGAGCTAAAATAAGATCTTAATCAGGAAGTTTCCAGGGCGTTCCCTATATCCGGCTCTTTTGAATTATTATTAAAACAGGCTATTATACGTACCATCCTAAATTACGTTATGTTACAAAATACTTTTAAACTCTATAATATAATAACGATTCTTGAGAGCTGTGTAAGTCTTTTTTTTACACGTATACACTGTTCAGATAATATATACTGTGGGTTTGATAAAAATTATTTCAAAAATAATCGTTTAGAACGCTTTAAAATTTACTCAACCGAATTGCAAGTCAACTGGGGAACTCTGTACGATATATGTGTATATATTAATAATTACTATTCATAGGCTTTCGCCCCATAGGTACCGTACAATGGACATTTTTTGGGGACGAGTATTAAATTTATTAGTTTAATTTTGATTTTCGATTCTTTTTTTTTTACAAATAATATATTAAAGTGAGGAATGTATTGAAATACTTTTCACGAATCGCGTTGTTAAAAAAAATTAATTAAAAGGAAAATTGTCTCTTTTCTAAGTATAATATTATATATGATTTATTGCAAACGCACACAGTCATGGTCAATGTTATATACAGTGATGGTTTTGAAAAACAATCAAACAGATGCCAACTTTTTTATTTTACTATTTATAAAATATATGCTCTATTTTTTTGGAAAATATTTGTTTAAAAAGTATTTTTGCAACACTGCCTACGACCCAACCTAACCTACACCACGCTGTAATTCCATAAAAAAAAAAGACTCGTCAATTTCGCAAATGTTTATACATTCGAAAACAGTATTAATATACCATATTCGTCATTGAGTTGTATAAATTATATTTTAATGTGTATAAATATAGTTTACTATGTACACACGATAAATTTTACGTTTAACCAAACTATTGCGCGTGTTTTAAAAAGTAAAAAAATAAAACCAAAAAATTTATAATTTCCTTTTGAAATATAATATATAATATGTATAATCATCGTTTAATGATCAGCTGTACATAATATTATATATTAGATACCTATGTAAATAATAAAAGACTGATGATGCCTTTTTCCCCTCTCTCTCACTAGTTATTAAATAATGCTGGAAAAATAATATAAAATACACGAAAAATAATTTGTTGTTTACCTTACAATAACAATAATAATAATAATAATAATATACTTATATCGTATCGTTGTATATAGAGGAATAGGGGGAGGGGAAACAATTATAAGCTGCTGTGTAGTGCAACTTAACAATATTATATATTTTTTTAAAGGTTTCCCCATTTCTATTATCTCCGCGCAATCTTAGTTCTTAGACGATTTTTTTTTTCTAGTCTTTAAGTAATATAATATAAATATATATGTTAATTGAAATATAGTGTTGTGAATATATATATATATATATATAATATATATATATTTATTTATTTATTTATTTATAGTATTAAGACGAAATAAAAATACTATATAATACGTGCGGTATATTATGAAATATCCGCAATTTACATGATATTTAGAATGACGAAGATAACTGTTGGTTGTAATAAGTTAAATATATAAAACAATAAAAAAAAAACTTGAAAAAACTTTTTCATTTTTTTTTTTTTTTTTTTTTTTTACACTTGGTCCGTTTAAAGAGTTGTTATATAGTTAAAAAAAAACTCCCCCTTTCATTTCCATTCAATACATATTTAATTTATTTTAAAATTAGCTTCTGTCGAGATGCATTTATTACATGGTACAAATAATGGTCTTCCTATTGATTTTTTTTTTTTTTCAACATAACTTATTCGAATATGCATTACCGAGGCCGCAGCGTCCGCATTGCTCTTGTATTCTCGTAGAAACGAGAAGCTTTTTGCTTTTAATCCGATTAAGTGCCCATATCTGAAGTCGCACTAGGAATTCAGTAATTAGCCGAGAAATTCCTCCGATACCGTTTGAATAATGAGCGGCGCGTTTGATACCTATTCACAATGCGCAAAACTCCACTTAAGTACGACAGCAAAAAAAAAAAAAAAAAATGTTCAACATTCTTCGAATCCGATACAGAAATATTTGTTGACCGAGCACGGAATTCCTGTAGATGTATTCCGCGTGCATATATATCCACTCATCAGCAATACGACGGCGGTTCCGTTCGAAACGCCGTCGAAAGGCGATTTCCCGTTTTAAGACAATAATCTTCACGATGAGAACGTCGCAGCACCGACGAATCGTCGTCACACGAATGCTGGAATAGTTTTTATTTAAAAAAAAAGTGTTTGATCGACGGAAGAAAATGGTCCAGAGGAGCTTATGTTTAACGATGGAGACTCGGAAATACACGTATTATTTTTCCTGTGTCTAATATTACGTACAAACGGTACGTTTCGTATTTTACGAAATTACGTATATATATACATACGTGCATTTATATGAATCACGCGCAACAAAGTGTTTGTCGTTAAATTTATTTTTTTTTTTTTTTTGTTTAATTCGTGTAATATATTCTCAACGGGATGGACATGCCGATCGGACGTAAACTTGAGGAGAGAAAAAAGCGCGTAAAAAAAAAAAAAAATGCCCCAAAACCAGAACGATCGAATCGAATGTAATTTAAAGTAAATCGTACAATATTCTCTAAACGTTGAGTAATCTTTTCTTTTTTTATTTGTCGGTGTTGGCGTTTTCACTTGTAGCTAAACGCGGCGGCGTAACAGAACGTCCCGTCTTCGGGTATCGGTTGACGGGCGTAGAACGTTTCCCGCGTGCGGATTTCCGCGGCCGCCGGCGGTTTCGTTTCGGACGTTTGGCGGTGGCCGCCCGCAACGCAAGCTCGGTGCCGATGGTGGTGGTGGTGGTGGTGGTCATCGTCGCCGTCGTACGGCCTGCCCGGCGACAGCAGCAGCAGCAACGTCGGGTCGACGATTTCGCCGAGCGGCCGGAGTGGCCCGCGGGGCGGCGGCCGGTCGAACGGGTGGACGCGCGCGGTGCCGCCGTCGGCCACCGCGCGCAACAGGTACTCGACGTACTGCGACCGGTCCGCAGCGTCCTCGCAACCGTCCAACTTTTCCAGCCACGCGTCCACTCTGGCCCGGTCGACGGCCGGTATCATGTGCGCCAACGCGCGCACCGTGTTCCTGCGGTCGCAGGCGCACCGGTCGTTTCGCCACAGATCGCACCGCCGCACACGACAACTACTACACGCCGTTTCTTCGGCCGTGTCCGCGTCCAAGTCGTCCGTCAACACTTCACGTCCGCCCGCCGCTCCGTCGTCACCGTCGTCCTTTGCCCCGTCCACTTCGGCCGTCACCAATTCCGACGGTCCTTCTCCCCGTGTCACGTACACGCTTTGCCGCTGTTCTTCTCCTCCTCCTCCTCCGTATATTTCGCCGACGTCGGTGTCGAATTCGGCGAGTTTCGAGTTTTCGTTCTCCATGTCGCTACGATCAACGCCGCTGATCTATATATATATAATCGTATATAGATTGCGGGAAATCGATTTGATTTTTATTATTATTATTTTTTTTTTTACAAACCGAGAAATTCGACACGCGATCGATGATAAATCATCTCCGTCGTCGTCACGTTTACCATAGTGAATAACAAAAAAAACGTGCGTCGTTATATATTTATAATATTTCCGAATTCCGAGAAGTGAACACGTGTGTAATACATTTACTCCGACTGTTGGATAGAACGTGTTACCGGTCAGGTATTATACCTGACCGATGATTAACCGCGGTTACGGAAACAACGAACGAAAACCGTTTCTCTCCGTAACCGAATTATTAAAATGCTTACAACTACAAGATACAGGTTTTTCTAAAAAAAAAAAATGTCCAGTTTTAGGAGGCAACGAAAAGTTTTTTTCACGTGTTGATTTTCAATTTCTCGAAATTTGATTCTACTGCTGTAGAATCGGCCGTTTCATTTCCACACCCGAAAATCGGCACCGCATTAGCCCGGACCGTAAACTCTATTTTATTACGCATATGTACGTATAGCGTGTTTTTCTATATCGGTTATTACTACCGGAATCAAATTATTCGCTTTGCCGAGAAATTCGCGTGCAGCCAAAACGCGATTTTGACGATTCTCTGGAGTTTTCGATTTTCTCGAACGTTATGAAACCGAGGGTGAAATTTGTTTTTCCTTGCCCCCCATTTATGACACTGGAGGCGTAACGTGGACGTGTCCTGCACTATACCCGTGAGTCAAAGAAGTCAAGGATAACGATTGACGTGGAAGCTGTGGACAAATTATTTCGACAGGCGGAGCGGAAGGTATACGACGAGAATGAACAAAAGCTAGTCCGGAGGCTTCAAAAACGTATTGATCTCAACGGCGATTGTTTAGAGAAATAATGACGCGTTTTCACAATATGTCTTATGAGTTCCGTTTAAAAACACGCATTTCTGACACGTGTTTGTCACCTCACTCACCGGACGTCACTCATAACGGAACGAAGTAGTATAGTTAATTTTTTTCTTCAAAAACGGAATAATTTGAAGCGCGTATTGTTGTATTTTTGTAATTTTTTTTTTCGGTTTGGTTTGGTTTGTTCGTTTATGTACATTTTGTAAATTGTCATACTACGAAATCGTTGAATTGTTATTTCACTAAAAATAAAAATATTCAATACGTGTTATTATGACAAATTTGTTTTTTAATTTATTCCCATCACTACGGTTATTTATTTTATAGGTAATAATATTTCATTTCGAAATAGTGAGTCTACAAAACAGTAGTTATAACCGCAGATCAGACGGATCATAGATGGACCATTTGCGAAATATAGAAAAAAAAAAAAGAAATGACTTCGATTTCGAATTATGAGTCGAGAATTTGGATTGTATAAAAGAAAAAAGTAGTTTTTTTTTTTTGATCGAGGAAAATGACAACGTCGTAAAAGAAAAAACGGTAGCTCTTCGCGAATAACAATAGAACGAGGACAAGAACGCCGCATCGCTGTGAACGCATCAATAACGCCAGTCGGAGACCGTACAGAAACGAGTTGAGCGCGAAATCTTGTGTAAATAAATGTACAAACCCGCAACAATAATGAGACGCGATCACCTAGACCCGATTATTATAAAATACGTTTCGATCAGTGCGGTTAACCGTATGCGTTCAACACGAATCTAAATCTATACAAACCAAAAATATTCCGAACCGATACGGAATTTATGTAAAATGAAAAATAAAAATTTGTTAGCGTTTTGAAAAAGAAACCAAACGAATCGAACGGAACAAAAAACGATATAAATTTGTTACAAGAAATAAGAAAAAGGAAGAGAGAGAATAGCCGCAACAAAAAAAAAAAAATAAAAATATTGAACAGATTCGCGCTGAAAAGACCCTGGACGTTTGGCATTGGCTTAATACTGTATAACGAATAAAATACGTAAAATTCGATCGTTTAATCTTAATTTATAAAAACAATTGGGAATTATAGTAATTCATTCGTTTCCAGTGTCCGACGGGTATTTTTATTTTTTTTTTTTCAAAATCAAATTTTCAAAACTCGCTACATTTTTACGGCCGAACAATTTTTAATTTTGTCCGAGTCATTTTTGAGTGGATGTTTTTTTTCCTCGAGATTTTTTTTTTCCCCGTTAGGACATCGGAATACACCGTGTGTGTATTTATTTTTTTTAATCGCGTATCGATAATAGCCATCGGGTATTTATGCCGCCCTAAACGTATAATATTGAATTATTGATTTAGCTGTGTGGAATACAGGAATTTAAGACGAGTTAAAAGTCGTCTACTGATGACTGTTAATAATATCTACGCGAATGTCGATCCGACGTCCGTCATAAAGAGTCCGGCGGAAACTTTGCACGGCACGATGACAAAAAACATTGTGTCGACCGGGAAACGCCAAAGAGAGAAAAAGTGACGGAAAACAAAAAAAAAAAAAAAAACTCTCGGTCGTTTATCGAACCGCAATTTATCCGATAGTCGAGTGGTTTTTTCGTTACCCGCAGCTACTCCTCATATTGTCATAACCGCGGATCAATCGATCGAATCGAAAATCATTTATTTTTCACTTCCTTGTACCGTATGAGCACAGTCGAACACGTCGAATAGAACGTTAACGAGAAATCCTCGACCTCGGACGATGTTTTTTTTTCTCTTATTATTATTATTATTACTTTGGGCGTCGACCTTGCGAAGCGTATTATAAATTTACTTACATAAAGTGTTGCGAACGCGTTTATACGCTTCCCGTCGCTTAACTCCGGGCGATCATAATAATAATACTTCGATTGCATCGATTAAGCTTCGATACGTTGAGGTCAGACCGTGGTCGTATATATATATATAATATATATTTATATTAAAAACCGCCGAAAAAACATTTTTAAACTGTCGTCTGCACGTGTTAATAATTTTGTAAACAGCGATCTCTTTTGGAAAATCTTAGGTTTTCGAATATCCGAATCGTGCCGCGCTATAAAAATCAATGACACTGTATATGATACGTTTCTGTTTGTTTCGTTAACGCAATGGTGTCCCGTAACAAATCAGACGATAACGTTGAAACATTTTGGAAAAGATTCAGCGACGCGTTCGAATTTTCCACGAAAACTCACGTTTCGTGCTTTTGTCCAGTTCTTCGAAGACTGTAATAGAACGGCTTCGTTTGTACACTTCTCGTGTAAACCATTTTGGGCGGAAACACTTTGTCTTTTTTCACTCTTATTATTAGTACGAGATCCCTATGAAAATCAAACGATGAAAACACTGCAGGTAAAACAGTCTAGAAATTGTTCATCTCACCAAACTATTCTTAAACTCGCTCTATACTTTTTTTAGTGATTCGTGCTGTCATTTTTTTTTTTCACAAACGTTTGTTAAATACTAATCGCGCGATACACGAAATCGAGCGGATTTAAAATTTAAAATAATTAATATATGAACCCTGATATCCCAACCTTCTTTATCGCCGAGTACCACTAAACACTTTTATGATAACTACTAATTCTAAAACTAAATTAGAAGAAGCAAATAGGTATCTTTTTTTTTTTTTAAACATGTCTTTTATTATTAATTAATTTATTAACATTTTTTTACTGTATGATTTTAGTTAAACTAAAATAAAATTCTAAATAAATCTTAATATATAAATGTTTTATTTAATGTGAAATCCGTTGTTATAATTAATCCGTTGTTGAATAAGAAAATCCAGAAAATCCATTGTCACGCGAATAATAAGAGTAGTGACAAATCGAATTAATGCTTGCACGAAAAGAGATGGTTATTCGACTTTTGTTGACATCCAAAAAAATGACACCGCGATGTTTCGTCTTCAACTATGGTTTTCATTGAGCTGTCACTAATCACACGCTGTCGATAATTATAAAATCATCTAATATCATATAAATCAAATAATGTCAAACGTTACAATACAATGAAAATTATGTTTAAAAAAAAATGTCTTCGCGTACCGCCTACGAGCTTTGCGCGTAACACAAGTTGAGAACCGCTGTTGTAATGTATTCCGCGCGAATAGCGGTGAAAAAAAAAAGGAAAAAAAGAAACAAGACTGGATAAAGTTAAATAAAAATATATATATATATATTAATCGATAAATATACACACAATAAGTATATACAAAAACTATAAATTTTGTAACGCGTACTATATAATTATATTATGTTACACTATATATATAATGGTGTTATGAACTCGCCTCAGCTCTCTCCGTACACATCGCTTTTGCAGGCGACGTGTCCTAGAGCATATATGTATAATATATATAGTTTATAAATAATAATATAACAATAACAAACCGTGTGATTATATTTATAATTCAAAATCTCATGTGCGTGTTGAATACATTGTATTTTTTTTTGAAAATCTAAACGTACTATAGGAACGACTGACGACGACGGCGACGATGATGGATTACAGATCGGAACCTAGTCGTTCGATTTCTTCGACGAAATAATCCATGTCGGCTCGATCCAACGACGAGTTTTGGAGCACGAGCCGGAAAAAGTTCGGCAGATCGTTGACGGGCTGATACGTGATCATCATCGTGCCTTCCTTCATCATTCGCTCTTTGATTTTCGGCGCCACCTGTGCAAACGGCCACGTAACGAGTGTATATCAGTGGCGTGTTTACGGGGAGAGGGGAGATTAGGGAGACATGTATTTCTCCATTTGGTTGTTTTTTTTAACACATATGGTTATGATCGTGTTTTCCTTTAATCGCTTTATCAGTAGGTAATAAAACGATGATATTTTTATCGGAAAACATTAATCGCTAGGACGCTTGTAATATTCGACTCCCGAACGCACATTTTCACGTTTAAAAAGATTAAAAACATATTTGAGAAATTCTACGAAAGTGGTATATAATATATTGTTTACTTATTACGAAATATTTTCCGTATTTAATAATTGATTTAAATTTTAAAATAGGTTGCAATGTTATCCATCCACAACGGCATTGAATTAGATGTTGAAAAAATAATCGATCTTAAAATAAACTTAAGACTAGGAGACTAAAGTTTTGTAAATAATACAAATTTATTATAAATGTATTAAAATTAAAGATGTATCGAATATATATATATATGTATATGTAGTTATTAAAAATTGATAATACAATCCTACTGTCAATGAGCGGTGTAAGAAATTGTTATATTTTTTTACGCGTGAAACGTCCTTGCACACAGAGCTCCGAACCCATTTCTCTCATCCCCAAAAATATAAGACTGTTAAACTATATAGTACTATGATCGGCGACTTTAAATGTTCCAGAAAAAAAAAATATCCACCAAAAACTATACTATTTTTACACGCAGAAACGCGTCGAAGCATTTTTTTCCAATAGGATTTCTTTGATTTTGGGGGAGGGGGGGATAAATGTACCTTGTGAAGTTTATTCTTGAAATCCGGTTCGTCCTGACGTCCACGCAAGCTCGGCGGTATGTACCAAAAAGTGATGTTGGTGTATTCCGGCTCGTCCAGCACCAATTTAAAACCCGGTCTGTTCCGTATCTTCTCGGTGAAGTATTCGGCGTTGTCGAAGTTATCGTTGACGTGCGCCTCCAATCCGTCCGTTCCCTAAACGGTGTAGTGGAAACGAAACGACAACGGTCAGTGATAGTAGGAACAACAGACACTGTACAAAATTAGCAGACGACCGAGGATGGCAAATCCACGGCACGCGAAAAGTTTGAGAAAATTCTCTTTCTGTCTTTAACTAAATACTTGCTCGAGAAATCGTTTTATTTCATTTTTTTTTTTTTTAACTCGACGTATACGATTATAATTCGTGTAATTTCCAGTTCTAAAAAATTAAAAACGTCTTTTCGATAACTAATTGCGTAAAAATAAAATGTTTTTTTTTCTAATCGTACAATTGACGTATTCTAGACAAATTTAAATTGTAGGTCCACTAAAAAATTTCGTTTGACCAGTGGATGGTGCGTTTTTCAAATAACCGGCACTAAATGACGGCCGAGAGTGGGGAAATTTTACAACAAAAAAATCCAACAAAAGTCTCTTTATTCGAAATAACTATTCAAAGTACACGCGAAAAACAAAAATCAGTTTTTTTTCATTTCCATCTCGCGAAATCAGTGAAATTTGCCATTCCCTCCCCCCCCCCCACGTTTATACGCACTTTGGCTTTCCACATGAACCAAAACTTGAATACGTCCGCGCGGCGACCGCACTGTATGTGCTTGTCGCCGGTGTCGTAGGTGGTGTCGTAGAATTTGTCTTTTTGGAACAAGTACTGAGCGCACGAGGAGTTGCTTTCGGTGAGCACGCGTTCGTGTCTGGTCAAAAACGTCGAACACTGCTGCGGCGCGGTGAGCATTTTGTGCGGATTCCACGTGACCGAGTCGGCTCTGTGTCGGCATGAAATAACCGTTTTACCGGTTTTTATTGTTATTCGTCCAATATATGAAATATTTGGTCATTTAGCTGGTATTCAAAAGAACTCGTTGACAGTTCTTTTGAAATACAAAAAAACGCACGCGTTCATTTTTTTTTTTTATATTTTATAAAAACGGTATTCGTAGGAAAACGATTTATATAAAATGAATTATTTATTACTTTGCGTACAAAACCGATAGAAGTACGTCCGAAATTTAATAAAATGATACGAACTCAAAACCAAACATAATTCGATCACGTTTTTTCGAATCCGGACAACGACGTTTCAACAACGTCCGATTGGAAATACTTGTCGCGCGACACGTTTTACCCGATTAATCTTATAGGTACGTGTCGGAAAATTCTGAATTTTTTCAAAAATTCTGAAACTTTACGGTTTCGTGAAATTAGCATAACAGCAAGAGTAAAAATGTTTTTGTTCTTGACGAATTCGTTATCCCGTCGTCATCAAATAAATTTAAAAATATTAGGCCAATTTTATTTACTTAATATTTCGTTATAATATTATAAAGAAAAAAAAATAATGTTGAATAATAAACGAGTCGACGACGCGTTGTCAGCCACCATTGCGTGCCGACGAAAACGTAAAACGAGTCTTTTTTTTTTTTGCTTTTTCGAAAAAAAAAACGCTGGAAAATTGTTAATAAAAATATGCAAAAGCAAAAAGAAATTCACCTGTGAATTCCTGTCAACAAGTGTCTGTGCTTTTTAGACATCAGCGCTCCACCGCCCCAAGCCGCGTCCACGTGCAACCAAATTCCGTATTCGCTGCATACGTCAGCGATTTCCGCTAACGGGTCGAACGCTCCCAGGACCGTTGTGCCTGTCAATCGTTATTAGTAATTTATCAATTTTCGATCGGTGAACGCGTTTTTATTTTTGTAGAATTCCACATTGAAAATAAAAAAAATTCGCTAGTCTGTTAAATTTCATTTGAACGAGCCACATATATTCGTATGAAAACGCCAGTAGTCGTCGTGGATGAACATACGTAATTATTGGGGTTAGGATATATATGCAATAAAAAAAAAAAATCGTAAAATACGCGTTTTATTTATAAAAAAAAAAATATGCGAAAAAACAATTTTTTTTTACATCGATATCAGAAAACCAATTGATAAATGACAATTATTTATTATTACGAGATATGTTCAATTTATTGTTACATTAAGTGTTACACGGTGTTATGATAATATTGGTCGCTTCGGATTTTCAAATACGAACGAGAACGGCGCGATTGGAACGAAAAAAATGTATTAACACATCGACTATAACTTCTGTTCACAAAACGCGAAGCGTATTTTTTAAATGACGCGATTTGGTAATTTTTTTTTTTATATTAATATATTTTTCACTATTAAAGATGTGTAATGAAGACCATTTATTGAATAAATACCGTTTGAAATCCGTTATGGTTTTCTAAATACGCAATTATATTGTGCGTCGTGTCCACGAAACGCAAAACACAAAATACGTCGTTCCATTCAATCGAGAACAAGCCAAATCGTGAACGTACCAATTTATTTAGACTAAATGGGAGGGGGGAGAAACCACGTACAAATGCATACAAATCCTAATCGTAGTAATAATAATTATCGTCGCGATATTATATAACTCGAGTAAATAGAAGAAACGAATTGTCGGTTATTTTTCACGACGTTTTAATATCGTTGTTAAATTATCCGTCGTCCGCCTTACGATGTACTAATAATAATAATAATAATAATACGACTCTTTAAAGGTTCTCTTCGTCGTCGCTTTCACATTTTCTTTCCAAATATTCGCGAGCACATGACTCGTTTGACACTGGACGTTCGTGTATTTATTTTAATAATTATTATTACGTGTACGCACGCAACGAGCCGGTCTCGCGTGTCTTGAAAACCGAATGCGGACGACAGACTACGTACGCACACGCGTTCAATTGTACGAAATGAGTTTTTTTTTCCACAATTAATATTTGTAGTTTCTAATAAATAACGACTTCGATCGATGTTTTCTCTAGTATCGCGACCACACGATACCGTTCAGTGTACACGCGATCGGCGCATATACGTATACAAATTATATTATGCGTTAGGCCGAAATTGACGAAACATTTCTTTTTTAAATATGCGATTAAAAAAATGTAACGGTATATCGTTCGCAATATCGTAATCACGCGGCGGCATGCCCCGGAGCGTCCTGGACTTGGGAGTCCTCGTGAATGCGGAAATTTCGAATTCTGTTTTGTCATATAACTGTTATACAGTTATAGAGACTAAAATATAGAAAAAAAAACAATAAAACAGTATACTCGTTTATTAACGTGAACCTGTAAATTTTGTGAAATGAACCGATGAATTTCGATTGAACACTACTAAAAGACGAGCGGCAAAAGAGTACTTAACACTCTCGCCGAATTTATAATTACTCGATTACCAAAGGTTGAGCGAATATATTGCCGCGGTTAAATTTAACATTTACATTCGATTGTCGAACACGAAACTCGCCGAATAAAAATATTTTCGAAATAACTGTGTACGTCGTAGCATTTTCTCGTTAAAAGTAAATCTGTGTTCTACGGTAGATTAAAACGCGTCGGCGATAAAACTTTGACGTACGATTCGACCACAAAATTCGACCATTGGTTAACGCGCAAACGGGAATTACGTAGTTACTCTTGCGGGAGAAAAACAAATTATTTATTATTTGTATACCTAGCTGGAATTGCTGTGCGTCGATAGTCACAAACGGAATTTCGTATAACTCAAAAGTTCTGAAGGTTCCGGTCAGTGGTCGACCGATGGAGAACCTATGGACATAGTGTACCCGGGCCCCAAACGAACGTAACTTTTTATTAAATACATTCCCCGCGTTTTGGTCGCCTGTAGCGAACGCGATTATTAACGATTATATTATAATATCGCGGCAGCATTCCCGCGCTGCGTGTCGACACATATTCCCTAAAGAAATATGTTTTGAAACAACCACGGCGAAAATTTGGCAAATGTTTAAATGGCGAACGTTAACGAACGTTAGAGTGAAATCCGTACGAACTCACCCGCCGTAGCGGACACCATAATCGGCACCGCTTTTTCCTCCAGAGTTCTCCGGATCTGTTGTCTCAGATGGCCCACGTCCATTTTCCCTTTGGCGTCCGTGTCGATCAGATACAAATTGTCCGAGCCGATGCCCTCGAACGCGCACAATTTCTTGATCGAATAATGCGCGTCGACTGACGTGTAAACCACCAGTCTCGGCAATCCGTGCATGCCTTTCGTCTGCAATGATCACGGTACGAGAATTTATTTTCAATCCACACGCGTTTTCCTCCGAAAACATTGAAACGTTTCGTCGTCGGCTCGTGATTTAATCGATTTTAATTTTTTTTTTTTTTTTTTTAAATCCGAGTCGTTTGTATTTAACTTAAGACTTCCTCGTCCTTCGTCTTAATCTACAGACGTTTTCAAATATATAAAATAAAACGGGGGAAAAAAAAAACGTTTCAATTCTAAATTTAATTTTTTTTTTTTTTTATTTTGACCGCATAATTTACAACGCAAACATAATTTGAATGTACTCAAAACTTCATCATCGCCAAGTGGATACGCACACATAAATCGCCGTTCTCCACAAAATATACTCAAATTTATAAATAATAAAATATATTATATTTACTAGTTGCTCCGTGCTCTGAAGATTTTACATTTTCTTCTGTTTAACGCAAAAAAAAATAAATACTCTTTCTTTCCCATTCACATCTATATTAACGCGTGCAATCGAATTATTATTTTATTACAAAAAAAAAAAAACTCGATAAATATATGGCCATTTTGGTGGTGAATATAAAATAAAAACGTTTATTCGCTCCCAGTAGTTACAAATTATTACATTTTTATTAGATTTTACAGTGCACTTTTTTCGAGGAAGTCTATATTTATTCTCATATAATAATTTTATGTACCGTTATTAATATACTTTCGGGCGACATCCACCCGTATCGAAATCCAAAATTTACAAATATCTAAACGCGTGGCGAAAAAATAAAATAATTTATTGAAGGTAAGATACTAAGATCCAGTGATGAAAAAGAAAAAATTCCGTGGAATTCTTACTCCCAAGGTGTAAGAAGAAGAATACGAGGGGCGAGGTTTTTTTTTTCGAAACTATTCGATAGATTGTCGTTACGCATTCTTTTAAATAAACGATAATTTTGAAAGAAAAAAATATCGTGGAAAATTTCAAATCTCGAGCCGTTTGTCGTCTGCTTCTCGGAAACTCTTATTAAAACCTCCGGGAGACGAAAATAGCCCGTTTGGAAGGGGACAGGGTAGATGGTCTTTTCGGGATTTATTAAACTATTGGGATTTAACCCGACCAAATTAAAAAGTTCTCTTCTCCCCCCCCCCCTTCGATTTATAGCAACATTTTTAAAATACTTTATATCGAATTCAAACGTGCTGTTTATTAATATTTCTTAAATACGGCATTGAATGCGAATCGTCCTGGTGGTATTGAAAAAAATAAATACAATTAATACTCACGAACAATTTAGTTTTCGACTGGCGACTGAAAATATATTGTACGTGTACAACATAACAAATTACTCACCTTGACCTCGGGGAAAGCGTGAAACCGTGCGCAGTTGATCGCGTACCCGTTGGCTATCGAACCTCCCGGACAGAATATACCATCTCCCTGACCGTCAGGATATCCCAGAAATTTCCTCATTTCCCTCAATACCGTCTCTTCCATGATGGTCATCACCGGCGCCACTTCGAACGTATAAACACTGGGATTTAGCGCGTCCGTTAGCCACTGGCCGATGAGCCCGTAAGGGTCGACGCTGTGGAAAAATTTAGTTACGTTTTTATTACAAAATATCGAGTTACTATATGTCAATATATTCAATTAATCATATAACTTGTACAATGAAAACAAAGTCGATTTTCAATTAACTTTTATTTTAATATTTTAAGCGTCTCAATGTATTGAGAAATTCAACTGGGTTCATACAAGTAGTCAATGAACGGGACTTTAAAGTAAAAACCGTACTATAAAATTCGTCGCTTAACAGATAACACAACTTCACTAAGATTTTATTGTCTGAAGAACGAACCAGTTTCGTTGCGATTGCAAGTGCATCCTATTGACTTTTAAGCACTTTTATTTACGTTAATTAAATACGCGTAAAACAGCTTTTAAAAAATAATAATAATAAATATTACCGAAAGACGAGCAGTGTTTGCGTGTGAATTTCTATGGCGGTATTAGAAAAAAAAAATTAAAATATTTCCAATATTGTATAGTATATTCTAATAGGCGCGTATCGAACACTGTATTCACTTAAACTGCATATAGCAAATAAATCTCGATTTAAACTATTTAAATCAAACGTTTTACAGAATAAAATATATATTTTATAAAATCTAAAAACGAAAGTATTGAATGTTGGCGAAACGATGTTATTTGTGTAGACTGGTGTTATCCGATTCGTCGATTAGTTCATTCTCTGAAGCGCGCCGATCGATTTTCCGCAATGAAATTACTATCTACGTGTTGACCAAACTGCGTGTGGAATGCAATACGTATTTAATAAATGTATAGGTATATAATGACGAAAAAAAATCATTAAGGAACTGTTGGAAGTGGATCGCACTATAGTGGGGCGATGAAAAAATTTTTAAACACATTTGTGGAAGTCCACTCGTGATTGACTTCCCCGAAAATGTCAAATTCCATAAATCCCGCCAGAATCAATCGAACACTAAAATTAAACTAAAAAAAAAAAAAATTGCCGAATTTTTAAAGAAAAAAAAAAGAAGAGGGATGGAAAAGTCTATTTAGAGTACTAAGAGATTCGCGACGATGAATTCATCTCCATAATCCCCCCCCCCCACTAATCCGCTTCACCTAGTCCACGGCCGATGTGAACGTGCAGGAGGACCGCCGCGCCGGCGGTGATGCGTTCAGAGCGTTGTTCGAAAAACCTGGAGTATACCTGGAGAATAGCTGATTGATGAAATACGGGTGTCCGGTCTTGACGCTGTGCTCGATGGTGTCCTCGATCAGGCGCAACAAGTGTCCGTGCGTGGTGGCCGGACGTTGCAGGTCGAAATCGAACGCGGCCCGCAACTGTTCCGGACTCTTCCAGTTGAGCACGGGACGCCGGCGATCCGTGCCGCGAAACACGGCCTGTTCCAGCATCAGGCGCACCGCGTCCCGGACGAACGTCTCGTGTTCGACCGCGTCCGGCGCGCTCCGGTGACCGCACGTCGTCTCGGCGCCGCCATCGTCCCGGCGTTGTTGCTGTACCATCAACTCGACCGGACGTACGGCGTAACCCGAGCGGTGCGCGTAATCCGCGGTAGTTGCGGCTATCGACATCGTACCACCGGTGTTGGCGTGCAGTCGCGACGTTAGGCTGTGCCTGTGTTATATACCGACGTGTTATACAGTAACACTGTACGGGGTGCAGTAAGCGCCGTAGGTGTGATGTGCAAGCACGCAGGACGATGTTGTGTCGCGCGGTCGTCGTGCGACTGTTACGCTCCGTACTGTACTGAACCGGTTGGCGACGGACGGCGATTCTTTTATACACTCACGGGGCGGGTGGCCCCGTCCGACCGGTGAAGGTTAAAAATCGCGCGGCGGCGAAGTCTGATTTTCACAATGTCCTCCTCTTACAACGTTCCCGTCACCCCCCCACTCGCCAACATACGCACGCATTTACTGCGCGTATTGTTCATTTCGCGCATACAACGGCCGCGCGCGTTACCAATAATATTATAATAACAATTAACGGCGCGACAATAATTGTTATTAGTGCGCGGCGCATTCAAAACCAATCAAAAACGATTCGCGAATAATCCGCGTGTTCACCGGACGGATTCAATTTATTATTATTATTATTATTATTATTATTAGGTACGTGCGGTGGAAGGGACAGTTGCTGCCCAGGTGCCTTCGACGGGATTTAACATTTTGCAAGCCTATAGAATTTTTATATTTTCATATCTAAATAACATAAGTAACAATTGTCGTGTGGAAAACGATTAGATGGTATTTGAAGAAAAATACGTTTGATTTTGTGTACGGAAAAAAAATGACTTTGAATAAAATTATGTAAAAAAAAAAAAATAGTACGTATCGTACTAGGGTTGGCAAAGAAATTTTCTCTTGTCTTCGGAATAAAAAAAAATATCTGAGACTTTCGCAAAACCTAAAGCCGACGGCGACGCCGAAAAACCGTTGCGTTTAAATATACATTCCCTCCTCAGACCAAAAAAAAAACAAATTGCAATTTCCCTTGAGAGAAAGAGCTTTGATCATGGACATGTATTAATAAGACGTAATTGATTCAACGTATTCATCTATGGGAAATGAATTAAATAAATGACGCAAATTTTTTACTGGCTCTCCAACGAAAAAAAGATGTTAATATTGAAATGAAAAGTAATGTGTTGATAATTGTAAGTCGAATCGAAGGGGCAATAAAAATTATTAAAAAGTACCAGACTTTAATTGTACTCCCGAGTATTCGGAATACTTTTTAAAAGTATTTGTGTTTTAATATATTTCATGCGAATGAAATTTAATACCGATTACAATTATTACTTTTTAAGTCAACTGTACAAGTCAAATAATGCGCACGTTATTAAATTAGATTTTGATTACTTCAAATGCCTTTTATTTTTTTTATCGTTAAATTCGTGATTTTTCGTTCTTTATGAAAAAAAATTAGTGATCACGAATATTTATAGCCATTTTAAATTTTATTAGGCCTCCGTCCCCAATTACATTTTTCTAAATACGCTACTGAGGCGGCTGTAAAGTGATGGAAAAAGACAACAGTTTGTCGAACGTCTTTTGAGGGTGGACCAGTCGAAATTCTGACGTGCATACGTACACGCGCACTTATTTTACGAATTCGTGGACATCGTCAAAAAACTGTTTACAACTATCCTTAAGTGAACAACAATGCGCGATGAAAAACAAAAAAATTAACAACAATATAGAAACATTGATTTGATTGTTCGGTACAAAGGGTTGATGATTGGCGTTCCGGTGAATCAAACGAAAATCGTCGAGTCTGCAGCAGCCACCCAATTAACGTTTTAATTAAATAATTTAGTTTTCGAACATTTCGAAATCGTTATTTCACGATTAGTATTTTGTTTAATAATCAAGAGACATTACGGCGAACAGATACGAGTAAAAAAAAAAATATTTAAATTGATTGCGATAATCCGACTCAAGGATTTCCATATCCATTTTCGACTTTAGGTGGATTAAGAATTTGAAATAATTATTAATAATTAACAGTGTTATATAGTCGACTCGTTTATAAATCAACAGTTGTCGGAGAATCGGTTTGAACGAATCAATTCGTTGTATACCGAGAGCCGATTAAATAAATTAGTTGCGATTCCCGTCCAAAGTATACGTATACGAATACGAATTAATGCGCAGGTACAAATGTTTTAATATAGCGTAAAATACGCTATTATAAATAAATTCGTAATAATTCCGGTGTACTTCGCGATTAACGCGCACATCTCGAATTACGCACGTGGTTATTTTTTTCCCTTATAAAAATCGACACAATTCACTTATTTTGTGTATCAGTTTTTTGTTTTTGCAAATTAAACACTTCCATACCGTTTTTCGATTTTTTTTCAATATTTTTTTCAAGCGTCAAAAAAACTACTGAAAAAATCACATAAAAACGGTAAAAACGCAATTTCATCCAAATCGATGATCGTTTTATTTTTTTTCGTAATTTTAAAACAAAAAATAATTATCATAAATTAAGCAATTTTCACCAAATATTATGTAATTGTGGACTGTATTGACGAGACAAATTTATCGAAAAAAAAAAAAAATCTTGAAAACCATTAAATCAAAATTTCTTTTTATAACCGTTTCAGATTTTTTGAAAAAAAAAATATATACATGCATATTTGATTTATTTTAATATGTTTGAATTCGAAATATTATGGGGACGAGGTTTCAACGATTCATAAAATCCCTCTCCCTGCCACCAGTAAGTAATTGAAAGAAATTCACAATTACATAAAAACTAGTATTAATATCAAATATTTTTTTATTTTGTATACCTATTTTAGAAATTATCGATTTACTTTGGTATTTAGACCATTGAAAAACTTAGAAGTGCTTAAAACTACCGTGTCCGTGTATGCGTCAGAAAAAGGTCGTCGTCATTCAATAAAAAAAGACAGTGTCGGATGAAAATCATTTAATATTTAAAGAGCAGTGTCTACGTACTAAATTCTCATTCGGTTTATGTAAAAAAAAAAAAAACAAACTAACAAAATCTAGTCCTAATTTCCGTTGTTTAACGTTCATTTTCAATATACGAAAATTACACAATAAAATTAGCTTAATTTATTCGCCAATTCTTTGTATACATTTCGCAAAATTTCAATTCGATTTAGCTCTATCAATAATAATTCAATTTCAGAAATATGCGTAATTCGTGCGTTGTATTGTTTTGAGATTTCTATTCGTTTTACACCGATACATAACATTTATTACAACTGTACGCACATTTTCAGCGTGAATTCCAGGGATAATTAAATATTCGTTGAAATTATCATTTGTAAATCGTTTTATTTCACGGCACATTCGTTTAGTAAAACTGATTCATCGATTATTGGAATGCGTTTTCAATATTATTTAACGTTTCAACGAATTTTCCCTTTGGCATATTTGTATGTATTACGAAAATACAATTTTTGTTAATAATAACATTATTATTCATATATTATTATTATTATTATATTATAAAGTAATTGTAAGCGTATTATATTTCATTGTACAGAATACGCCGTTTGTAGTATATATATATATATATTTATTTATTTATTTATATATATATATATAAATTGTGTGTAAATCCAGCGAATGTGGGACATAATAATTTATACACACTTATGTGTTCTAAACCTGACCCTCGGCCGTATATAATAATTAGCCTACATAATGCGCCTGCAGCCTTCCTATATAATTTTTACTCTGTTCTCATTCAAATGACACGTTTGGTTTTGTACGACGATATATACGAATTTTTTTTCAATTTTTTTTTATTATTTTCGTTCGACGTACACGCGCACGTTGCAATATTTTTAATATATACGCGTATTTATTTAGCGAATAATGCGAAATGAGGAATTGGAAAAAAAGCCTCCATCCCTCCCGGTAAAACGTTATTCGAGTGTATAATATATAATGTACACACGTATGCTTGAACGTACTTATATATAATATATATATATAAATATAAATAAATAATAAATATATATTATAAATATATTTATATATAATATATATATATATAAATCTGCTATATTTGCGCGCGAGATGATTTGTATAAGTACCCGTGAATACAAATACAATCGAGTCAAAGATCAATGACGAAAAATATAGAAATATTGTTATGTAATAATAGTCGTTGTATTCAAAATTTATTTGATCGAAAATTATGAATATTAATATTAAAATGCGTAGAATTAAAGAAAAAAAAACGAAGAAATTGTGTCTATAGTAAATGAAAAAAAAACAACTATTGAGTGTTATTTATATTATATTGGTATAACGAAATATTGTATTTTCATTTTTTTTTTAATATCCGACAATGACTTTTTCTCGAAACCGATTTTAAGTCATTCCTTTGATTTCCTTAATACTCTTATTAGTTTGATTTCGCACGTATATTATACGAGTACACATTTTATATATAGAAATTAATTATTTACGATAATTTGTTTTATAGTTGTTATACTTTTAATTTCGATTTATTTCACATATCCTTTGCAATCATTTCGTTTATTTATCGCACTGTTTTATAATTTCATTTATAAATTGTGACGTATATATTATATAAAATACAGCGGGAAAGTAAATGTATTATATGTACGGACATTTCTGTACGACTGTACGGCATCTGAGTGAATGGAAATGCGTAAAACTCAATTATCTAAATAACTAATTATTATAATATGGTAATATTAAATATTAATTTTTTTTTTCAATTCTTCTTTCAAAATGAAAACGTTTTGAGAGTCCGACAAGAATTATGAAATGCATAAGCAATCATAATTTAATAATAATTTTTGTCGGTATTTTTACTCGAATAAAATATATTATAATATGTAAACGTAAAAAAAAAAATTATCTTCTTATTTTTAGGTTTCGATTTTTAACAAATCATTAATACAATTATGAGTTTAAGAACCTACGTAAGTATCGATATTGCTATTTTAATTTTTTTTTAATTTTATT
This sequence comes from Chaetogeoica ovagalla, assembly GCA_032441825.1. Lineage (NCBI taxonomy): Eukaryota > Metazoa > Arthropoda > Insecta > Hemiptera > Aphididae > Chaetogeoica > Chaetogeoica ovagalla. Next base: position 5,699,630 of record CM063724.1, on the reverse strand, counting down.
TTGAATTCGACGATTTAAAAAAAAAAAAAACGTTAATGAAAAATATGTTTCTATAATAGTGTTCGCGTTCGTGCGAATTTTTGTGAAAACTAATGGTATTAATGTAAAAATAATGAAAGCGAATTCATTAAAGTTTTTGGTTGCGAGAAAGAGAGAAAGAAATATGGAAGCCAATTTATAACAAAATTAATAGTTTTATACATTAAAAATAAAGAAACATCACTAAATATGATGCGATTTTTAACAGTTATGATACAAATAACGAATCTGTGCTATATATTACTAGTCGATTGATTGCCTTTTTTTTTGCTCTTAATTTTTTTAAATTTATTTTGTAACAAACTGTAAACGTCAAAACATAATCACACCTCGTTTTTACTTTCGTTTCAATGTACCAATATACGCGGTATACAACACAATTATTACGTAAACTAATATAATATAATTAATATTATATCGTTATTTAAATAACGTTTATAAAAAAATTAATTATTTTAATATTTATGGACGTCGATTCGAGAACGTCCGAATATAATATCATTTGAATCCGCCACACATCTAAAACGGTCGGGTGTTTTCGATACAAAAATTGTAACTGTCAATAATATACACTTCTATATGAAAATTCGATATTTATCATCGTTATTACATTATATAAATTAATAATGTCTTCACGTTATTCCGGGGGAAGGGAGAAAAAATCTAATAATAATAATAATAATATATTATTATATCGACCGGGTCAAGGTCGTTTACAGTAATATGGTCACACCAGGAATATAATATAATAATAAACATTCGTATATTTTATTATTTAGTATTCGAAATTCAAAATACACCGTACAGACGCGTCCAAGGTTCCGAAAAAAATCGTAAGTCTGCGTTCGGCCGTATAGTCTAGTTTTTTCCCCGGTGATTACAGGACAAAACGATAAAGTATACTTGCCGCGTAATCTTGAACTCGACAATATCATATATTAATATATTCTATACGAAACGACCTAAATTATCGGACACATCGTAATATGTGTGTGTATGAGAAAAAAACCCCTTTCCAGTTATCCCTTAAATCGATATTATAAATGTACAACACAGGCCTTGGCCAAGATAAAATATGTCGTATAATTATTATAATAAAATATTCGGCCGACGCTTTTCATTACCGCACAAAAAGCACGACCCAATAATACCGCACACGATACCGTGCAGAATGAATTAAAATCTATACAAATTAAAATAATAGAAATATCGCTCGAAAAATAAAAACTACGTTAAACATATTATTGAAAACACGAAAACGACGAAATTCGACGAAAATTAATTAAAAACGAGTGGAATTGTACAATTTTTTCTTTTTCTAATATATCGAATTTTCGATTGCACGGCTATTACTCGTAAATTGTGTCCCGCTGTTAAGAGGTTAGACATTATTCGCGGACAAATATACACATAAGAAGACCTTGATTATTATAATTATTTCAAGTCGGTCGTCCGTTGCGATTGTTGTTTTATTATATTTTTATTTAGGTGCGATAAATTTCGTTCCAAAACAAATTTCATTATAATATTGTATACGCATAACGTATAATACGTTTGAAAGCAGGTTGTGTGTACGTTTTGTTGTATATTACTATATTATAGTAACCGAGGCGTTTGAGGAAATCGACGTTTTAGACGGTGTAAAAGTATAATAAAATTATATATAGCGAATCACATTTATATCGTGTGTAAATATTAAATACGAATCGTGGAGGACAGGGTTTCAATGTATATAACGTTTTTATATATTTATAATGTAATCGAATCAAACTGACGTTTGAAATTCGATGGTTTGATGATTTATAATTTTTTTTCAACTATTTTAGTTTCAAAGATTTCAATTATTTCTTTTATTTTGTATACGTGTATGTAAAATATTTTCTTTTCCCTTCCGAAGTACCACAGCGTAAAAAAATATTGATTTGCTCTGTATCGCACCGCAACGCAATCCAAATTTGTTACCGAAAAACACTAGTTAAAACAATTAATACATTTTTTTCTTCTATTTATAAACTATAAACAATGGGATCTAACAAATTCGGATCAATTACACTCGTTTAGGAAATTTTTTTTCATCCCGGTCGATAAAACTTTTTTTTGGTATACAATTTAAAACTGGACATTTGAATAATTGAACGTTAAACGATACATAATATAAACGTTATACCGCCTTATTTTTTCGTTATATATTCTACAGAAAAGTGTGTCGTACAATTTTCAAGCCATCCACATCCGCAATCGACTATAATTTGTATTCCTCTTATTTTGCAAATGCAACGTGGATTAGGTGTAAACCGTTTATACTATTGTACGTATGTGTGTATATTCTATAGCGTATGATTATTGAAACGAGTGTTATCTCTACACTTTGGAGGAAGTGATCCATATGTATATACAATATTATATTAATAATAAATTGCGTATATAATATTTTAATTTTTTTTTTTTTTCATCGAAGATAGACAGAACGAAGCCTTGAAAACGAAGGTCACGACAACGAGATAAATTCGAATTTCTCAGCGTAGAAGTTTGTTTGATTTTCACGTATAAAACGCCCCAATATTACCCGTTTATATATTATTTGCAGGACTTAAAGGGATTGGAAGCGAGTATTTTCTCTCTTCGTCTTGCACACATCACGAATCAAACGTACCGATCGACCTAGTGACGCGATAAAGATTCTGAAAATAGATTTGAATTCGTCGTGAATTTCGTTATAAAACGATTATCCCGCATTTCTATATTTTCAATAGATTCTTAAAAAATTACTTGAAAATATTTAAAATAAAAAAAAATTACTACTAATCAATTTTTGAAGATCTTAATATAAAAAAAAAAAATATGAAAAAAAAAGCTGAAAAGTCATTTTATAGCAATATTCACGACGAACTCAAACATCTGTTTTGAAAATCTTTATCGTATCCACAAAGTCGATCGGTACGAAACGTCTATTTTACTATAATTCGTGTGTGCAATACACACTAACTAAAGCCCGGCAATTTTATATATATATATATATAAGCTTACACATTAATCTGGAATATTGCAGATTTGTTAGAATTACGTTAAGGTGATTTTTTTTTCGCCGAATTTGATCATTGCGATTTTATATTATTTAAAATATATTATTAAAAATGACTGGTTGTTTTTTACTTGTGTGTAAGGGAAAGTCCGAGGCGCGCACACATACACACACACACACCGCATACTTTCTCCGGGGGCACAAATTATGGCTAATACACGACACGAGTACAGATGATAATGAAACATAAAATTAATTTGAATTCGTAACATTTCAAAACGGTTTAGTAAGTCGTTGTAGAAAAAGCGCTCATATTCTAATAATCTAATCTATAGCCGAGTCGGCGCGCTACGAAGAATACTATTAATTTATTTATTTATTTATTTTTTTTTTTTTGTTATTATCAGTAATCAATAGGACTGGTTTAGGCAATTAAGTGGACGCGGTAAAATAAAAAGTAAATAGAAAAATAGAAAGAAACGTAATCGATCGACGGACACCACATTTCACAAAAAAAAAAGAAACCAAACAATCAAAACGTGATTTTTTTTTTCGATTAGTTTTTAAATATGATTTTAAATCGTCTCGATCCGAGAATTCGGAGTTATTCGCGCGCAATATAAAACCAATAATACATTATTCCTCGCTATACGTACTAGACTGCTGAGAGTCTAGAAATTTTTTTTTTTAACGCGCGCATTTGGAATACGAGGAGCGTTTTTGAGCAAAGCCCCGGGGTGAAATATTCCTGCGCACGCTTATCGGGCGCCTACGTTTTGCGATGAATATACTTCTTTCGTTACACCGGTGTCGGATGTATGACGGACCGACTAAACTGTTCGTGTATAATATTTCGCATAAAAAAAAAATAAATAAAACTCATATTTTAATAATATTCACTTTTCTGAAAACGACATTGTTTCGATATTAAGAAAATTCAAAGAAATAAAAGAGTCAACAAAAAAAAAACCATATTATTACACGGAATAATAATTATAAACGTAATTCAGCCGTGACTGGTAGTGTGTGCAAAGCGGTGTGACGCGCGAAATTATACACGAAAGTGAAACGCGATGGAATAACCGAAACCTCGTTGAGTTGTATTACAATGTTCTTATACGATCTTTTTCTTTTTTTTTTTTTTGTAATATAAACACACGAATCTTAGGGTTGAACAGGTGTGATGGCATAATTATCCTGTTTATTATTATTTAAGTATGGTATAATATGCAAGCAGTACAAATTAAATACAAATATATATATATACATAAATATAAATAATTAATTAATTCGCAAACAATAAAACAGTTAAATCCTGTTAAATTAACCGGTTACACTAATAACGATTTTAATAAACTGCGAGAACGATTTAAACGACAAAGTATATTTATAAAGAAATAAATGTGGTATTTACAAAAATTATCGTCTAATCCAATTTTATAGTAATTATAATTTTCCGTCAGTGGCTTACGTGGGTATTAAGGGACATCCTATATTAATTAAATCTTTTTTTACATAAATCTCGAATAAAAACAATATCGTGCCTGTAATACTATACAATACTTTCGCCGTATTCATATGTAATATTAAAAAAATAAATAATTATAATAAAAAAAAATGTTTCTTTTTTTATGATTTAAAAAAATAATGGCCAATACGCAATAACACGATACGTACAATATTATAAAATCTCTTCGATCGCGTAGTAATTTACACCCGGACAACGTGCTATTTTTTTCGTGTAAATTCTAAATTGTTTTAAGAAATCCTTTCGTCTTTTATGAAGACATTTTTCGTAAAGCCTATATTATGCAGAACACCATATTTTATTACGTATAATAAGATTATACGCTAATATACGCGAACATTACAAAGTTAAAAAAAGAAATTGGTGAATTTTTCCAATATATTATACCTTTTCTTTTCGTGATTATTATTGTTGGTTGATTAAAAATGTGTTTTATGTACGCGATGAGAAAAAATAAAAATTTCGAGGAATTTTTTTTTTTATCGTATTATATATATATATTCGTGGAAATAGAAATTTTAAATTATTTGAACTAATAATTTTTCAATTTTTTTGTATTTTTCACATATATCTTTCCGTAAAAAACGTACTACGATGTGATAACTTATATATTTACTCGTATTTTTGCAAACATCTTCCGCGTATTATTATAACAATTCTCGCATTTTTACCACTAATATTTTAGACGATTTGTACGGAGGAATTTTTTTTTTTTTCATTAAATATTTAATCAATTTTCAATTTCGTAGTTTTATTCATAAAATCTATATTATACATATTTATATTTGAGTTAGGGCTTTTATGTTTGTACGACGTATAATAAACGCAAAAAATAAAAACGAGTTATTTAAATTCGTGTATGCGCTACATAATAAGTACTTTTATAATATATAAAAACGTAAATTTATTACTAGGCAAGCATTAGAATTCATAAGAACTCCCCTAACGAGCAATTCATCAACGTTGCGGTTAATTTCTACGAACGCTCAAATATTGTACACTGCATAATAATTATGAACAAATTAATTCGAAAAATATAAAAATCGATCGAAAATAATTATACGTAATCGACCTCATACGAGTTTCTATCGACAGTGTACAAGTAGTGTACGGTGGTTTTTTTTTTTTTTACGTGATCGAAACCGGTAATACTCCATTCGTTTACGTTTTTATTTCTTTTTCGTATACATGTCAATTTTTTCGAAAACCTATTTTTTGCTACCGACTGATGTCGTTAGTCAATAATCGTTTGAACGCAATGAATCGTTAAAAAAATAGTTGTTTATTTTCATGATTCGTATATGAAGAATTCGTTGGACTCCTCCGCGTTTATCCCCTATCGCATAATTAATTAGGTTTTTGATTGTGATTTTGCGTTCTGCGTCGCATTTTAATTTTTAAAAATCCACTTCGGATGTCAATAAGTATTAAAAAGAAAAAAATAATGTTACGTTTTATAACTAATTAATATTATTGAATTGCTTATATTAGCGCTATTGCGTTTATTAAAAAAAAAAACAGTATTTGGTACGAATATTCCAAATACTTCGCGATTGCAATAGTAAAAAAAAAAAAAAAACATTCGAAATATGTTTACACATATAATCTAAAAATGAATATTACTTCGCTTGAAATAAACGAATACAAAATCCAAATACACCGTTCGACATTTCGAAATGGTAAAAAAAATTTTAAAAAAATTACGTAATTTTATTACACGAGAATAAAATAATTAATAATCAACACAATTTTGCCGCCGCCCTGTGCAGCAGGCCCGTAGTTATAAAATCAACGCTTATATACACATCAGTCAAAATACAATAATTCTGAATTCTGGGAACGAATCTTCAAAATTCAAAGTGCGAAAGAAAAACGAAAACCGTGTATAAATTATATAATTATTTCGAGTTAGAGCCGGTTTTTTTCCAATCACTCTGCAACGTTTCTCGACTGTGTTATATACACCTTATATAAGGTGTATATTTATATGTTATTTGATATAACCAATTCACATTCAAAATGTTTTTGATGAATATAATAAGCGTACAATATAATACGATGAACGATAATAATAACGAAACGCAAAAAAAAATTCCCATTCGTTGCAATGGAAATGTATTTGAAAAAGATTTTCTCGTAGGAAATCAGCACTGCCACTTTACTAGGACTTTTGAAATTTCCTGGAGGTCTTCCACTTCAGCATCTTGAACCTTCCCACTTCAGCATTTTCAGCCTTTTCCCCGACTACGCGCCTGATTCGCAGTGCTTTAAATCCGCTCCTGTCTGGCACTAATTATAAACGCTCGTATTGTGTTCCGACTGGTTGAATTCGATTTTCGTTCCCGCGGCGGTATTTAATTTTTTTTTTTTTCTCCCCCGTATAAAACGCGCGCATTCGTCGTCCGCACCGGAAGGATTTGATAAAACGCACATCACTCGTCGTTATAATATACACTATAAAAAAAAAAAAAAAAAAACTACTCTTACGTGTAGACCAACAACAATTATTTTTATTTATTATATAAATATATATATATATATATATATGTATATGCGTACGGAAAAGGGGCGAAAACGCGTGGGAACGAGCGTTTCTAATATCCCGAAAACCGACGCGAGCACACGACCGCGCGAACAGGTGAGATCTTATAAAACGTTGTTCTATATTATACACACACCAATAATATTTTACGCGACGGTGCCCCGCTATCATCGTATATACGTATTAGTGCGTGGGGTTTTGTCGTTTTTTGTATTTGTAGTGTGTGTATAGTAGTAGTAATAATAATAATAACGGTTTCGTGCGTATTACTACAGTGTACATCTGCCGTTTTAAATTCCGTCTCAAAAGAAGGCCGAGGAGATCTTTTATAATAATAATAATAATAATATATTGCGTACGGAGCGGGGGGGGAGGAGTGAGAAAAAAGAGAAATAAAAAATAAATATATATTCATACTCGTACACCGCAGTGATCCTCCCTTAAAACGCCTCCGCGAAACGGAAGATGTGTACGCGCCGCGCTACGTTTCGTGATTAAAACAATAAAACTTATACGTTTCGATTGAGATATGAAAATATAATGGTATATAAACTATACTTTCTAATATTAATGATACATTGGAATAAATATACGTTCTATATTGTTTTAAAATTTTTCAATCCATAAATACAACACGTCATAAGGTTTTTTGAAACGAATAAATAATCATATAATTTCCTTTATTCCGATATTATTGTGCGTAAAGAATTAAATTTATTACTCGTGCGCGCGAATATTAAACTTAACTGATTATAATATATCATCGACTGTACGTTACAAATATATATATATATATTGAAATGGGGGAAAGTCGCTCGTACATTTTATTATAATTACATTTAAAATTATGATTTCGCGGTTTATTAAAAAAAAAAAAAAATATATTAAATTCGAATATTTCTACGTATACATATGATATAATATACGAGTACATATCCGAAAATTTGCAAAACGAAAAATACGCATCGTTCGTGATGACTAAAATCCGACGGAGACGCTAACACTCTTTTCGTAACTACGAAAGTAACGTAAGACGACGCGTCTTTAAGCAAATGGTTTTTTTTCTTTCTTAAATTACGTTATAATACACACTGCAGATGTTCGAAAAGGAAAAAAAATACGTCTTTTCTTTAGAAAATGCTAAACGCACAATACTCTCTGCGTCCATACGTATATATATATATATATATATATATATATATATATATATATATATATATATATATATTTGTACGAGCATAATACTCGCGAAACGGTTCTTATTTATTTTTGTATAACGTTCGTTGGGTATATATAACACGCACCAGGTCGATGCTTAAAATCAAAATTTTAAAATATTATTGACTCACCTTGTTAATTTATTCTGCGCGTGTTGTGAAATGGCCTCAAAAAAACATATGAGATCAATTCTTCTAAAGTTATTTTACAAGTCGATAAAAATGTGTATTTAATTACTGTACGAAATTAAAAATATATTAATATTTCTATAACGATCGTTTTAAATTTCTATTATTATTATTATTATTATTATTATTAAATATAACTACCATTTATTGTTGTTACAACCATCCTTACTTATGTAAAGAAGAAGCCTTTTTTAAGTTTCTGACGACACTGTTGAACTTTTTTACAGTTTTCTTTTTGTCACAAAATTCTTTCAAATCCCCTTCCTCGAGTGTCTCCACGTCATTCATTTATTTATTTTTCGTCTGACGCGTTCGTCGTCCAAAATCATGCACGAGTTTATCGAATATCAAAATAAAAAAATTCGTAGATACTGTTTACGTCATACTCGATTTACTACTACATATACGCGTTTATTATATTATATAATGTCCTGTTCCTTATTTATATATATATATATATATATATATATATATATATATATATATATATATATAATTGTACGTGATTTTTTCTGTACTCAAAACAATAATAAATGAAAAAAAAATGCAAATCGTACTTTGTAATATACATTATATATTTAAAATATGATATATTAGTAATGGTGTTTTTTTTTTCATTTTCTTTTAATAATATCGTTTATTAAAATTTAATCAACTCTAAGATATTTATATACATATAATTAATTTGAATCGTGTTATGCGGCCTTCGTAATACAATTTTATATATTTTTCATCGCGTAAATTGTCAATTTAAATATTTCTTTTATGACATGGAAATGCGTTTTACATATACATATATGTATATTTTGAAAGTTGAAAACAACCGGTTCGCTTTGACGGTTCGATATAGCTATAGTGTACACCTGCAGCTACTGTTATTACATATTATTAAATTATGATCTATACACTGTTTGGAAATGATTTGGCGAAAAATAAATAAAAATTACATTGGGAAGTTATTTATGATATACACGCAATACATACATATATTATATATATATATAAATCGTAATTATAATTGCGCGATAATATCGACAAGCGATCTCAAATATCGAAATATTAATATAACATATATAGGCGGAACTAGACATTTTCATTAGACTGGGCCATTCATAAAAGTCAATTATCATACTCAGAGTAAGGGAGGAGGGTGATAGGGAACACAATTTTTTTTTTAACCATAATTTATCGATAATTTTTCTGATTTTACACACGACATTTTACGAAAAATTGCCTTGTAAATTATTAGCGATATATTTAAAATAATAATAATAATAATAATAATAATAATAATAAAATATTTTCTTATTTGTACAAGTGTAAAACTACAAGCAAATTAAACATACTTTCTGACGTTCGATTGCGATTTGGAAAATACAATTGAATTCATAAACTTTGTGACACATGCTATTTAGGAACCACTTTTTCCATTTGAAATCTGATACGCCCAAAATTGATACAAATATAAAAATCGAACGTCGAAAGATATGCTTAATCTTCCGGTGCTTATAAGTCTAATCAGCATAAAAAAAAGTGCGCTGCTCCTTCTAAAAAATAATAACGAAATTATTGATTTACCTGTCCATGTTGAAAACCAGCCAATATGCATGGAAGCAAGCGTTTGCACCCACAGTCCGTTGACCAATAAGTAGGTACACGGTCGTCAAATATGAAAGTAATAAGGTAACTAAAATGTATTATTTATCTGCCAACTACCACACTATGTTCAAACTCAAATAGTCGATATTGTTGTGAGCAAGTCGTATTATTTAAATAGGTTACGATTGACGATTAGGAAATTTAAACACAATAGGCAAAAATGATAAAACGCGCAATGCATAGTGTACGCATGGTGGCTCACAAGCCACGCATTCTCTAAAAATAAACACCCACAAATTAAAAACTTCTTCTAATAATGATTTTGACGGCCAGTCGTAATACTATTAAACATAGTTTAAACCATAACGTTTATTGCGTATAATTAATATCTCAAAATTTTTTCGCGTTTTCTACCCGATTCGTTCTATGACACTTACAACAATATGTTCTTGAAAAATATACACAATACGGGGGGGACCATTAGCCCGGACCGGGGCCCAGTTAGCCCAGGCCGCAGTTCCGCCTATGATAACATATATTATATTATACAATATTGTGTATGCGCAGATTTAAAAAAAATGGTTCATTCACATGACATAAAAGTATTATTAATTGAAACCCGCGGCGATACGTATTATACACGACGAGGGCTATCTCAAAATCAGCCTCCGACGTGTTACAATTCACTACATACATCGGTGACATGTTTTTGGACGTCGCAACTTGTACATTATTATCGTATGATGTGCCAAGTTTCGACCGTTTTCGTTCAATGTTAACGTAATAGTCACCACGGTCGGACTGGGAATTCGGTCCGGCCCGAGGCGATGAAATAAATTCCGCCCTCATTACAATAATATTATATCATATATTGTTATCACGGACGTATTAAAACGTATGTTCGTTTAAAACTAAAATTTAAAGATCAAATAGAATGTATAATACAGGTAAATTATATTGGAATCCGCTTATAAATCAATTATTTTGATCGGCCCACCGGGTTTTACTCGGCGGTACCTGGCCCCGGTCCAGTCCGACCCTGACGGTTACCCCGTAACTACACGGAAAATACAATTCCATCTCCCACCGCCCGTGCGAGGTACGACGAAGTGTAATATTCGTTTTTTGCAAGCGTAAGGTAACAGCGCGGCTCAAATTCATCGTCGGTGAAGTGTTATTGTTTACGGCAATACAGTGATGACAACTGGTGTAGACAATTTAAAAACGGACGTACACACGTGCACGATAAAAGGGAGACCGAGATCGTGACGGGCGCAGAACCAAAAATTTTCAGACACGATTCCTGTATAGAGTACACTTGGAAAGATTTCGGAAAATCTTATTTAAAAAAAAAAAATCTAAAATCGTAAAACGACCGTTTTCTCGGACAAATCGATCGACTTGGTGGTGAACCGCATCTTCGGTCATGATACGGGTCAGGTGCTTTGTGTAACTCTTATATAGTCTTTTATAATAACGTGTTTTTTTTTTTAGAGCTAAATTCTGCAACAGTATCGAAAACATTGCGATATTATTGTAGTATACCCGTTACAGGAGCACGCCCAATGGCGCCGATCTCTTTTTTCGAATCCTTTCTCAAAAAATCTTTTTGAATTTTTACATCCAAACTTGGCGATACGAATGAATCACATAACTATTTCTAGTAGTAAATTTGATCCAAAAATTAATTTTTTTTTTTTTTTTTTATATTAATTATATTAAAAATAAATAATATATTTTTTTTCACACTGTCCGTTTTCGTAGACACCGTGCCCAACTCGCGCCATTTACGTAATTCCTTTGGGGCATTTAACCTACTCGACACTCGTGTTAGGCGCCACTGCGAGTCGCGTAATATTTTCAAAAATTCTTCCTAAAAAAAAAAACACGTCGTTTTTTTTAATATTAAACTCTACTCCCTCATAACAAAATAACCCAAACGCTTATTCTTGCGTGCTAAACAATTTTTTCCCCACTCTCTTTTCAACACAAACGAATCGCACGGCTCAAATACGGTTTGAATGATAACGAAAAAGAAATAAATACAATTTTTTCTAATTTAAATTGTCGCGTTCATTCTTCGTCTATGAAATAAAGTTTCTCTCTCTCTCTCTCGTCGTTCTAAGCGCCGAAAAACTTCCGGACGGCAATTATTACGTCGTGGTTTCTCGACGGTGCGTGTACGGGCGTCACCGATGACAATAACATAACAAATAACAATAATAATAATAATAATAACAATAATAAACAAGTCTGCAGGTTTTACTCGCGTGCAGCTGGTCCCGGTGGTGGCCCAACGCGCGTACACACACACCGGGTTCTTCCACTCCGCTCGCCAGCCGCTGCAACGCCAAAACAATAACACAAAACGTGCGCGTACCACCAGGCGGCTGCAACGGAACGCGGCGGCGACGGTGCATAATAACAATAACAACGCGCACGCGGCAACACGTCTGCGACGGTGCAGACGGCCTTTTAACAACAGCAGCTGCTGCTCATCGGCGGCGGCGGCGGCGGCGTTTTCCCGCGTTTTTCCGTCCACTGACAACAATCTGCCGGCCGTCGCGGTTGGCCGCACTGACGCGGCAGCGCGGTCGGCCGTCGATCACCTGACCCAAACCGACCAATCCGGACGGCGGTCGGCGCCCGGGTACAGCCGCGCGGTTTTCTTTTCCCGCTCGTCCGTATCGTCTGTCCGCGTAATCATGTGATTATTAACACTTCGTGTCTGTCCGATGATTCACGGGGCTTATCCGATGAGTATTTCGCGCTCGCGATTGTTCGTCATACAATTTCACCGTCGCTACTGATATTCGTCGTCTACGTCCGTTAGCCCGTCCGTCTGTATTCGTCATGTTTATCGTCTTATCGTTGTTGACATTAAAAAAAAATTAAAAATCCACGAACGTTCGCCGTCGCATGTGCGCTGCCGATTTTCACTTTTCTCCTCATCCCCTCCCTGTCAAAAGTGTGTTTCGTTTTTAGAAGTGTTTTTTTTTTTTTTTTACGCGCCGCGGTGAAAGTGAATTTTTGTTTGTTAAATTCACTCGTCGTCGACGAGACGCGAGCGAATTTTTCCAGCCGCCGACGAGACGTCTTTTTTTCATATCCAAAATGTTTCCCGTGACGTGTAAGTACACACAGACGTTTAGAGAGTTTAATTTTATTATTATTATTATTGAAGATGCAATAATGACTTGTAGACAGCGGTCGTCTGCCGATGCTCGGTATTCGATTAAGACATTTTGGGCCGAATGCCGACCGCAGTCTGTTGTTGTTTTTGTACGCTTCGCTGTAATAATAGTAACGCCTGTTAAACATTGCAATACATAAAAACACTAACCTTATCCGTACCGATAATTTTACTAAAAACAAACGGCCATTTTTATAATATTCTCTTGAATGTAACATAATCGAAGAGGCAAATGCACAAACGACTGATGGCTTTTTATAGTTTTCCAAACGTCAATTATATATAAAATATTTTTCTTTTGAAATACCAACCCAATGACCTACCTAAGTAGGTACTTTTAAACATTTTGTACTTTTATCGTATACACTTTAGATATATAGTTTCCGTGAATTGTTGAATAAGATCTACCGAAATTCACAAAATCGAAACCAGTCTGCCGGCATTTAAAGTTATACGTAATTTTTCCACTATTACCGCCTATTGTTTTTTATTATTTACTGATTTTTTAAATAGCGTAATCCATTGACGTTCAATACTAACCAAATTGACAATAATAATGGTGCTTGTTAGTGACGATTGTCTTTGCAATCACATCTTTTGAATAATTCGAAGGCTAAATTTTCTTTACACGAATTTATTTTCGCCATTGCTCCATAAAATATGAATAAAATCGATATAAATAATAGTAGTAAAATCGTTAAGTTATTTCTTTTTTTTAATAGAAAAAATATACTATTTGTACAATTGTATAATAAATTTAAAGTTTTGTGACACAGAATCGACACAATGAAAAAAACCGTCTGTCGACAGTACTCCTGGATTTCTTCAACGACATTATAATAAATATTACTCGGGCTATGAATCTTGTAAGAGATCTTCATCGATTTCTTTTCAGATTATAAGATGGCGGAGGTATTTTGTTTTTGATATCAAAATTTCGAGATTGTTTGACTGATAGGGGATTTTTTTTGTGTACATGTACAGGTTTAATCGTACTTGTGGTTACCTGCTATTTTGTGTACCACTCAGACATTTTATCTAAGCGAGTTTTTAAGTGTAGGGACTCAATATCTGGATCTTCGTATGTGGGGATGATTACATTATTAGACAATTTGAAATAAAATTATGATTTTAGATATGGGAATGAATAGTTATACTCTGATCGATTTTAGACGTGTTTGCCCATAACATTTTATTGTCGATAATATGTGTTAATAATAACATAAGATATGCACCTACTTTATATCATTTCATTTATAATTAAATTACTCAGTAAACTGTTTATTCAGTCTTATTGATATTGTAAAAACGAAAGGAAACCCATTAATGGATCGTGTAAAGAATAACAATATTTAATAAATGATTCATATAACTAACTGCATTCTGCTTTGAGTTTTCTTTTCATTTTAACAGCCCTAAATCATTTAAATTCTATTTTTTTCTTTTTTGTAAGTGCCAAGAAGCATTACTTAAATAAATTGGGATAAATATTTCTGATCAAAATGAGTTGTGGTTGTAAATTAATTTAGAAATTAGAGAATACACACTTAAAATAACATTCAAAATCATTATCACAAAATGTTAGTACCTAATTGTCTAGTTTTTTAAATTCATTTTGTATTTAAATTTACTTTTTTTTGTGTTATCAGGTCTTGTGTAACTGAGACGGTGCGTTACAATGTTCAATTTGTATGTCAACAACAGATCATTTTTTAATAAAAAAGAAATCTGTCTGACCAACCATGGACGGAGTGGATGTACATCGTGGTACGTTTAATACGGTCTCGTTGCTGCCTAGACGTTTGGATTTCAATGACTCTGATGAATTTTCAACGTCTAGCAGTAACCCCATAGTTGTCGACGATTCACCACGACAGGAGTCCCCCAAAACACCTCCCAACCATGTAAAGCTCGAGTCGCCCGAAACACCCATCCCACGTAAACACCGACCGTTAATAAATTCATGGAGGTTTACTGCCGACGTTTTGGCATCACCATCCAAAACAGATTCACCACAAAAGGAAGATGTGTTCTACTCCCCCCCTATAAAGCGAATACGCATGCTCAAGCTGGAAGAAGGTATATCAGATCGATCATTTCAGTCAACGACACTTCCTAAATGTACCCGGTTTTCGTATGATAACAATAAGAATAATAGCAGTAGTGGTATTTTATCCTGTCAATCGCATCTCGACTACTCATGTAAAACAAAACAGTTTAGCATAAATCCCTTTTCTCCTGCCGCCACTGATCTACGCTCTAAATGGATGAACAACAGCATCAATAACAACAACAACAATGAATCTCAGCCTTTGGATAATGTATCCAAAGACTTGACCAATGTTGAACTTTCTAAATTAGAAGTGACCAGGTACTTCAAAGAGTTCAAAGTGGAAGACTTGATTGGCAAAGGAGACTTTGGTGAGGTGTACAAGTGCGTGAACTTGCTGGAAGGGATGCCATATGCTGTGAAAAAAACCCTGAAAAAGGTGGTGGGCACTAGAAGGGAGAACTATGCACGAAAGGAAATCTATGCAAATGCAGCAATGTTTAGCCATCCAAACATAGTAGCTTACCATTCAGCTTGGAGTGAGAGCAATTCGGTTTTTATTCAATTTGAATACTGCGATGGCGGTAACCTAGACGATATGATATTTAAGAAACACCATGAATTCAATGACGCTGCAGTCGAACGGCTACTATCCCATCTTTCCAGTGCGCTCCACTACATGCACATGTTACGAATGGTGCACCTGGATGTGAAACCTGCGAACATTATGATATGTCATTCCAAGTACACGAAGGAAGACGAGGACAAGGTGGATAGGGACATAGTGTACAAAATCGGCGATCTAGGACACGCAGCTCACTTGGATAACCTGTGCGAAGTGGAAGACGGTGATGCGCGGTACCTGCCCAAGGAGATGCTCAGTGGAAAGTATGACGCGCACACAGTGACTAAGGTGGACGTGTTCTCACTGGGAATGACCGCATACGAAGCAGTATCCAAGCTGCGGCTGCCGAGTGATGGTCCTGAGTGGCACTTCCTACGTGGAGGTTTTGTACCAGACATTGATGGCTTTGGCTTGAGTCTGTTACTAGCTAATATGATGGACCCAAACCCAATCAACCGGCCGAGTGCCATAGATGTATTCAAGAACGTTATGTCAAAAACGTCTGAGCTTGCCGAGCTGTCGTCACTACAGTTCAAGCGAGAATACCTGGCTAGTTGTACGAAAACGCGGTCTACACAATGCTCAACAACCATCACCAATGCCAATAAACTAGGAACATCTATTGCGTTGAGTACGTGGCACAAGAGACGTCTGATCGGACAGAAATCACAACGTTACTATTCGTTTTGATGAATGTATACCAGATGGCTATATTCTGTGTTTTGCCCTTCCCTCCCCTTAAGCCTGTAAATAATAATAAAAATATACTCCAACTCTGTGATGATTAATGTAGGATTTTTATTTTTTATGTTTTTTTTCTGTATAAAAAAAAGGCCTCCAATTATTTTTATATCTATAAAATTAAAAAAATGAAGTCTGTGAATTTTTTCATATGCTATATTTACGCCATAAAAGAAACAAAAACTTATTATTACATTAATATGTGATTTTCTTGCCTTATGGCTCCTTGAAACAAACAAAAATAAACTACAACAATATCTTCTTTGAATATTTACTACTTATGCTATTATTACTATCTATTATTATTTATTTTACTTTTTTTATGTGCCTATGAAAAAATAAGAAACTGTCATTGTGTTGTTCGTCACATAACAATTTATTATTATATTTCTAAAATGTATTTTTCGTCAAGCTATGTTCAAAATCATTTTCCAAAAAAAATTGTGTAATTCACAAATCACATTGTTGAAAAATCCCATTTATGAAAAAGAGATAGAACAATGTACACATTTTCGAATTTATAACTTATAGAATACGTTTTAAAGTATACTTTCCACGCATGCATATTATGTGTAATGTTTTGAAATTAAAGAAAATTTTAAAATCTCAATCGGATAAACATAACGCGCCCACATTAAACTCAAAATTTTGTTTGTTTGGTTTTAATTGGTAGATCTACATTACGTTTTACTGTATAAATATAATTAAAACGTTATGTATAAACGTTATGTTTTTCTTTTCCTTTTATCACATAATGAATTGCTTAATTCCTTAAGTTTTTTTTATTATTATTGTTATTAATATAACATTTTGACAGAATTTTAAATATTTATTCTGGACTAAAAAAAATTTAAAACATACTATTATTACTACTTTTGATCATTAAAAAAAATTATTTTGTTAAAAAATGATATAAAGTGCTTAAACTGTTTTACCAGTTTTAATTTAAAAAATATATATATCATTAATTTTTATACGTCCTACTCTATTGGTGGTGTGAAAAATTTTGGAAAACAACAAATTGCATAGCATATTTTTCGCGCTACTTTTTTTCCTCTTAATTTTTATTTATATTTTTAAGTTTTTTTAACTATATTCTTGTTTAAAAAATAATGTGTCATTCATACATTATAAATAATAAACAACTGTAACCTATTATTATCGTTATTGTTAGTTGTTAAGTTATTGTTTGCTTGGTTTGATTGTCTCTCTAATGATATTTTGGTTTTTGACATATTTAAGTTTACACTACATTTGTCTGTTTATTAATGATTAATAATAAGAGAGAGAGAGAGAGAGAAAATGAAGTTTTTGTATACTGTTGGTTGTACTTATGCCCCATATTCTTATTATTATTATTATTATTTTTGTAAGTTAAGATATTATTGTATAACAACGAATCTTGTTATTGTATTAAAAATAAAATGAAATATGAATATTAAACAAACAAACAAATACCTGTTTTTTTCCCCCCGTAAATAATCCTTTTGTATTGAGCAATTTTAATTCGACATTTAGGTGATCCCGAGCATAAGACCACTGTGTACGTCTTATTATTTAGTTTTATAGAGCTACCTCGAGGTAGGAGACCGGTGGTCGGTATGCCAAAACAGAGACGGATTGACAAATGCAAGAAGGAGCCGAGACAACTTGGGACAGATACAATATATTAGTGAAATAGCTAAGGGCAGTGAGAGATGGAAAGAAATTTGTTTTGCAGCCATAGGCGTCGATGGCGTATAAAGTTGAAAAAAAAGAAGAAATGTTTGGTCGTTATCGACTATAGCCGTTTAAAACGAAACGCGGCGTCGGTCAGACATCATGAAGCCTAAATAAAAAATATCCTCGTTTTTATTATGAAAAACCGTATGACAATTCATACCGATGTTCATACGTATTATGGCGTCAAAATATTGTACAAATGCATACGGAGACCAATAATATATAATATATTTGTCTAAAACTATAATAATTATATTATCGTGTGTATAATATTATTTAAAACATAAAACTCGCTATACAAAAGCCATTCGGCTGCAACATATTCCCCGGTAATATAAATAATATTATTTATAATTCCGGTATCTGTGTGTGTATAGTCGTTCCAACTATAAATATAATAATATTGTTATCGATGTTTCTCGCTATTTTTGGCCATTGTCGTTCTCAGTTTAACGAGGAGAATTTAAAAGTAAATTTCGTTTAACCACCCATCCGGCGTGTGTAAACATTGGATTTCAGCGATTACATATTTCGCGGTGAAATATTCTTTAAAAAAAAAATTCATATTCGTTTCGAGATTCGTCAAACTGGAATAAATCATCCGTAATAGGTACATAAATGTGAAAATCGTTTCGAATATTAATTTTGAAATAAATTTTATTTTCCACTACGCCGTAATAAAATAATATACATTCGCGTATAAATAATAGGATTGTAATAATTGCGTCGTCACTGGTCTCTCGATTCAAATAATGTTTTTTTACCCGGAAACGGAACGGTATAATTATTATGTAATGTGCCTACAAAGTAAACGCCAACATTAATTGCGAGAAATTGTAAAAATCGATCCATTTTGTAGACGAATTAAACGTTTAAGTACGCCATATAATTAGACGAGGACATTGCGAAGGGATACGATTAAATAGCCGTAAAACAAACCGAGTGTCACTCGGGGGCGAATAGAAAAACGGCCCGTCGAATATGTTGCCAACTTAGAATTGTCGAAAAATTATATGAAAACAATAAGTTT
Source organism: Chaetogeoica ovagalla (assembly GCA_032441825.1). Taxonomy (NCBI): domain Eukaryota; kingdom Metazoa; phylum Arthropoda; class Insecta; order Hemiptera; family Aphididae; genus Chaetogeoica; species Chaetogeoica ovagalla. The sequence goes on along the minus strand of CM063724.1, from coordinate 5,680,133 downwards.
TAAATAAAAAAATGTTTTTATTACATTTTAGTTTTAGTTCGATTAATTTTAGTTGTCAGTAGATATAGGTACATACACAAGTACCTAGGGGGGGGGCGATCGTCCCCCCTTGTATTATACGCCCCTGGTGTCACTGCTGTTGCGCACAGCGATTATTATTTTTATGCGTTTTAGCCGTCGCGGAGGCCAAATCGCTATCGACTCTCCGCGTTTAGAAATTTCGGTACGAACGCACCGGCCTGCTTAAAAACATAATCGTCATCCGTTGCACGATTCCTAAAATAATAAATTATCTATAATAATAATAATAATTCCATATATATATATATATATAAACGACGCGATTTGTTTCATCTTTTTCTTTGGCACGCCGTACAAAAAGAATGAATAATCCATACGATACCGCGTCGTTACCATTTTTTTTTTTCCAATCAAACCTCTCGCTTCGCTTTTCCAAATCTCAAATTATTTTAAACGACCTATCAACATATTCGTATTAAAATAAGTAACGGTACGCGCGAATTCTAATCGCACGCCATGAAATTTTAACGAATTCCAAATTGGTATATCAATAAATATCGTGTGACTCACCTATTATACAAAACGTGTGAGAAGTTAGCAAGAGGTCCAGCAAGTAAAACGTATATTAAGTTGCCTATGTCCTACTCCTGACGCTTAAATTAACATTGATAAGAATATCGGGTAATTTTATAGAAATACAGTAGATTGCACTGCATATATAAAACGAAAATTAACACTTGAGAACAACTATATGACGAGGAATAATTTTATTGAAATATTTAACAGATTTTACTGCCAACTGCGTTATGGTTATTTTCATTATAGTAGCTGAAATAATATTCACTATTCGTTAATATTAATGTTGCGTGTTTTCGGATATTCGGCCCGCACAAATAAAATTAATTTATTTTACCGTGGTGGATTAATTAATTCACGGCGTGCTCAGCCACCACTGACTTAAAATAGAATCTAATAGACACTGTTGGTGAGGTGTCAAAACGTTTTGGGAAGCCGGGCCACATTATGAGTGGAGTCGTTGTGGGCCACATACATTTTTACAATCAAACATTTAATTTATAATCATAGAATAACGAATAGTGAATGGAAATATTTTAATTCCGTTACTTATTTATTGTAATTATCATCATTGAGAAAAATAAAAAAAACATTTATTTATAATTTAAAAGAAGAACATACCGAAACTAAACTAATGTGAAATTTTGAAATTGCCGTTTTTGTGAAAGTAATGAGTTACAAAATGAAGCCGTGGTAATAACACAGACTGTGGTATTAATAAAATATTTCTTATCAATCATCATTTCTCTTATCAGCGATATGTTTTAGAACACGGGTTTCGAATGTTTTTCTCACCGGCGTTATGTATTTTCCCCGTTCGATTCTGCGTTTCTAACCCGCAAGTGATTGTTCCAGACGCTCCGTTAGAACTCTTTGGACGTTAATTTACGAGAATAAATAACGAGTTCATTGTTCACGAGATAAAAACTGCGAAATCGTCAAAACACTGGTACGGACACGACGACAGAAGTAAAACATAATATACGATTTTTATTTTAACATTATTTTGAAAAACTTGTGTGTGTGTGTGTACTTTCAGAAAATATAATTATAGGAAAAAGAAAAATACTATCGACACGGATTCTCTGCAATGTCGTTAAAGTGCGTACAGTATGTGAACGGTGCAAAACACAACGCGATCCGCGGTGTTTATTGTCTGACTCGGCGATTCAAATCGGACGATTCGCCACCGGACGACCGACCGATGAAAAGTCAAGAGGCTATCGACAAACTGAACGAATTGCTGAAAACTATGAAAAAAGGTAATGATACGGAATTCGTGACAAAACGCGTAGAACTGGCTAAGCCTAGACAGATGGCGAGAAAAGCGGAGCAGGAACAACAAAAAATCGACGAGTTAAAACAGAACCAACAGTTGGGCAAAAAGTTGGCCGACGCAGCGACTTCAGTCGCCCAGTCGATTGGTGGCAACACAGAAAAGACGGAATCAGAATTGTTGAATCTGTTAAGGATTTACAATAGCGAACCCAACGATTCTGCTGGAAAAAAACTAAAATCTTCTGTTCAATTAGATGAACTCCTTTCCGGAATGAAAATCGATCGTAGCAGACCTAGTAATGTTTCCTCAAAAGCAAGTGGAGATATTGATAAAGCCAAACGTGTGAGAGAAATATTGGGCAAAAATTACAACATTGGTATAAGTCAAAATGTTAAACAGCACAGAAAACCAATGGACAATTATGTGCCGATTAATATACTCGGCAATGAACAACCGCTTGGTGTATTTAAAGACTTTGAGGAAAGTAAAAACTATCCAAAGTTGCCTACTTGGGACAGATTGCAAGAAAAGAGTTTACAAATGGCTGTTACACACCCGCCGAAAAATATTTATGAACAGATGATAATTTGGACGGAACAAGGAAAACTTTGGAAATTTCCCATCGATAACGAACAAGGAATGCATGAAGAGAGTGAAGTGTTTTTCGCCGAACATGTGTTTTTGGAACCATTAATAGACGAATGGTGTCCGAAAAAAGGACCAATAAGACACTTTATGGAATTGGTATGCGTGGGCTTGTCAAAAAATCCATTTCTGTCAATCGAAGAAAAAAAAGATCACATCAATTGGTTCAGACAGTACTTCTATGAAAAGAATCAATTACTGAATGAAATCGGTGCATTCGAAATCAAATCGTTGCCAGAAAACGTTAAGGAATATTACAAACCGACAATTCCAGACATTTGAAATAAACAGTTTATAATAATAGTATAGAGGATTTAAATAAAAATGATTTACAAAGTATGTTTTTTTTTTTTTTTTGTAAAATAGTTTTAATGTTTTTTTTATAAATGTGAACGAAATGTTTTGTATGGTAGGCAATAGTAATAACTAATTTGTTTGCCAAAAATATATTTTATTTTCGTTTGTGCATTAAAATCATTGTCTGACAAATTTATTGTTAAGACTGTGAATTAATATAATTTGTTCAGCCCGTAACAACATAATGATTATTAAATAAAATAAAACATATATAATGCAAATATAGTTAGTTACGAACAAAGGTGTCCATAAAAATATGAACTGGGGTAAGGACAATTACTTACATGTTAATAGATCATAAAAAAATAACATACACAATATACAAATTAAGTGTTATCTTTTTTGTGTGTAGACACTATTCAGTTTAAGTTGACCCACTCGTCAGATGAAAACCGGTCGCAGTGACGAATCACAGTGTTATCCTATCACTGACTGGTGGGGGTCTGATTGCTTTCGGCGATTCAGTCGGCATGCGCGAAGGTAATGATTGTTTATTTTAAAAAAAATATTTGTTAAAATACAACTTATACAAACATTGGTTCAAATAGCGAGGAGCCATGCCCCCCCCTTAGTTACGAGTTGATATGAACAAGAAAACAAAAATTTGTTTACGTATGTTGACTTTTTCTATAATTTTTGCTGTTCTTTTGAAATTTAATTAATTAAAGGGAAATCATTAATACGCTGCTATAAAGTTGAAGAAAATCGTGTGAAGAATTCAAGCAACTTAGTTTTTGAGTTTAATTGTAGTAATTACTATTTATTTTTCAACATTCTATAGTTGTCTACATGAGTTATAATATTAAAGATAAATATTGATTAAAAATACATAATGAAGTCAACTATTTCAATTGACAATTACACGAGTTGTTTTGAAAATGAGGTATGTATAACAAATATGATCCAATAGCAGTTAAAAATTATTTTGTTGTATATATAAAAAAAAAATTTTTTACTCGAGTAAAATCATTAGTTTGCATTCCTTATAATTTCGTTTAAAATTAAGAAGACAACTGGATATTTTCATTTTTCATAAGATAAGAAATTATTATTTTAACATTCTTGTCGTCGTCGTAGTGTACACATCGATGCCGCGTTTAAAAAACACTTTGTGCGGAATACCTTATACAATTAAAGCCGATGGTTTCCTCTCCTTATTTTTCCATCCTATCTAATAATATTCCCCTGAAAGCCTGCCTTGATTTTTTCCTCTCTACTATAATCACTTTTTTTTACGTTTTTTTTTCATCGTAAAAACAGTTTAAACGAAATAAAAACTTCCACCCGGCGGTAGGTCATCTTCCAATGATTATTGGCCACACTGCCTCACGTTTGTAATCATCGATTCAAACTTCATTGATACCGCGCTTTCCAATCGCAATGAGAATATTGTGATAAAGTTGTTTTGGAGAAACTGTTTTAAACAATAATTGTTTTGTTCCCCTACTTCGCCGAACGTTTCTCGTCTTTTTAATGTTCGTATTCTTCAGTCTCGTCGTTTTGACCGTTTAAAAAATATTGTAATTCCAATTTCCCAGTTTATGTTTTCAAACGAACACGACCTGTTGTGTCCTTTCAATGGCTGTTCTCGCACAAGACTCGTGAAAACGAAATATCAAGCAAGTACTCGTCATTATTTATAATTTCTCTCCCATATTTATGCACGATCCGACAACTCGTAGTGTGTACTCACCGTCAAATCTTACTACATAATTATTGAGACGTCAACACGCTATTTGTGTGACATTCGTCTTTCCATTTCAGACTGTTACGATTTACAAATCGTTTTTGCCAAACTTATACTGATGAACTAATCTGTTGTTTCTTTTTTTCAGTGCACTTCGCAAGACAATTTTTGTTTCTATAATCGTATCATTTATGTTAAACTCGGGTTATGGGTTTCTTAAATACATTTCGTAATATAAAGAGGTGGTTCACCGAGAAGACAGGAATCACTGAACCGACAAAACGGAAGCATGATGATTGTGAAACCGTAAAGAGTAAAAGAGCCCGTATGGATGATTCTCTTGTAGAAGTAGTTGAAATCAGCGATGAATCATTATCTGAGGCAGAAGAAGTTGAAATCACTGAACCGGGGCCGTCCTCTTTGCCACTTAGAGCCAGTCCGCCTGTGATGCTAATTGGCAAACATCAACAAGGGAGTACCGCATCGTCATCTGCCATGACAAATATAGATCTCACAGAATGTAGCGATGAAGAAACGAAAAGGAATAAATTTGCTCGATCGTATAGTCGATCAAGTAACAGGAATATGAGTAACAAATCTAGTTTTGAAGAAAAATATATACCTACATGTTCGATTAAAGGTAAAAAAAAAAGTTTTTGGTTTTTTGTTCCATTTTATATACCTAATCTTGCCATAAGTTCTATCCCCTATTTATCATTTTTATAAATATTTTATGTTAACACTAATGACTTTGTTTATAAATATAATTTTCAATAAGTGTCATATCTACTATTTCTGGTTAGTTAGGATAGTTCACGTCATGTATTAAACATGGAATGGGGTATTAAAGAAAATCGTATTGTTGTCATTGCGTTATTTAAGTGTAATAAAACACCAATAGAGATTTTTAACTTATTAAAACTGTTAAAAATAACGAAAAAGTTTGTTTATCGGACCATTAAACGGTTTAACGAGTTGAACACTATAGATGACAAGCCAAGAAGTGGACATCTACGTGAAACAAAAACAAATGCAGCAGTCAAAGCTGTCGCACAGAGGATTTGCAGAAATTCACTCTGTAAACAAAAAATCATGGCTAGAGAAATGAAAATTCCACCAAGAACCATGTCACGTATAATTAGAGAAGACCTTGGCCTTGGTGCTTATCGAAGAAGTACTGGTCAGCGGTTGACAGACGCTTTACGTAAAATTAGAGCAACAAGAGCGAAGAAGCTACTTCAGCATTACGCAAAAAATGGTCACAGACAGATACTGTTTACAGATGAAAAAATTTTTACTGTAGAAGAAAAATTTAACCGTCAAAATGATAGAGTCTATGCTCACAACTCTCGAGAAGCTGCTGAAAAAATTCAAAGAGTAGAAAGAGGACATCATCCAGCCTCAGTGATGGTTTGATGGGGAGTGTCATATGAGGGCGTTACTCAACTGCATTTCTGTGAGCAGGGAATCAAAACACGCGACGTTAACTACCAAAGTGATATTTTAGAAAAGGTAGTGAAGCCTTTAAATGATACCTTGTTTGCAGGAATAAACTGGACCTTTCAGCGCTTGCACATAAAGCAAAAATGACACAACGCTGGTTGGAGATCAATTTACCTGGATTTATTGCCGCTCAAGATTGGCCCTCATGAAGTCCAGACCTCAATCCTTTGGATTACAGACTGTGGAGTACTTTAGAGGAGAAGGCCTGCTCTAAGTCCTATAGAAATATCGAGTTCTTGAAAGCCGATTTGGTGAAATTAGCTGCCTAAATACCGTTGGAAGTGGTGCGTGCTGTCATAGACGAGTGGCCAGATTGTTTGAAGAAGTCTATAAATGCAAATGGTGGACATTTTGAATAGTATTTAGTTTTTTTTTAGTTACTACATTAATAAAGAATAAATAACATCAGATTTATATATTTCTTTTATTTTATTTATTAAATATACACATTTGTATAAGGGACAGAACTTATGGCACGACTAGGTGTATATGTATAAGTATATATATAATGTAAGTAATGTGATTTTATTCCATAGGGTCTAGAAGCTTAAGTCGAAGTGTAGAAGATAATTTTTCTGCATTACAAATTAATAATTCCAATAGTAATAAACAAAAGGAATTGGTCAAGATTTTAAAAAGTTATGTTTCGCTGAAGTCACTGGATGATTCTGAATTATCTATTTCCAGATCTCCGAGTAAGGAAAATATTCATAAAGAAAACATCATTAATCAGTCTAACTCGTCAAAATTATCTGAGAAAGAAAATTCAAGCATCCAAGAAATAAGTTTTCGTACAAATAAAATTATCCAACAAGAATTATTTTACGAGCGTATAATACGAAAGTTCAAGGAGCAAAAATCAGCTACTACTCCAGCATCCACTACAGTTAAACAAAAGTCTCCCGAGGATATATTCAAAGAGAAACTTGAAGCTATTAAAAAATGGAATAAACAAGATGAACCTCTGAAGAAAGGAGATGTTTTTCCAGGCTATTGTAAGGAAATAGTCGATTATATTTCACTGCGAATGTGTGGAACGTTTAACGAGTTTATAATAAAAGGGAAAAATTTACGACGATTAGATTTAAAAACTGTATATTCACCTACTGCGTGGTTAAATGATGAAGTCATTAATCATTATTTCAATATGATTGTCGAACGCGATTCAGCGTCCTTGCACACTTTTGATACATTCTTCTATTGTAAATTATCGTAAGTGAACAGATTTAATCATTTTTTTTCTCATGTTTATTTAATTAATTGTTTTCTCCTTATAGTTCTCAAGGATATGAATCTGTGCGTCGTTGGTCAAGAAGAAGAGATATATTTGCATGTAAGAAAATGTTTTGTCCAATTCACTTGGGTAACCATTGGTGCCTTATATGTGTCAACTTTGTTGACAAAACCATTAAGTATTATGATAGCTTAAAAGGTAAAAACCCCAAGTGTTTGGATACATTTTTGTATTATTTGAAAGAAGAATATCAGAATAAAAAGAACGAGGAATTCGACTGCAATGGATGGCGGTTAATGCATGCTGACGATTGTCCCCAACAACGTAATGGGTATGATTGTGGTGTGTTTACTTGCGTAAACGCAGAATATTTGGCCCGTGACGCGGCACTAGATTTTACACAAGATGATATGCCGATATTAAGGCACAGATTGTGTTATGAAATGTTTAACAATAAATTATGCTATTAAATCTTATGGTATTTTGAAATGCGTCGTTTATTACATTGGTTGTACTATCTTTTAGCAACAGGATTAAATTCTCTTTTTTTCATTCGTTCTATTTTTTATTTATTTTCAGGAATATAATCATCATTTTCATAATTTCATTTTTACAAGAATAATCTTAATGTTAGGTGTATGATACGTATCTTCTTATTAATAATTCATATCTTATACTATAATGAATTGTTTCATTTAATTTAGACATCATTATTTTCAGTTAATATACTTTATTCTAATATTAATATTTTGAGGCTGATTAATTTAGTAAATTGTGAATTTTTCATTACTATATTGGTCCGATAAGTAATTTAAAATAATGTTTGAAATCATTTTTGTTGTCCTATAAAATAGTATTCGAGTTGCAACTCGTGTTGTATATTTTACAATTGACTTTTTAATGTGTTTGTTATGTAACAAATTAATGTACTCAATATTTAACTATAAATGTAATTATTATTATTATCTAAACAATAATATTTTTGTTAGTGATGTTTTGAACTGTTTGATTTGAATATAGAACCTTGGACAATGAAACAAATTAAATTTGTTAAAGAAATAATCAATTGATTTTTAAATAAATATAATAGTTTGTTGTTTTTTTGAATAGAAAGTATTTTCTTCCTCCATTCGTAGTAAAATGAGTTTACAAAGATTATATATAATCGATTAGAAGTATCAGAAGAGGGCTACTCTAAAAATTTAAAATATATTTGTAATATTTGGATGCAAAAATTTAAATTCTTTTAACTTTTTTTAAACTTATATTCCGTTTGTTATAATTTGTATAAGTTCGATTCGAGTGTAATTCGACCTCAAAAATCTGGGTTCGTAGAATCATTAATTTTTATATTGAATAAGTTAAAAAGCGAAACACCCGATAATTGTATAAGACAAAAAAATTATATTCAATGCTCTAATTAGGAAATATGCAGGGGGATAGTTTTTTTTTTTTTATTGGAATGAATGAGACGATAGGGGACTTATACTACGTGAAAGTGGTGTTGGGTGATAGGGCCATCATAGTCCCCATATATTGAAGTAAATATCTTTGTAGTACGCTCATTTTTTTTCTGTTAGCATAGCTCTTTTTCTTTAATTTTCCTAATTCATGTTGAGAAATATAACAATAGTTTAATATTATTAATTTATGTCCGACTTATGTGTTTTTGTACTTTGTTAAATATGTTATTTTTTATTAGATTTCTAGATTACTAATAACAAAGCCCATTTTATTGTTATTTTTTTTTACAGTATTATGTTTATAGTAATAATGTAATTTATTTTCATTTAATGGTGTATATGTATGTAATTAAATGAGTAATAATTTACTTATTTTGAACAGTTCATTATGGAATCGATTTGGAAACAAATGCCAGTTGTTGAGCGAATTGGTACTTGTCTACACCTCTTAGCCACTTTGAAATCGCTTTAAAGCGTGAATACCTTTCGTGTATTTTATTAAAATCTTTGATGACTTAACAAAATTCTTTACACCAACGTCATTTTTGTTTACTGTTTTGTCTTAAATGGTCAAAACATCATCCCTAACCAGCCGCATAATTTTTGAAGAAGAGATTTTCCTTGATCGAGCGGTTGTCTTTTCCTATCAAATACACATTCGCTCAATGGCATCTCTATAAAATCGAGCCAATATTTTCTCCTCCTCCATATTTAAACTCGCTTATTAAATCATAACAGTAGTTTCTCAGCACGTTCAGGGGAATAATTCTATTTCCAAAGTAGAAGCAAGTGGTGTATCACAAGGAGCAGTTATCGTTCCACTCGCAGTGTAAATCGGATCGATCTATTACGCAAAATACAATAATAGCTGACAAACCCATTTTAATCCAGGGTCGTATTTAGATTTGTTTTTGAGGGGAGGTGGCACTAGTAAAACATTCATCGCCGAATTATTTCTAAATTCTGATACAAAATTAAAGCTTAAAATTCTCAACCTATTAAAAACAACTATTGAGGAATTTAGTATCGGCGGTATGTTCCTTACGTCATCGCGTGAACGACAAAAACGTAATAATTTTATAAAAAAGATATTACACAAAATGGGATATACATAAAAGAATGTCCTGAAATTTCGGGAGCCCTGCTATAAATACGGCCTTCCACTATCCTTAGCAGGTACTGCCGTACTGATATAAGAATTAATTTACCTAATTAACCGCAAGTAAAAACAGATATTTTTTTTTCGTTTTGTACAAAAAAAATATTTTACGTTATCTATGCATGCCGCATTAACAGACAACGCGTTATCACGATTTTCGCCAAATTTTTTTTGTACATTTTTTAAATCCAATCGTTGTATTCGATTGTTTACTCGCGTTTCGCGTTTAAAATAACACTATATAGTTATTACTTACGATTTTGAATTTACGTACAGTTTAGTGTCACGACGACGACACAACGGAAGAAAGTTCATGACGTCTTCGACCGTAAGTACTTATGTGTGGCGGTTTTTTCTTTCATTCATGTCCAATACCCGGAAAATCATCCGGCTTTTAAAGCCTGTAATATCGTTTTAATCAATGTTTAAAAATATTTATGCAGATCTATAACGTGCAAACGCATCGGAGTGATCGAGAAGGATTTCGAGTTGGAATCGTCACTTGTCTTTGAACCGTCTCTCGTACTTTAATCGAATCGAGTGAGTGTGCCTTTCGAATATTTCAACGTCACAACGTTTACTGATATACATGCAGTAAATGAAAAATAGAAAATTAATAAGGTTTATATCATGTCGTATGCAGTCCGTTCATCGGTCGTCTTGCGCGTTATTTATGCGTAAATAATAATTTTCGATTGTAGTCGATGAATATGACGAAATACAAGTAATAAGCGACAAAAATACATTTATTTTAGATCTGCTATCGCTTTTATTACTTTGAGTGATAGTTTTTCCGGTCATTGGTGCATAGTTCTGTTTTAATAAATCAAATAATTTTTGTTATTTATGATTCGGCAACTAATTTCTACTACGAAATAAACCATTAACAACCGGATCGATTGTAGTAAATTGGCGTACAATTTTGCGGCATCATATAAAAAGGTGGGAAACAGCTCGATGGTAGAATAAAACTTTCAATTTTCATCGGCTTTAAACGTTTACAAACAACAGAAAATTGATTATTCTTAAAGACCAAAGTCAATTTTATTACTGATTTTCGCCAGGAAATGTGTACACATAGATAGTTGAATCGTAGTAAATATTTAATTGATGAAATGATATTCAAGATCTTTTGAACAAGTATGCCAATCGTTTGATGATCTGATGTTTTTTTACATTTTAACATTGAAAATATTTCAATATGGGTTAAAATTTATAATTATGAATTGCACCAAATCATCCCTAATTAGTCTATTAGTTTTTGTTTTGTCACTTCCACACCTTGGCTATTTACCAAACTCAACGCTTCATAATGATTTTAAAATTTGAAACAATCGACAAGGTACTAAACGTTATAAAAAAGTTCACTCTAAATTATCTACATACAAAAATCCTTTAATTTCACTGCTTTTCTCAAAAACACTTTCTGAAAATTCAATAGGAGGACATTGGTGAATTAGATTTTTTTTTAAATAAATAAAAAAAAAATTAAATTATTATTAAAATAATAACGATAATAATGATAAATCACCAATAATGAGGAATAGTAACTAATAATAATAATAAGAAGAAAAGCATTAGGTTTTATTCCTGAGTGCTCACTTCTTATGTGAGATGTAAAAATATTCGTTTTTATCAAATTATTAGTGTAACACATATATTGTGTATTATTATATTTGCAAATGAATAGGAAAAAAAATCATAATTAACGTAATACGTTTTCTTTCAATTCATATATTAATGTGATAATTAACTGCAGTATACAAGTTTAAAATAGAGCATGTACGACATGACCCACTATGTTCTGTCAGCCGAATAAATCTGTACTTTGTGTATAAAAACTAATTGACTGTGTGATAACTAAAGTCGGTCTATACATTAGTAAATGTTGAACGATTAATACTTAATACGTAAAAAGACCATACGAATCATTGATATATTTTATATATATATACAAATATAATAGATAGTATATACGGGTAAATTGGTATTGGTATTTTGAAAAACTTAAAATGTAATTTGTAATTAAATCGATTATTGTTTTGTGAAATAAATATTACGGCGTGGTTATAATTTAATGTTTGTGGATAACTTTTTCACAGTATATAAAAGTATTTGTTTAAAAAACTTCAAAGTCATGCGTTTTTTTTCTTTTGAAACGTTTTTGTTTCTTTTTCATTTTAGTGTGTACTTTTACCTAATATTATTATAAAAACCATTACTGAATCAAAAATGAAATTTGTATTGTCAGTAAATCGTAGTAAATATTTGTGTGTGTAAAACTGTCTAAAGGACCGAACTATCGAACCTAAAATGTGTGCAAAGACAAATATTTGGTATTGCGTTTGTGAGATACGGTACAGCTGTAAACAAAAAATGTTTTATTATGTGAAAATCGAAATTTTTTCAAATTTTTTTTTTATATTATATTTATAATGTAAGTATACAATAAGTCGTTAATAATTTAGAGTAATATTGATGTTCGTTTTTAATATATAAGATTTGAAATGAAAAGTAATTTTCAACTCGTATGTAATATATGCGTGTACGCTTGCCAGGTGTACTTTTGTCTAACGTTTCATTTAGTTTCAAAATCTATTCACAAACTTGTATTATTATTTTCCGTTTTTGCTAAATATACGTCTATGTGTGTTTTTTTTTTTTTTTTTTATAGATATTTCGAAATTCAAAACGTACGGGAACGACATGGACAAGACCAATAACATGACGGTAAACGTTAAAAAACAGTTGAAACTCGCGAAAGAAGAGTTTATAAAGAAAAACTTTTCGGACGCGGTGAAACTGTGCAAGACCGTGTTGGCGACCGATCCGGATAACATTTCCGGTCGGATACTGTACGGCGCGAGCCTGCTGGAAATACCGTCTAGAAAAGACGAATGTATTCAACAGTTCCAGAACGTCATCGACGCGCAGCCGGACAACGTATTGGCGTGGCAAGGCGCTGAGAATTACTACGAGAAGTGCAACAAGTCGACCGTGTGCCAGCATTTATTCTACGTGTACGCGAATTTGTTGTGCCTGATGACGGACGAAGTCAAGTGTAAAGCGCGCGCGAACAAATGCCTTGAATTGTGGAGGAATTACAAAACAGGATTGGACTCGGCGCGTTTCGTGTCCACCGTGTTGCCAGTGATCGAGACGGGTGAAGTCACGCCGCAGTACTTGGCCGTATGCCGGGTGTTGGTGGAGTTTCCGTTAACCGAGGACACCGGCTCGCTGTTGGACGAACACTTGGTGAACATTTACTTGGCGCTGTGCCGGGACGACGGTTACGACGGTAGGTTCGAGATTTATTGCAAACTGATTCCCGCGTTGAAGTCGAAGGGCGAGAGGCGACGGCTGGCGGACGCGCTGGAAGAAATGCTGTCGGTGTACCGCGACAACGCGGTCGCGATAAATTTCTTCTGCGAATCGTTCGTCAGCAATTACGTACGGACCGTGACCGATCCGGAGGACGGCGGCGCGCTGCTGCGCGAGTTGGTGAACGAAATGAGCGCCGCGATCCCGGAACGGTGTGACGTGTTGCTGGCGGCGCAGCCGACAAACCCGAACTCTCTGATAGCCAAGAGCGTCGCGCTGCGTTTACGGAACGAGTTCGAGGACGGCCGCGAGCTGTTGCGCAAAGTGTTGCGAGTCACCGGCGGCCGTTCGTGGCAGTCGTGGTTTCTGCTAGCCGAGATCCAAATCAACGTGCGTTGTTACGACGACGTGATCCAGTGCGTGCGGCAAGCGAGGACAATCGTCAAGCCCACGTTCTCGTGTTACCGCACGTTGTGCGCGTGGGAAATCGAAGCGCGATGCCGTTCCGAGCGGTTTTGCACCGCGGAAGCGCGTCAGTTGGCCGTGGACGCGTACGACGAACGTGCCGCCGCCACCACCGCAACAGCAAACGACAAACTTGTCGAGTGCATTGTCGTGGCCAGTTGTCATTTGAACGACGAGACGACCGCGAAACGGTATCTGAACTCGCTGCGAGACCCGAACGCGTATTTGGAAGCGTTGTGCCTGAGCCATTTCGGCGCACCGGACGACGCGCTGAGTCTTTTGCAACGGCAGCAACAGACCGCGGACGCGGACGCGACGCTGTTGCTGGCCGACCTGTTGTGGAAACGGCAACGGTTCGCCGAGGCTGGTAAACTGTACTTGGAAGCGTCGCGCGTCTCGCCGCATCGGTGCGATCTGATCACGAAACTCGGACACTATTACAGGGAAACGGGACGGTTGACGGTGGCGGTCGCTTGTTACGAGAAGTCGATCGTGTTGAATACGGACGACGAAGGGAACGCGATCGCGTTGTCTGATGCGTACGTCGAGCTGCGCAAACCGGAAGAACAGGAAACGTTGTTGACGTATCTGCTGAAATCGTCGACGAGGAACGTGGGTTGGGCCGCGCTCAGGCTGGGCGTGCACTATTTGAACGCGAAACGCTACGAGAACGCGGTGGACAGTTTGCAAATTGCCGTAAAACACGATCCGGGCAACGTGCAGTGTTACGAGTGTTTGGGCGACGCGCTCGTCGGATGGGGCTCGCTGCTCGGCGCGAAGCTCACGTACGCGAAATGCGTGGAAATGGATCCGGACCGCGTGTATCCGAGACTGCAGACGGCCCGAATAGAATATCTGGTGGGCCAAGTGGATTCGAGCGTCCGATCGTTTCGCCACATCGCCGACCGTTATTGCGATGATCCGGTCGCGCTGTTGTACGCCGCCCGAACGTTCGTCGAACACGCCCGGTCCGTAGTGGACCGTCAGACGCGCACCAGCTTCGACCTGTGCGCGGACGCTTGCCGGTGTTTACACCGAGCGTTGTGCCTGCCGCAGACGGCGGACTCCGTCGACCGGTACGCTTTCGCTTGGAAATTGTTCGGTGACACGTGTCTGTTCGTCGCGTCGTCCATGCCCGAACGGTTGTGCTTCGTGCGTTTGCCGTCCAACGTGTTCGACGACGACGCGGACCGCCGTCAGCCGCACGCCGCGGACTACGAAATCCGAGGGCTTCAGCTGTACGCGTATTCGAGACGGTGTTACGCGCGGGCGTTGAACGTGACGCTGAAGAACGCGTCGTTGAGCGGCGCGCAAAAGCACGTGTGGTACGACATGGCCACGTGTTACGCGAAAAACGCGCTGGACGCCGCTGCAAGCGCCGAGCTACGCGCCGAGTACAAGCGGAAAGCGGAGCACGCGATAAAAAAGTGTCTGTCCCTGGACCCGAACAACGGGCGTTTTTGGAACGCCATGGGAATCGTTGAGGCGATCGAAGAGACGGCGGCCGGTGCGTGCCGCAGTTACCGGTGTTTCGTCAAGTGTCTGGAAATCGAAATCAACGCGATCGCGTACAACAACTTGGCCGTGACGTGCATGATGCACGGCGACGACGCGGAACTCGCGGACGAGGCGTTCACCCTAAGCCAACACCTGGACCCGACGCTGGTCAACTGTTGGACGGGCAAAGCGGTGTTGGCCCGAAGACGCGGCGGCAAGGATCGTGTAGCTGCTGCCGCCGACCTGTTTTACCATTCGACCACGTTGCCGGGACTTCACGAGGAGAGCGTTTGCGGTTACACCGAGTGCACGTACTACGACGTCGGCGATGTGACCGTCAGAGAGGCGGCCACGGTGCCTCCGTCGCGGCCCGCTCGTCGTGTCCAACACAACATCGACCTGCTCGTGTGGCTGACGGAAAAAAATCCGGAAAACTGTTGGGCGCAAAACGCGCTGTCCGTGTTATGCAGACGCGTGGGCCTGTACGGCACCGCGGTCGCTGCGGCCGAGAAAGCCGTGCGACACTGTTGTTCCGTCGCGGCTGCAACCGGCGGACGTCGTGCGACGACAACGGGAATGCGTCGGAATTTGGCGTTCGGTCTGCTGCGTGCCGGACGTTACGCAGAAGCGGTGGACGAATACGCCCGGATGCGTGACGAAGCGGACGCGTACGACCGGTTCGGCGCGGCGTTGGCGCTGCACAAGACGGGACGCGACGCGGAAGCTCGTGCTGCGTACGAAGCGTTGACCGGCGACGAGCGCGCGGACGTCGCGTCCGCCGCGTACGCGGCCATGGCCGCGATCGCGTTTGCCGACGGCGACGGTACCGCAGCCACGACGCTGTTGCTCAAGAGCATACGGTGCGACACGGGCAACGTGCAGGCGCTGTTGGCCGCGTTCGCGCTGGGCGTTGTCACGCGCAACGGCGGCCTGTCCAGGACGATAATGCACGAGCTGGTGCAACACAGGGATCATCCCGAGTACTCGAAACACGTGATCCGGTTCGAGGCGTATTTCCACTATCTGAACCGTCAGCCGACCACGTCGTTGCGGTTGATCAGCCGCCGCTTGCACAGCCATCCGGGCGACGGTTACCTGTGGGCCAATTTGGGTTTCCTCCTGTTGAACTATTACATGGCCGACGAGTCCAAGCGCAGGTCGGGCCTCGCTTCGCACCTGTTCGCGTGCGCCAGCAACGCGGTCAGCCACGGCCACGAGCAGGACGACGGCGACGAACTGAAGAACCGCGCGCTGGTGCTGACCGCCGTAAGCAACCTGTTCGAGGGCCAGTTGCACGCGTGTCTGCGCAACGCGCTAAAGGGACTGCACGTGTATCCCACTTCGGCCGCCCTGTGGGCTGTGTTGCTGAACGCCGTGTACTGTCGGGGCCGTGTCTCTGACGCCCCTTTCATCAGGGAGCACATCGGCTTCGTCGTGAACCATCTGAATCCCGACGAGTCCCTCAAACGTAACCTGTCCGCCCTGGAAAATCACGTTCCCTGATTTTAATTGTTGTTATATTTACAAAAAAAAAAATATTGTATGTGCACTCCCGCTGCTCGTTATGTATTATTCAACTTATTGATTTTATTATTCTTTGAAAATATATGTACATATTATATCAATGTATAAGATGCGTATTTTGATTTTATGACCGAAAAGAAAAAGAATTTCTAAAAATGTTCAATTTTGGGCTATTTAAAGCAATTATAGATTTTGAGCTATTCAATTCATAAAAGAGGTAATACTTTTTGTTTAAATGCATAAAAGTGTAATACAATGTCAATGTATGTTGTCACTTTGAATATATTCAAAATAATCTTGAAAATCATTAATCACAATTTTTGTTTTATAACCATTCCAATGTTTTTGACAAAGTGTACATATTTTAATGAAAATTTTCATAATGTACACTTTACCTGTAGCCTACATATTTACGAATTAAATGAGGTAGAAACGAATTTCTTAATGTTATTATCAGGAAAATATTTAATCATTATATTGCCTTAAAGTATTTTGTATTTTTCAAGATTTTATACGTTACACGTGATCCTGTGCACAGTAGCACGAGCCGTCACTGTTTAAAATACCTCGATAATAAATTGATTACATAGGTAAGTATTTTTACATACTTACCAGATGAGAAACAAGCAGTATATTGAATATTATTGGTTATTACGATATGATCAGATAGATATCATTAGATGGGTTGAAATAATATTATAAACAATTTTAATAAAACGTGGAAATCACTTAAGTACACTGTACAAATAGCTCACACCGACTGGATATTTTACCTAATGACAAATTAAATTAATTAAACTGTTTTTGTTTTTAGGTTAAGTTACTTTTTTACTTTTAAAATTATGTATAATGCAATAATGTAAAATTAATTTTCGCCCACTGAGTTAATTTTTTGCGGGCGTCCTTACTTTTACCTATATATGTCTATGATATATACTCGTGTCGTATATGTTGTGTATACGTTTTCATTGAAAAATTCGTGTGTTATATAGGTTATAAAGTAGGTATATTATATTCATGGAAACTGGCTGGGGCAGTTGGAAGTTTGGCGATGAAAACGAACGATTGTTGGCCAGAGTGTTGGACAAATTTGCGACGGACTTACAGTGTAACGACTATTCATCATCGGTGGACGTGCCGAGTAAAACCGTCTTGTCCTCATTGTCCCGGATCACGTCCAGAGTAAGTGTACAGACGCGGAAATTACGAACCTATCGATATTTTCGACGTTCGCCATTTCTCGCTCCGTCAGCTCGTGTTATTTGTTAAATGTGCTTCTTTTTTTTATATAAAAAACAAATGTGTAAATTAAATTTAAGAGTTTTGTTGTATTAATTATTACTATCCGCGCGGTTTCGACTAAAACAGTCGTATACAGATCATGCAGGTATACGCGAAGTGAAAAAAGAAATGTAACGAAGTTTAAAAAATAAAAAGATCGTACCGAACCGCGGGTCAGACTTTTAATGAATACTAAAATTATTCGAATAGATGGATAAAAAAAAAGAAGAATATTCGGAATATGGTATGATAGGTACGTATTATATATATGCGTTATGTGAGGAATGAAAATCGAGCAGAGTATTTACAATTGGAATTTAAAATTCAGGAAAAACAAAACTTTTTATAGACAATCCGAGAAAAGCCTCGCGGTTTCCGTCATATGCGTATTAAGTACGCGGGGTGCGGGTTGCGCACCGTACAATTTTGTGGTTAACCGCAGTATAGCGCAATGGTGCTCTTAAAAAACTGTTTCGCAGAATCTGCATAAAATTTGTGTATAATTATATATTTATCGTCTTCCTGCGCAGAAGTCGTCGCGATTCGAAGTCTCGTCCTGCAGTTCCAGTGACGATGACGACAACATCGACGGAGATTTTAACGCTATCGAAGAAACGCGTCTCTCGAAATCGCTCGTTGAAGTCGTTGTCGCGGTCGAAACGGACAATGCACGAGCAGATATACCGTCGGTCGTCGACGAAGTTCCGGACGCCTTAGAATCGTCGTACTTCCTACAGAGTCAACAGCCCGGTAAGTCATTTTTGTTCTCATATTTTCTGGTATTTTATATTTTTTGGTAAAAAAAAAAAAATTATATTTTAAATTTCCCGAATAAATAAATGTGCGATTTATGTTTTATAATTAAAAAATTAAACATCCGATTTATACGCATTTCAACTATATACAGCTTTACAGTTATCAACTGTTCGAATTGCGAATATACGCGGTATTATCAGTGGTGCGTAATAAACTATAAATTCGAAACTTCCAGGCAGTATCAATAATTTTGGCTTTTCATTTTTATTTAGCCTATCCAAAACACGTAGATTTTTAAATAAAATGTTTCTATTATCGTAGTTAATTAAATTTATACGCATTTTTACACTATTATATATATATTTATACGAGAAACGTACAGTGTTTTACGTTATACTACGATGAAATAAGATTAGAATTTTTATTTATAATACGTTACTCCTTAAATTAGAAGACATTTTTGGTTCAATTTTGTCATCAATTATTCTTTATTTGTGACTTTTAAGAAGCTATAGTACTATTTTGGGCAATGGCAGTTATAAATAAGGGGCGATAAGTGGATCGCTCCGCCTCTTGGGATTTGATATTTTTAAAAATTTTGTATATCTCTGACCAAACTGCACCGACTTGTAAGTTATGGTTATGCTCCATTTTCACTCCTCCTCCCTGAACATCATGTATAAAGCTAGAATTAGTGCTCGACTGACGATTATCACGTACGGTACACACGCTGATTATCGGTCGCGATCGAGCGTTTTAGCGCACAGCTGACGACAAACTCGGTCGGTCGAGTGAACGTGTAAATGTGATTAAACCAGTAAACACATTAAATTAATAATAAACGTGTATTTAATTTCATTGAAATAATATTAATAATAATAAATAAATATAACAAATACGGGTACGATTGATCGCTCTGCCAACGTCAAACTAAACGCCCGCGTAGATCGACATAAAAAATTCCGTTTTGTTTTCTTCCCATACACAACTGATGATAAATACCCGACGATTTGACGATAAACATTTTGCACGATATTGTTTTGTCGTTTTGAGTTTTGGCGGAAGACCACGAGAACGCGATTAAAGTGATTGTCGAGCTGTTGAACGGCGGCGACTACGACCTGCAAGAATTGTGCGTTCTGCTGAAGACCGAGAGGGAGAACCGGAGAAAAAACGAGTGCGACGTGTCGGAAATAATCAGAGATTTATGGCCAGAGATGGTCACGGACGGAGCTCGACACGGTCTGTGCGAAGCGCTCGTCAATATCGAAGTCAGGCCTCAAGTCGTCTGCGAATTGATCTATTTGCCTTGGGTTTGTATAAATAGTGTCCACTACCAATATAATGTTTGCAGACAGAAAAAGGCGGTGAACCAGAATTTTATACACTTATTGTAATCAATCCAAACGTTAAACTATTTTCATATATATATATAAATCATAATCAAATCTTTAGTTATGGCTGTTGTAATAACGTCCGAAATTATTCGTCTTTGAAATAGCACTTTATCGATTTTTGTTTCTAATAGAATATCGGAAAAAAAACTTATTGCTGTTATTATAGTATTGCGATGTGGAACCCCAAAAGTATCTATAGTCAAATTTTCTCCAGAATCAAGTACGCTTTTAAACGATTTATATTATACACCGAAAATTGTTTTAAGGACAATATTGTATTTATTTATCAGTATTATTCCGTGTAAACGTATACGAAATATTCGTGTGAAATCTGTACCCAGCGTATTCTCCAATCTCTTTAAAACATTATCGACTTTGAGCGACTAAATAAACGCGTATTGATATTATTATCGGATTGAAATATTACTCCTCTATCATTATACGAAAAGCAAAAAAGAAATCATGAGACGTTATTATATCGAAATTAAATATCGTTTCCCCCTACCCCCATCTATTAATACTGATTGGCGTCGTACTATACACATACCTATAGCCAGAAAAACGTTTAAAACGTTTGTTTTATTCGATAAAAATTCTTTCACATATCGTCGTCACGCGCCAGACAGCGGCGTATTTGAGAGGGGAGGGGGCAATCGCCCCCGAGAGAGAGAGAGATTTAAAAAAATGTGTTTTGTTCAATCATATTCTTACATACATATTTTTTATGCATGGAAAAGGGGGGTGAAGTCCACCCCTGAAGTGAAGTCTCAAATACGCCACTGGGGCCAGACTTTGTCGTGAGACATTACTTATATATTGTTCATGTTGGACAAAATAATTTGTTATTTTCTAGTTTAAAATGTGCGACACCCAGTTGACCGGGTTCATCGATAGCGTGTCCAAACTGATCGTACGTTTCCCGGAATATGCTTGCAAATCGTTTCTCGTCGATCTTCTGATGGACGGCGACTCGATTCTGGCGAAACACTTGGACTGGCTCGGGGAAATCATGAAATCTCTCGACCGCCGACACTGGTGTACCCTGTTGAGGCAAGTGCACTGTAACCAATCTCACTACATCCAGGGATGCGTTAAGGTTTAACGTATCGGGAAGGAGAAGGCAAATATAATTTGCACCTCTCCTATATTTACACTCCAGGCTCTTGAAATTATTTAAATATCACAATTTAACGGCACACGCGTTACACATACAAGAGAGAAAAATTACGGAGGAGACCTCTCAAAATATTCTTTTTTTTTATTACGATTTATTCGTATTTTTTTATTATTATTATTATTATTATTATTATTATTATTATTATTATTATTATTATTATTATTATTATTGAAAGGGATGGTGGGCGATGCAAAGATATAAAGTATACTAATTAAAAAATATATTTTAACATACCCTATTCGGTTTATTAGCCCGCCCGCCTATTTTTAATAGCTACACTTTTATAAATACATATTTTATTGGTATTTAAAAGTATTTTATCACACACACACACACACACACATTAATATACATTTTATTATTTTAAACATTTAGATTTAGGGGCCTTACATATTTTTTTTATATCACACAAAATTCCAAATTTCCGTTATGCGCGTGTTTACAGCGAGTACACTGCGAAGCACTGCAACGACGTTCTGGATCGCCGTCAAATTCCGATTTTGTCGTACTTGGTGAAGAACTGCAGCCGTAAAGACTTGAACGACGACCAAGCCGGACGTCTGGTCGCGTTGTGTAAGAACGCGGTCCACGAGCATTCCGCGAACAGAGACTTCGCCATGTTTTTGGTGTCCGTCATCGGCGTCGTGGACATGGCCAAGTTTCGACCGGAAATGACGGTCACCTGCGGACTGCTCAAAGGCGCTTTGAAGTTTCATGCCGCGAAAGCGCTGAAGGACGCGAAATAACAATGCATTCTTAATTAATGTTATACGAATTATTCCCGTTTTGTTTTGTACTCAATAAAAACGTCGTTTTCATATCGATTTATAAAACAGTTATAATCATATAATAATCTTTTAAATTAGGTATTAATTTCAATCAGAAATTATTTTTATTTTTTTTATTAGATAACCACATCAGACCCAATGTTTTGAATAACAATCTTCTTCGCCACTGTCATTTCAAAATTATGACATTATTTTAATACACCAATCTGCAGAGACTAAATATAAATATAAAATAATATATATATATTAATAGTTATATTGTCATTATAATGAATAAACTATATAATTGTATAAATTATAATAGATATGTAATAATTATTAAAACAAATAACAGAAAATAACAACATTTCGGATAGAGTTTCGATTTTGGGAGACTATCGAGATTTCTGATCCCCTCTCCGATGTCAGTCTATGATAATTAATTATGTATTATTGTTTGCAAACAATCGATCGAAGTATTGCAGATATTATGATACCGGTAGATTGCATTCTATATTTGAAAACTACGAGTGAAATATTATACGGACTAAGACACTGCGTATCTTAGTCCACATAATATTGTCAAAAGGATGAAACAAAATTTTAATTTCATCCGTCTCGATATGGCGTATACAAACTATAGCGTGTACAAACATATTTTATATATTATAATATAACACGCGGTTCATAGGCGCAATTTTGGGGGTGCTTAGCACTCCCAATTTTCTTATTAGCACCCCCAAATTTTTAATTACATCGTCAAATTATTATTTGTTGTAATTTATGATATATTGATATAATGTCATAGGCATTAGGATACGTAAATACATTTATTTCTAAGACATTTCATTTTCATAATATTATAGATAATTGTTTATATTATGAAGTTTATTGGTTCACATTAGTTGACATAAATCTAGCACCCCCATAAATTTAATCCAAATTGCGCTTGTGACACGATTCCCCCGGGGGGGTGGGATTTATTTATTAAAACGTAGTAGATTCCGTCATTCTATCGTTTTAAATAATTAATAAATATTCGTTTGTATATTTTAATATAAGTTCATATTATATAAATATATACGAGTATATAGAAATAAGTATAAATATTTGACTATATATTTATATATATATGTATAAAATAAAATCGAATTAATTAATATTATTACACATATATAGCGTATATAAAAATGTATATAATAATATATATTAATATAGGCTGTGGTCTGATATGCTATTTAGGTTAAAAAATGATTTAACGGACGCTGTTAAGTCAAATAATTTTGGCAAAATTAATATTATTAATATTGAAAACAAATCGTTAATTAAAAATATATATATATATATATATTTATTTAAATGTTAAGAATATAATGTGGTCCCGGGGATGGAAGGGAGGGACGTATGATTAATATTCGATTCGTTGTCCAAATCAAATAAAACTAGGTTAGGGTGGGTAGTTAGGTAAGTAGTAAGTAAATAGCATACCATATCACAAAACAAAATAGTTTCACAGCCAATGATTATTTTAAAAATATACAATAAATAAGTATAATACAAAATTAGGATAACTATGTTAATATTATATTTTCGTTTTTGGTGTAAAGCGTAAACAATTTTTTTTTTAAAAAATCTTATTCATAAAAATATTTAATAACACGTACGTCTGAGTTAAAGAAAATACGTGAACGAAAAAGAGAAAAAAAATGACCGATATGACAATATTTTTCCGTCGTTTTTTTTTTCCAATAATACTTATATAATACGATTCATATGAGCACTGAATTAGGTATAAAGTATATGCCTGCAGTGGCGTACAGGAGCGGATCTTATACCGGAGCCCAGACACTTGAAAAAAATTAATAAATATGAACTTTAAATATCATTAAAATATTAAATGTAGTTATTATGATTTGTCTGCGTCAGCGTTTCCCAACCTATTTGACTACACGGCACATTAATTCCAACCTATATTTACCCGTGACACACTTCACACCGACCAATATTTATCTTTATTAATCATTATTAATAAAAATAAATATTAGGCTTTTATCGTATTAAATACTAAAGCAATTTTATTGTGTATCAATAAATTACATACTAGTGAATAACTTAAAATGGTGTGTTTATTTTGGTTAGGAAAACTCATGTCCGACAGTCTTTGAATTTTCGATTCAAAAACCCAAACATGTTAATTAACTGAACCGAGTTTTCTCCCACACATACACACGCAGTCAATAGATTATTATAAGAAGTATTAAACTGTATCTCATATTGTTATACACATAAAGTGAATGAAATGAGGTGGTTGATTTTGTAGTGGAATTCGTGCAATACGAGAAAAACTTCGGGTAAACAATAATCGTTACGATTTTTAATGTCTCTTTTCTTCTTCTGTCTGCGCAGCGTCTAAAAACGATTCTGCTTAATTATTTTAATCGTTTTTTTTTGTGGGCGGGAGGGGGGAAATAAGAAATTCATTTTTAATTTGCTATTTAATCACGGGCTGCTATAAATCGCTGGGATCGCAGGCGTGGGACAGATTGACACTGTGACTACTACTATTGTACGTGTCATCAAAATCTTAGCTACAAAATATACACGCACGATCGGTGGGGATCATTTTGAAATTTCGCTACCGGGCGATCATTTTGCGTAGTTACGCCACTGCGACAGGTGGTATATACCGCCACTTCGATATTTTAACGTAAATAAATAGATAATTTTTTTTTCTCCATCTAAATTAATGGTCGTTAACGTTTCTAAACTTATCGAATAATTATTATTATTATTATACGCGTGTTATAATTATCGATTATATTATAATAACGTATGTACCGATAAAGCGTTAATTGTAAAACAATATTTATAAATTATAGCTATATTATAATAATATGTTATATTATATAATCGCGTTACGGAGGGATTTTAATAGAAAATAATAAAAATATCAAATTGTCGACCATTCGTCGTGTGTGATTGAGAACATAATAAGCGATAATAATAATAAATTAAACCAACAGTTATATTAAAAACGCAT
Organism: Chaetogeoica ovagalla; assembly: GCA_032441825.1. Lineage (NCBI taxonomy): Eukaryota > Metazoa > Arthropoda > Insecta > Hemiptera > Aphididae > Chaetogeoica > Chaetogeoica ovagalla. Next base: position 5,654,984 of record CM063724.1, on the reverse strand, counting down.
GTACCTAAAATATTAAATTAAAAGTTCGGAAACTTGACTTCTTTGGCCGATTTGTTGTTTTCCGCGACCCACACGGAACCGCTTTGAGCTTTTTGTAACACGTGAATCAACGCGCGCCCGACGCTTTGAGCGCTGAAATAATAATAATGATAAAAAAAAAAGTTAAAAAAAAACCGCTCATCCGACCTATTGGGCGACGATCGACTCACGCTTGAGGCGCCTGTGACGCGACGTCTTTGTCCCACAGATGTATGAAACTCGGTGACAACAACGACGATTTCACGTCTTCCGGTATCGCGTCGGTCAACGTCATTCCCGGACACAGAGCGATCACTCGAATTCCCGTTAAACTCGTGTGGTAAGGGTCCTGTAAAAATGAGGAGAATACGCGCGTATTATATGTATATACGCCGCGGTCGCAAAGGCACACGATTGCGTATTGTATAATTTTCGGCGATTACTATATATGTTAAAAATTATAGGCGATTTTTAAAGGAAACAAAAAACCGAACGTATAAATGCGTTTTATTTTGTTCGATGAGCAGGATCGGAAACTCACCCCGAACGATCTGATGAAACCGATAAGGGCGTGTTTGGTAGCCGTGTAAATAGGCATGCTAGGACACGGTTTATAACCCATCGTAGACGACGTTACGACCACCGTACCGCCGCGGCCTCCTTTGTCTTTGCCCATCAGTTGCATAGCCAACAGCGTTCCCCTTATTACACCGTTCTATAAACACATATTTTAAAGTTATATAAAAAAAAAAAACGTATGATAATGTCCGTATATAATATAGCTATTCAAACTTTTTCGTCCGACCGCAAGCACTCGTTTGTGTTTTCACAATATTCTTTTTCACGGCTCCCGAATATAATTTATGACAATAAAAAATAAATAGATGATGTCTATAATTACAATATAATCGCGTGTGTAAATCTGTTTATTCAAAAACAGATATTCGATTACATATAAAATACGTAACCGAAATTAAGTGTTTTTTTTTTTTTTTTTTAATATTTCGAATAAAATAAATCAATAAAAAAAAATTTTTGTCAACGGGAATGGGGGGGAGGGAGCAGACGGTTTTACATGCGTGTATCGCCAAATAATAACAGTGACAAATGGAAAGGGGAAAATTGGGTTCCGTGCTTTCGCGGTCGTCATTCCACACCTGTGCAGAGCCGGCATATTCAGAGCCGTAGCGAGGAAGAAACGAACGATGATGGTGCGTGCCTCGAACGGAAAATTTAAGAAAATAAAAAAATTATCGTAATAACGATATTATATAATAATATTATTTTTGATTATTTTCAACGATTATTTATTCGAATTAAAAAAGATATTCATAAAATTAATACTCTATTAGTTTTGCGTTGAAACCAAAATGGCGCAATATGAATATTATAAAATAATAAATATTAATACTAAATATTATTAAATGAATTTGCTATACGGTCCTGCAGGGTATATTATTATTATTATATATTCTTTTTTATGTTGTAGCAAATAAATACAATAAATAACACATATTTCCATCGTTGAAACTGGGCAAAAAAAGAAAAAATCCATTTTTAACTCGTCTATTTCTCGAACCGGCCCTGTATATAATTATTATTGAATATTATATACCAAATGTACTTGTATAATATATGTGCACGACAAGAATTTAAACGGAGGTTTTATCTATATATATATAATAGATATAATAGATATATCTATATTATATATATATATATATATAATATATTAGATATATAAATATAAACACTGTGTTTTTTAAGTCGCTATAACATTTCGAATTTCGATTTTACTTTTTATATTTCGAATGACACCCTGTGCGAGGAACGAACAAATACGTATGTTAATAGTACACGCGTTTGCAGTACACACACACACACATTTTGACATATTACCATTGATTATGGAATATTATAGAATCGACGATATTACCAAGTTCACGTCGACTTCGAATTCCCAAAAACGATCGTTGAACACGCCCGCGTTGTTCACCATTATGTCCAGTCCACCGAAAGCCGCGATAGTTTTTCGAAACGCGTCTGTAGTGGGAAAAAAATTTAACAATATTATTAACGCGTTATACAACAAATGTTACGCGCTTATAATAATCGCGGTGTAGGGGGAGGGAGAGAAAATGTTTTACGTCTACAGCATCCGCGCGTAATTTCCAGGAGAATTTTTTAACCATGAATAAAATATTCCGGGCCGTGTTTAGGAATTTGTCGCCCTGAGGAAACAAAAAAAAAATAATAATAATAATAAACGCCCTGTTTATAACACATTATAAATTTATTTTTAATTTACAATTAAATTTTTTTTTTCCTGCATTATGACTCGACAAATCTTTTAATTATATATTATCATAATTGATGCTGGAAGTCAATTCACTTTCAACGTTCAAGACTTTATTATTTGACATATGATGTCGTATTATAATATTGTTTTCATGTTTACTGTATACCAAATAACGGATATACAAATCGAAAGATTATCAAAATACATTTTTTTTTTTTAAAGAAAAAAAATATTTTGCCGAATTTTCAATTCCAATTAAACGTTTCCCTCGATCTTCAATTTCTATATACACTTTCCTTATAGACTATATAATATATATATACTTTCCTCGTCATTATACATTCCTGTATTACTTTTTTTCACGTTTTTATTTCCTTCCTCGTCCGTAATATTCTCCTGATTTTTATGGCCCCTCGTGCCGTGGTGACTCATTGCAGGGTCATTTCGCACCCTTCTTATACGTGTAATATATATTATACTTTAATCCAACGCCTTTGTCGCTCCCACTAAATGTAGAAAATAGTAAGCACAGCTGATGTAGTTACACACAGGGGCATCATTTTTGGGGGGATGGCAGGGTGTGCAACGGCAACACTAACTTGAAAAATATTAACAATTGGCCCGCCATTAATACTCCAATGCACCGTTATAATTAACTTATACATTATGTATAATACTATACATGTATATTGATTTCACTTTATGACACTACAAAAATTCATTATCTAATAATTTATATTTAATTCAATAATATAACATATACTAACGAATTAGTAATTTTATTCCCATTTCGTCTAGAAGACCGTAAATCCCAATTTAAATAATTAAATTAACAAAACCCCTAGGACATAGACATATATACACTAATTTGTATTTATCTTACACATTGATATTACAACTGTGATAGCATTATAGTAATTACAATAATCCAATTATTTATTGGTGCGCTATTTGAATTTGGTCAATCAGAACAAACCGGTCGTGTAGGAACGTTAATGTGTTGCCCGGTTTCCGTTAAATCGGCCGCTTGAATCAATAATATAATATTATAATCTATAGAAATTCTGTATATCCTTGCACGGTAAATTATCATCTCAGAGATCGGTCCCTAATCGGTTTATTATACCACTGAATTTTTCCAATAAAAATTATTACGATGACTCGTACATAAATTATATATGACATAACAGTCGTAAGTAGTACACGGATAAACTTTGAAGATTTTACGATTCTAATTTTAAATCTATCGACAATTTATAAACCATTAATCGGCTGCAATGTCGTACGTCAATTGGCCCAATTAACTTTTGCCGTTACAATACTGTTTAAATATGTAGAAGACAAGACAATTTTCTTTCAATTTTTCAGCGTCGAGCTTAACGTCACAATAATGTAATTTTCAACCGTCTTATTATTATTATTATTATTATTATCGGTATTATTTTCATATCGGACAAGACAATTTTCTTTCAATTTTTCAGCGTCGAGCTTAACGTCACAATAATGTAATTTTCAACCGTCTTATTATTATTATTATTATCGGTATTATTTTCATATCGGACAACTCACCACTCTGAGGCGAATCCCACACCTCATTTTTATTTATCGCCGAACTAATAATATACATTACCAGTGGTGAACGCAGAAAAAAATTCAGTGGAGGCGTTGGAGGTTGAAAAAATGTAAAATTATTAGGTATTTTATTATAATCTTACATATAATATGTCGCAATTTGACTATCAAATTTTCTCAGACATTTCGGGGAGAGGAGTTTTAATCCCGAAAACCCCTAACTTCGTCTGCCTCTACATAGACATTCATTGGCGTGTACATTACACACTATACAGGAACAATTTACGCGTTAAAATACACACTGACATTGTTTCAGTGAAATAGCGAATTCGTTACAACTATAAACTATAATAGGTATCTCTATATACAAGTCGGGAGGGAAGAGGTTTTCCAAACCTCTCCCCCCAAAAAAAAATGGTTTGATTTTATATACTTCTTTTTTCCTAGATCTCTACTATAATATTATATTACGAGTATATTTCCGCATGTCTATAGCAGATTTATTACATTACTCGTTCAAATATAAAAAATAATGTAAACAATTACGTTTTATATTCTTACATTTTAGAATATGTTTATATTTTAAATATAATAGGGATAAATATCTACGAAACGGATTATGAATAATTTTTTTGATAAATCCGCAATTTTAACCGAAACCGCACGTACAATTATCGCGAATTTTTTTCAACTACTATTATAACATTACAGCATATTTACCTTGAAACTGTGGATAATCAGTGACGTCGCACGGACAAAATATCACTTTTTCTTTACTGTACTTGGCGCTCAACAAATCGGCTAGTTTTACGCCTACGTCCTCGTTAATATCGCAGATAGACACCTATACAATATAATACATTTTCGTATACCGTTTCAATATATAATAGGTATGTAAATAATGTAAAATATTAATAACATTAAACATATAAACTATTTCGTATATTATATGTGCACGTATAATGCAGCACGAATTATATTTGTAAATATAGGTGAATTATTTTTAATTAATTCGGGACCTACGATATAGTGTACTGCAATATTATCAGTAGTGAAAATAGTGATTTTTTCTTGGGAGTGGACGGTTCAAAGGATCCATTTCGAAATAAAAATATTTATTAGTGTTATACAAAACATTTTCCGTGTTAATCGTTATTGCGTATACTGTTTCTATGAAGAATTGAGTATATATTCAAGAGATGTAATACTTGACTGAGTTTGAAAAATTATCGAATTTTCTCTCGTTTTCTACACAATCGAGTAAAAACAAAAACTTGCAATATTTCTATTATACTCATATATATATATATATCAGGCAGTGTATAGCTGTTTCTGAACTTCATATAATTATATAATATATAGTAATATTATTATAATATGTACTGAAATTCGCTATTATTTTAACACAATTATTAAAAAAATACATTTTAAATAGCAAAAACAATTTTTTGAGAGTTTAGGATGGGAGAAAGTGAACACCCCTGTCATTCTCCCCTTCTTTACGTCATTTTCAATTATTATACATGCAATTAGACAATTTGGTTTTGTATAAACTTTTCGTGTTGTATTATTCGAGTTATTGACTGGACATTTATTTATTTATTTATTTAAGAATTTCAGGCGGTTGGGTGTAAATTTTGATGTTGTATGTCCTCCAAAAAAAGTCTAGTATAGATTTGACGATATTGTGCTGCGTTGAGACGGATGAAACTCGAAGCGCATTTCGTTTGACGATATCATCGTGAAATTTGCTCGCACGTCAAATCCAGAAATACAGAAATAAATTTTATTCAATTTTTTGTCTATATAATTCCTATGCGCTATTTGTTTTCTTCTAATTTTTATATAAACTTTGGACTAGTGTTATTGCGTATGTATATATAGCTATTATATCCTTATACAATTGTATACATATTACCGTCAGGCCCGTAGCCAGGAATTTTTTCAAGAGCGGAGAGTTTAAAAGTCAAAAAGTAAATAAAATCACTTACAAACTTTAAGCAGTTTAATTATTACATTCATTGCATGAAAAAATATAACGGTCATATAAATGATATTATCATATAAGGACATCACTTGTATATATTTATATATCTGCCAAAATACGATTCTGGATTCGAATGCGAATGTATGAAAGAATAGAATCGTGTATAAATGCGGTGTAATTATTCCAAATTAGAGCTGTTTTTTTTTTTTTTTTTTAAACATAACACGTAAATGACTGCAGGATTCAATCCCTCTCAAAGTTTCTCGACTGGCAGCTGCAATTATATACGATAGCGGTTGGGGCAGCTGCACATTTAAAATGTTTTTGATAAATAAGCGTATTTATACTTATAATTAAAACTTGCTGATAATGAAAAAAAAAATTCACTTTCATATTATATATAATGGCAGCGTATTTAAAAACTTTTCTCTCGTCGAAAAACACGATTTTGCTATAAAATTCGTGAGAAATTTCAGGGAGCTCTGTCTCTGCAGCTGGATGATACGTGCCTGCAGATTGTTGTATAATAGGATTTCGTAAAATATTGAATTAAAAATAGTCTATGTGTACTCAATGAGCGCGCCCGCCATTGAAACGTAAGTAATTATCCGGTACTGTTCAATAAATTCTCGGAAAAATGCTCAGCTATACTTGTAAACACACTTGTGCGGAACAATAATCGTATAGATATTATAGGTAATACTATTAGGAAAAAACGCGGCTAGATAACGAGTCGAGCGTGTACGGGATGGTCAGTTGCTTGAAAATCAGCGAAGAAAACGAATAAAACAAAACCCGCTCCGTAGGACACGACCCAAAACCCGACACTACGCGTAATAGTGACGTCCGCGCACGGATAGACCGCAGAAGGCGACGTGACAGCTGCTGACGTCGCGTACGACATAGATGGACAGATACGATAAAGATGGATAGAGAGATTTCGATGGCGGGCGACGAAGAAGAAAATACGAGAGTATTATAATTTTTTTTTTTTTTTTGTACATCGTACGATAACGGCGTATAGAATCGAAATCTATAATAACGTAATGCAGGTACTGTCTTCTTACTTTTGCTCCGTTTTTCAACAGCTCCTCGCAATACGCGCGACCGATGCCGGCGGCCCCGCCAGTAACCATGGCGACCTTACCCTTGATATCCATCGATCGTATCGCGCCGCACAGACTGCTGCAGCCGGTCAGGCGGTTGTAAATAGTATTTATACCGCCACTATATATGCGTATAACAAGATAATGTTATACCTAACCCGCGTATAACGTTATTATTTATCGCGGTATATATATTATAAAATAATATTATTGTCGATTACGCGTATAACACTGTATTTAATATAGTATAAAAAAAAAACCTCCCCCCCCCCGTTATTTTACTCGCGTAATAAAACGGTCGAAAAGATATTACAAAATAACTATTAATAACAATATTAGCTGGTATCGCGACTATATACCAATGGAATACAAAAACTATTATGCGTACTGCGCCTAACGCGCTGTCGTCAGCGGTAGTGTGTGTGTGCGGGGTGCGTGTAATACGCACGCACGCTGTACCGGGCAGAACGGAAATATTACTAAAGGCGGCGACGGCGGGTGTCTCGTCGCAAGCCTCCGCCCTGCTCGGACGCAAACCACGACGCCGCAACACGGTCGAATACGCACCGCGCGACTGGTGGTCCGGCGCACGACGAAAACGCGGTCCGCTTGCAAGACCCGCGGCGCCTGCACGGTCGAGGAGTCCGCGAGAAGCGCTGAGCGTTGATAAACACCCCGCACGCGCGCGCCCCAACCGCACTTTTGAAACGGCGACGTGTACGAGTGGTCGTTTCGACTTTCCGCGAGACCAATACTGCCGAACCCCGCCATCCACCATCAACAAAAAAAGGTGTGACGGAAGTTTTCAAAACTACACCCACCAAAAATTTTTCAGTGAAACCTAACCTAACCCACCACTTAAAAAAAAAATGCGACCTTTAGAGTGTATTCGGCGCTACTGACACTGCAGCAGGTGGTACATATACTTACGGAGAAAAATGACGATAACGAAATACAAAAATCGAAATCTTCTAATACTTTGTACGTACAGAGAGAGAGAGAGAGAGAAAAGGAAATTACACCGAGTAATTTTCCAAAAAGGCGCGAGTGAACGGCATGTGCAGTGGAGCGTTTAGTGAAGAACATTTGCGCGCCCCTCTTGCACACCTGCAGCAACTGTAAACGCCGCCGCGGGTCTTGTTCGTCGGTGCAAAACGAAATATTCTTAAGACTCTCCTCTACAAACCAAAATAATTAACGCGCGCGAAACGATTTGAGATCGAACGTTTTTTCGATTTAATGAACGCGTGTGAAAAGGATTTCGGCCGACATCTGTTCCACAACAGTGTTCTTTAACGCATACGTACCTCCTACCAGGGGCGTATACAAGGGGCGATCGCCTCCCCCCTAGATACTTGTGTATGTACCTATATCTACTGACAACTAAAATTAATCGAACTAAAACTAAAATGTCATAAAACATTTTTTTATTTAAAACTTATTATCTTTATATAATTTTTCGATAATTCTAAGTTGGCAACAGATTCGACGGGCCCTTTTTTCTATTCGCCCCCTCCCCCTAAGGGATGAAGGAAATACGCCCCTGCCTCCTAATTTACGTTTTGCCCATACAATTCAATTCTATAGACTCGAGTCATATTACCTGTTAATAACAAATATTATTTAGAAAAAAACATTTGCCCGTCAGGTTATGTATCGTCGTACTTACTGAATTCAGGGCGGGCGGAAGGGACGGACGGAGTAGGCACTTGCCTAAAGAGGGCTGCACTCAGGGCTCGGGACCTCAATTTAGGTGCAAAATAAATATAATTCGAATACGAATTTAAACGTAAAAAAAAAAAAATCGGGTAATATTTAAGTTGTTTTTATTTTTAAATTCTGACGCGTAGCAAAGAATGTATTTTAACTTATTTATTTATTTACTTACTTATTTATTTTAAATTTTACAAAGTTTTTTTGTCTATGATCAATAATCAAAGTAATAGAAATTTTGCGATTTTTTTTTTAAAAATTCAATACTATATAGCCAGGTTGTACTATATAAATAATATTTTTATTCTGGAAATTTTGATTATTTTATATTTGTGACTTTTTTGGACTTGGAATTTTCCACGATTTTTCGTTATTTAATTCATATATATATTAGTATAATGTACGAAAATAAAGGTGAGTGGCCGCAGGCGTGTTCTCATCTGGAACAGAGTATAGTTTGATCTCCTGTCTGGACTCGGCGACGCGGTTCATTTATTTACTATTATAATACACGCGAGTACTTTTCACCATCCGGAAATTGGCGAATATTCAAACTTTTCTTCGTTTGCAGAACAATTGCGCGCCTCCGAGTAACAAACCGACTGCATCTCATACGCGTTTTTATAATTTTAAATTCGTCTATCGTCCAAAATACGTATAACACCAGCAGACTGTCCAGCTGTACCCGACAGAGTTGCAAACGTTACGGACATACATAATAGTGAACACATTCTAGAAGCGTCAGTTTGCGTTACAGGAGGAAGAAAAACAAAAATATCTCCCACAATAAACCCAGACGCGAATTGTGCATGACTAATAATACCAGTACGGTAAAAAAAAAAAAGAAAAAAGAACATAATTGACAGCGAACCCGCCTTCATCGTTACTATAAATATGCGTATTGACCAATATTAGACCATCTGGAAATACATTTAAAAAAAGTTGAGAGACGGCTAATGATTTTCATCACGAGGTGAGAAACAATAATAATCCACACCTACGCATAAACGATGATTTCGATTTTTGATTCTGAACAAAGCGTAGGTATCGGTTTGACTTGTCCATTATTGTGTACCTACCTATGTATATAATATGAACCCTTTCGTATAGAGAAAGAATGCTCAGATTGCTATTTACACGTGTAACACCAGTTTTCTATGACAACGTTTAGTTAGGTTAGATTTATTCATTAAATTTATTTATTTTCATTTTATGAGAAATTATTATTATTTGTAAATTACCAAAAACAAATTTCAATTTCAACAAAAAATTGATTTAAAAGGTGGTTTTAAATTGTTATTTAAACACAAAGGTATCATTGCGGATAGGTAGTATACTTTTTTTTATTTTCAATTAGATTATGTAATGCATCGTCTACTTATACTTTTTGGTCGTAAATTAATAATTTTTAAAAAAAAATACCTCGTATATCATCAAACGTCCAGATGATTTTCATTACGTGTAATTGTCGCTTAGATAAAGGACACATCATATTATATATTATGTACATTATACTAACAACATCACATGACGAACTTCTCCAATTTTGTTATTTTGTAATAATTATTAAGATGGATTTTAAACGCAATATTTTAACTTTAGTATTTTACGAGGATTAAAATTTAGGAAAAAATGTCTGGGAATAAATTAATTTTTTTTAATTTTCGTATAATTTCAATATATTATTTATTATTTATGACCCATAGTAAGCTGTGGATAAATTTTTGTTATAATTTGTAGCAAATGATAACTTTGGTATTTTTGTAATTATAACAAATTTATCATAATTCATATTATTATTATTTAATAAAAACGAAACAAGGTTATTATTTATGATATAATGATGGAAATTATTTTATTTAAAACATGTTATACCTAATAATTTATCGTGTTTTATTAAAAAACGAAGTGTAATTTTGTTATTAAAATGAAATATGTTTTACAACATATGTCGTTGATTACAATAGTGAAATGAAATTATTTGTTTCTGTCCATTCATAAATCACATTACTAATTGAATTATTTTACCAAGTTAATTTAGTTTAAATAAGTAATACACGTTTGTATTTATTAATATTGTTAGGTATTAGATGTCTATTTGAAAATAAATATTATTTACCCTTTAGACATTTAATTTATATATATAAATACATATTTTATTAGGTTATTAATTTATTTTATTCTACTACGAATAATTATTATTTACATTAAAATTTTAAAAAAGTAGTAAAATAAAAATTCAAATTTAAAACATAGGTCATAACATGATATAATTTCATCAAAACACGAAAAGAAATGTTTAAAAAAAATATTGAGCCTCTCGAAGGTTTAATTAAATTATTGACAAAAGAAAATTATACTTTTATAAAAAAAAAATTGTTTGAAACACTTTTTAAATAATATTTATAACTGACATTGGTATAATTTAATACTGAGTATTGTTAATCACATAATTAAAATTAAAAAGCAATAGCGGATTAATTTTTTTAGTGAAATTAAAAGAAAAAAAATTGAAATTACAAAAAAGTCCCAAGTATTTATTTAATCTTGGCATACAGGCTCTTCCCAAACATTTCAATAAGAATTCAATTTAAAATTAAAAAAAAAAAATCTATGCAATAAGTTTTCTTTTTATCCCTTAAAAACATAAAATGTGTTGAATTTTTTTTACATGATCTTAAAAACTAATACAATAAATAACACAAAACACAGAAACTGAAGTGATTCTAAAATTTAAAACAAATGAACATCAGTATTATATTTATATTTTGTTTTTTTTTTTGATTTTACCTATTGACAAGTGTCTAATTGTGAGTAAATAATTACTATCAATTATTTAATTAAATTAGTAATTATTTACTTACAAGTGACTCTAGTTTCACGGATATTTAAATTTTTTTATTATTATTTCCTTTTTTTTTAGTACTTAAAATAAAACAATGTCTAAGTATCTATTTACGAGTATATTATAATATAATAAATAGTATATAAAATATGTCTAGTATATCGCTTTCTGAACCATGAAATTATATGAAAAATTTAACAAAAATTATAAAACAAAATGACCTGTAAAACTTATAATTCCTTTTAGGAATATGTTTAAAACCACAAATGAATAGGACAGACACAATTCCCAAACATTTTAGGTGAAATCTAGGTGTCGGTCTGAGGGGCTGTATAATAGCAGCATGGAAATATAATCCTCAGGCATCTACCAATGAAACGGCGTTGTTGCTGCTGCTGTTGTTGTTGTTGCTGTTGTTGTTGTACAGCTTGCATTGGTTGTGTAGGTTGTACCGGTGCGACAGCTGTAGATTGGTAGCGAGGCGCAAGGTACAAGCTATTCCATGGTTCAGATAGCGGCGATGGCTAGAATGTGCTACCCTCAGGTGGCTGGGACATTTTCATGTTATCCTTAAGTGTCATTAATCTCCTGAGCTCTTGCAAAACAGTCTTTATAGTATAATCACGTTGCCATCTAGCCAACACTGGTACTTGTCTATTATCCACCTAAATTAAATATACATCATAGATAAATAATTATGATTATCAAATTATTTTTACATATTTCAATCAATCAATAAAAAAAAATAATAATAAACCATATATAATTATTATTATTATTGAAAATAAATGTAAATTCATTTTATGTTATAGAAACTTTGTATAATATAAATATTTTATACTTAAGTACAAAGTTCAAGACTGCACCAAATAATTTAAATAACACAATAAATACGAATGTTAAATTAATTTTTAAATGATTAACAAAAAAATTTTCATACTTAATAGTGAATATTATCCACAATTAAAATTGTAGACTTTTATCTTCTCTACTTTTGCGGATAAGTTTGATTCTAAATAATCACGAAAGAGCATTATACTCGTGTTAAAAGTATCAAGCAAACGGTCCATATCAAAACACCTAGAGAAGTTCACCATAGTCGCTCATCCACACTTTTCAATACCGAAACATTGTTATAACGATAATTCGCGAAAATCAACCAAAAGTCAAGTGACACGAAAAGAACAGTAAATTGCTAGCAAGTCATACTATTTCATAATACACAACTTGCAGCGAATATATACAGGTTTCTTTTTTAAATAATAAACAAATTTTTCTCATATTTTGATTAGAGACCTATAAGATCAATTAATTGTAATAAAAATACAGTATTCAATTATGGTTTTATAAATTTTAATTTTGAAATGTATTTCAAAATTTATTTTGTAAGATCTATCATTCAACAACAAATTAATAATTCATGTTTACATGGAACAAAAGAAATAACAATTTTTTTTATCGTATTTAAAAAAAACTAAAAATACAATTGTTTTTTCATTTTACTTTTTTAAATTAATAAAAGAACTTTATTTTTTTACTGACTTTGTTGAACAAAAAAAAAGGTATGTGAAATTTGTTTGATCAGGATTCATATATATATAATTTATACTAAGTATATACAGTATGGTAGACCCTACATCATTATAAATTTACACATCATAGTTAAAGGTTAAGATAATTGTATTTAATGGATACCGCTGCATTTTGATCTTGAACTTCCAATTGTAATTATTATTTTAATACAACACATTTATTGAACTTGTAATACATTGCACGAAGAAAACTATTTTTGCATCTATCAATCAAATTATAAAATAAGTAAAGATCAATGTAAAATGAAATTTTTTAAATTAACTTAATCATACTTTTAATGCACAACTAACAGGCGATGAATACTAATTAATTCATTCTAAATAATTATTATTTAGTAACATAGTAATATGCATAATACGTATAATTACACACAATGTAAGTATTAATAAAACAATAGAGCTAATATAGGATATTATAAATAACAATAAATCTCAATACATACCAATCCAGTAGTATTATGGACACAATTCATATTGATACGTGTAACGAAACGAGCAACAGGTGCGTCATCTGGATACATAGGACCACATTCTACTTTTAAACTGTACATTCGATTTTCATAAGGAGTCTATAAATGAAATTTAATCATATATACGCATAATAAAATGCACTATTTATAGATAATTTAATATAACACGTACCCTAGGTGGCCCAATTATCATACCAGTCCACTGTGTTAATGTCATATCATCGTCTTTTTCAAGACCCCAACTAATCGTACCGTCACCAACACCTTTTTGCCCTTGTTCCAGCTCTTCTAGTAATCTAAAATTTCGTGGAATCACTAAAACGTAAATCATTATCATTATAAAAATTACATATCGCAAAACTAATAATAATAATAATAATTATAAAAAAAAAAACGCGGATTTTATCATTTCGTTATATTTCAATAATCAATAAATTATTGTGTCGACATTAAAATAGTCACAAATTCTTGCAGTTCTTTCAGATGTTTGATGCACTATTGACAATAGGAATAAAAATATCTAAGCATTTCGAATCATTTCAAGAATGTTGTGAAACAATTTAAATAAAATGTATTCGAAAAATATAAGTACCCATAATTAAATTAATAATTCGAAAAGACAAAATTTGTTTACAGAAGGTTAATAAATATAAGTATGAAAATAAGAAAGTTGTATTGACTAGCGCATAAAAGCGTTCTGGCTGTTATCAATTGTCAGCTCAAGGATGATCGTCTCATCCATGTAATTAATGAAAAATTAACTGCAATGAAATGCGAATGATGGTGGACGGGAAGTGTTAAAAACGTTTTACACGTGTACGTGACAGAATCCGTATGCTAACTGATAAATTGTCACGATATTGAATCGAACGTGAAAGAGAATAAAAGAAATGAATACAAAAGTGAAGAATATGCTATGGAAAAATTCGCGAAAATAGTTGTAAACGAGAATAATAATAACAACGAAAATGGGTAGAGGTGGTACGAGAAAAATCGTCGGTAGTGAAGTCGATCGATCATTGCTAACGTAGCGTCGCATGTGGCCGCCAGTCGAGCCGATAATGTGCCGTTATTGTCGTGCTACATTACGGTACGACGAAAATACTCGGCGAACGAGGAATAAAAACAAAGAAACAACTACCGCGTCCCGAACCGCGTGAGAGCGTTTTTTTTTTTTCTTTCGTTTCTTCGTGTGTAACCATACTCACCCACTGTATTAGTTATGGCCATCGTGCGGAATGGACTCGATGGAACGGCCGTTACTTTATTACGACGGGCTAACGTTTCGAACAACGACGAACACGGCGGCAGGCGGCGACTGATGGCGGTACCGGACGACAGGGACAACGGGGGAAAACGTCAAACGATCCTTGCAATTCCGTCGCGATATCCGAAAAATCCGTCGGCAATATCGCACATAGGAAAAATGAACGACGGCTGCGGCGGTGATCAGCCACAGACGATTGGCTGGCGTCTGACCACCGCGAGTACAGTGTCGCCAAAAAACCTTTACCGGGCCAAGCGACCACTGCGCCACTGTTCGCCCGCGCCTCATACGAGCCTCCCTCCCGCTGCACGACGGTTTTATCACACTGCGATTAAATGTTACCGTTCCGTATTTGTTATCTACGAATCGCGGTAATCACTATCAACAAGACGACAGTGCACCAGTAATGGAAAATGCCAATTCCATTGCCAAAAGTAATAAACGAAATTAATAATATTTAAATATATTATATAATAAATGGCGCACATCAATTGCATATCTATTCATAGCACTACTACTGTGTTTAATGTTTTCCTTTCGATTTAATTTCTTATTGACATTTTAGGATATATGAAAATTATACATTTACTGTAGCCCACCGCCCGCCGGACTTAACGTCAAAATGAATATTCTGCCAAAAAAACGGTAAGTGAGAATGACTTTTAGTTTCACACGAACGTTTGGTTATTAAAATAGTTTTTAAACACATTATAAATACACCCGTTCAGTATTAGACGTTAGAACCGTTTTCCTTTCTATTTGTCCAAACACTCGAGAATGTCTATTGTCCGTCAACAAATATATTTAAATAACAACTAATACTGTAAAAGTGTTTTTTACGCATTTTCAAACAAACTTCTCTCGGTGTTTATCGAAATTTCGACATTATAGGTGGCATGTTCGAACCAAAGAAAACATTGCACGTGTTAGACGTGATGAAGCGCAAGCGGCTGAAGAAGAAAAAAAACTTAAGATGAGAATACAGTTGGCTGTAAGTGGAAAAAAAATACCTATGTGATACTTTTTAATTAATTATTTAATATTAGGAACAAGAAGCAAAATTAACGTTATTAAGAAATAAATCAAAAAAAAGATACGATGATTCGGCAGATCGACCAGAAGAAACTGAATCAGAGGTACCAAGTCATGTTAATTTTTTCCAAGATCTTGAAGAAGGACATGTTGCTCATACGGGTGTCAACAAGGAACACGAACAAGAAAAGAAAGAAGAAAAAGAAGCTTATGAAAAGAAAATTGGTTACCTGACTTATTTAGGACAAGACACAGATGAAGCAACTGGCAATGTACAATGGTACAATAAAAAACCAAAACGATTAGATTTGTGTAAAACTGATAAAGAAATTGATACTAAAGTTAAAACATATAATGACCCATTAATGGTGATGAAGAAACATATTGAAGGCGACCAAAAGGATAAGAAAACTTCAAAAGAATTATTAAAGAAAAATGATGATTCCCATCCCAAAAAACATAAGAAAAAAAAAAAGAAAAAAGACAAAGAAGAAAAGGAATCGGTTTTGGTGAAACTCAGAGAGAAGAGGTTAAAGAGAGAAAGAGAAGAACGGTTTAGGGCTAGTCAAATATTAGCAAAAATGAATGGAATCGTACCGGTAGAAGTTCCAAAACAGGAACCAAAACCAACTATTGTACAAAAGTATAATTCTCAGTTTAATCCATACTTAGCCAAACAAAATTATCCGACTTCTAGTAATACTAATTCTTAATAAATAAAAGATCACTTGTTTACATAATTATTTTTAAAATACGTTTTGTTGAAGAAAAAAGCATTTTATTTTATATTGTACTTAATGTATAAATACCTAGACAAATGTTAAGCCGTAATACATTATAATAGTATATTATGTAATTATTTAGATTTACTACCTTTTTTTTATTGGCTTTTAGCAGAAGCTTAGCTCAACAATTAGCAACTTACAAATGTGTCCTTTAAAGGCTCAAAATAGAATTGTTTATCCTAATTACATAAATAAAGAAGCAGTATAAAAAAAGTAATATATATATATACTATGTATATAACATGTGTTGCAACCACCACAAGACATGACTGAAAATCCAACTTCATAATTATATGAAGAATTTAATAAAACTTTATAGCTTTATAATCTTTATAGCTTCAGCAGAATTGGTAGATAAATATCTTGAACAACCAAACTTTGTTAAATATTTATGATCAAAAATCATAACTCATGTAATCTTGTAAACATATTTCGTGACCCAGTTTGGGAACCTTGTGTAGTAAATGCTACATTTAAATACTAAGAAGATACTAGGATAAGGAAATATCAATACATTTTTGAGAGGAAATTTGATAAAAACACAACATTTGTCAAATAGTTAGATATCAAACACACCAAAACCGTGTGTAAATGGCACATCACTGAACATATTTGTATATTCAACAAAATAATACAGTACAAATAATTAATGGTGTAAATACAAACCGTTTTACAATTTATATTTTCAAAAAATTGAATACACTCTGTTCAATATCAATCACGCGCACACAATTATTTAATCTATTTACTATGTTTAAGTATTAGATATATAAATATATGTTTTACATAAGAAAAAGTACAAAATACAATGCGTATTATTCTTACAACAAAATAATTTTTTTCTATACTTAAGGTTTTTAAAAATGCTATCTGTTGAGAATAGGTAAGACATAAGTAAATTAATGGTTAAAATATTTAGATTAAAAAAGAAAAAAAAGCGCGACACCTTACTTGGACATACTTATACGTATGTGTATATATATATATATATATTTATACATACACATCAATATAATTAATATATAATTAGCCATTAACTAATAATAATAATACATTTAAATGACAAAAATATTACACAAAATGTATAAAAATAGATAACAAATTTATTAAAAGGTATAATTTATTTACAAATGAGTTTAAATTTAAAGAATGATGAAATGAAATAAATAAAAAGTACTGATCTGTTTGTGGCGCGTTATGTATGAATTAATCCTAACAAAATTATGTGATGCTCAAATATGGTGAAAAGTGTTTGAGGTTAAATTCTTAAGTATGATAATTATTTTGTTATTTATGAACATTTACAAAACAATTTGAGCATTTGTATATTATATATATATATAGATATATACATTTTTTTTGTATTTTTAATACTCATTACTATAACATTTAAAATAAGCATGAGAATAAAACTTTAAAAAAATTGGCACTTGAGTTTTTAAATATTAAAATTCGCATAGGCACCCTGTGTAGGAAAATTTTGTGATTATAAATGTTCATACATAGAATCATTGAGTGGAAAGATATCAACAAAATATTTGATAATTCTTGAAAATGTGATGCAAATTGATAATATTAATGCTATAAATAACAAGTGTGATTTTGTTAAAACTTCATTATAAAGCACTAAGACTAACAATATTTACACATAGAAATATAAATTGTTATTGCAATTATATTTGGCTACATACATTTAAAATGATTTATAAAATTAAAAATATTAAATGCAAAATAGGATAATACAATTTTTATATGATTCCCAATTATATTGTTATAATTTTGCAACATTTGTAAATATAAATTTATATTGAGAAGAACAAAATTTGATCATGGTATACGTAATGTTAGAGAAATCTTACTAAATTATAAAATAATATAGTCTTTATTTCTATAAATTGAAATGAAAATTAATATAACATTGCAATTGAAATATCCATAAGAAAATGTTTTTAAATTATTACATTTGATTTTATACTGACAGAATTCAGAAAACTATAATAATAATAATGATATTAGATTATTAACACATATTTATTATGGGCCATAGTAAAATAATTAAATTTCGTTGTTTAAAGTATCTATTAATAAAAAATTATAAATGTTCATTATAAACAAATTATAAGTCTATCGTATTAACTGGATGTATTAGTTTTTTAGTACCTAATAAATTTAATGTTTTACAATATAAAGTTAAACTAGACTTTATTATCGAAGTTACATGGATTATTTTTAATTCTATCAGCACAAAACACTATAATATTTTCATGAAACACTCATTGTATTCACACCAGCATAATTTATTACAATAACAAATTACTTTTAATATGTATTGTTATTTTCATAAATTATTATAATGTACTTTAAAGGACTAGAGATTCATGGGGTAATTCAAATTTCTGGAAGCACGTATTTAATTTAGAAGTCCCAAGTTGAATTAAAAATTTGAATAAGTTTAATAATATTTTAAAATCACTTTTTTCAATTGACAGTTTGTCAAAAATATTTATGCATAATTAACTCAACTAATAAAATAGTATTCTCATTTGGGTATACGGGGCTAAATTATTCAATACGTGTTTAACAGAAAAACTTGTGTGGCGAATAAATAGTGCTGAAGAAATAATACATAACTCATACAAAAATAAAGGATGATTAAAAATCAAAGGAAAAGGAACATAATATATTATCTGGATAATAAAAATTAAAAAAAAAAACACACAATGAAGACTAGAGAAAAGTAGAGTTTAAACCACTTTGAGCATGTTATTTTGTGATTAAATATTGTATGTTTTTATAAATTTTGCAAATACAAATAGAAAAAACTGACCTCATTAAAACTTTAAACTGTTTTATTAATTCGTACCAAAAAAATTAGTCATCATCATTGGCATCCGCGTGTTCAGAATCATTATCGTTAGATTCTATATCATTATTTTTAATAACAAGAGAGTCACCATACTCCGTAACTTTGTCAGTAATATTTTCAGTTGCTCTAGCTTCTAAAGTCCTAATACGGTTTTCATGTTTTACAATCATGGCTTTTAACTTCCGAATTTCTTCCTTAAATTCTTTCACAATGTCATCCTAAAAGTATTATTTAACATTAGAAATATACAATAAAACAGTTTAAAAACAATACAATCTTCTTAGAGTAGATTTTATATTGTTATACAATAATTAAATTTAAAATTGTTAAAAAATAAAATAAAATACAACACTGTTATTTATTGTTGGTTAACATTGTGATATAGTAAAAAGAAAATAATAATAGATGATATCAGAATGTTTTCACGATGCAAACTCTAACTCAAATTATTTAAAATTGACACTTAACCAAGAATAAATATAAGATTATTAAAAGAACATATTAGGTAGAAACAAATATTAATAATACTAACTGGAATTGATTGCTGTGGCTGGATAAATTGTGGTTTAGGTACTGGAGTCGTGAGGGTATTATTTGGACTAGTTTTGGCAGTTTTGTTTGCTGATGGTTTATCCAGAATATTTGGCTTTTTAGCTACTTTCATTTCAGAAGCAGTTGGTAATCGTGTTGGTTGATGATAGTCCTTTAATGATATTAGTACTGGCTCAACATCTTGACCATTAAACCAGTCTTCGGCTTCTATTGCAGGGATATCTCCAATTGTATCTGGATACAAATCTTCTTGAAATAATTCTGACTAAGAAATTTAATAATATTGACATTAATAATAGTTATAAAACAAATAAATAATATTGATAATTATTTACCTTTCTTGGAACAGTCATACTAATCACTTGACAAAGTCCTGAATTATTTAAACGATAAAACTTTGATATTTCACAAATAGAAACATCAATACCACGCTTTGGCATCATACCAATTCCTCGTTGAGGATCTGGTGTTTGGAAAGTGTTAATATAATGGACATATGGATGTTCCCCAGTAATTTCAAAATATCTAATAACGCTATCTCCCTAAAAAAAAAATTTATATGCATGATGATTTTTCTATAAGCTACACATAAAAAAAAAAGTATATATTACCTTGCCACACAAATAGATCATACTCGTATCAGGATCATATAAAGGAAACATAACTCCATTGCTTGTGTCTAATTCAACCATGACAATAGGATCATCTAATTTTTCAGGAGATCTTAAAGAGTACTGCCTTTCAGAAAGTTTACTAAAGCCAGTTGTAAATATAAGGCCACCCTTTAAAAATATACCTCGGGATGCTTTGCTTCCTTCATGACAAATGACTTCCTATTAAATAATGAACAAATACATAAAATGAATTAAATCATCGAAGATATATAAAACCAAATTTAACCTAAATACTTACCTGTTCAATTTCTCCACTTCTAGGATTAATTAATCTCAACTTCTTATCTTTACACGTTGTCAACAATTGTGATCCATCGAAATTCCATGATGCACTGAACACTATATCAGGATGACAATCGATGTGGATAAGTGGTTCACCAACACCGACATTCCAAATCACAACTTGGTTATCAGATCCTAATATCAATATAAAAAATGTAAGTGATAAATTTTACAAACAAACAAAAATAAAATTTACCAGAAGATAACAGGATATTTCGAGCTGTTGGGTGCCATAATACAAGGCCAACTCTCCTTTGATGATATATTAAATCCACTACAGACTCTGTTAAAGTTCTATATAAGATATAAAATTACAAATTAAATTTTATGAAAATAAAAATAAAATTTATATTTGCACACACCGTGAAATTCCACCATCTGGAATTTGCCAAACCTTTACAACACAATCTTCCGAACCACTAGCAATCACATTATCATTATGTGGACACCATGCAATATCCAACACTGGACCTTTATGGCCACCAACTACAGGTTGATCAGCGGGTAATCGCCCAGTCTAAAATAAATATTTTTCACATTAGAATATTTTATTGATTAAATTAATTATATAAAAATGCGAAACAAGTATTTGAGATATTTAACAATTTGAAATTTTATAAAGATTTTTGTTTTTCATTTTTATATAATGTGTACATTAATTTATTACTATTTTTATGTTATGGGAGGAAGTACTAAAATATTTAAAATCACAACAAGTGAACAAAATATGACTACCTATGCTAAAAATAAAAGAATAAAATAGAAAATTACTGATATGAAAATAAATGTTTTTTAATGAATTATAAGACAGTTGGATATAAATAATAGAAAATGCATTTAAAATAATGACAAATTATCATAATTAATGTTCTTCTCAACTTTAATAATAATATGTATAAAAAAAATTTGGCAAAAATTTTGAAATATTTTAAATGTAGTATGAATTTAATTGTTATTTTTTAAATAAAAACGTCCAATATTAATACTCAAAATGAATAATAAATTATATTGACATAATATAAAAGTATACAATGACATTAAACCATTTTAGATTCTGGGCCAAACGAGAAAACTATTGGTTTTACAATAATATATTTTTTATTTTTCTGTGTACAACTCTTCGACTAGAAGGAGTTCTCCAATCAATACACTCATACCTATTTTCCAGTAGCAAATTTTGCTAAGGTGGTACTTTAGGGAGAGATCATTTTTCAATTTTCTCAATAGTTTTTAAACGCAACTCAAAAAACTACCAAAATTGTGTTAAAAATGGTAAAAACGTAATTTTGTAAAAATTCATTATTGCATATTATTAATAAATAATATTACACTAAATCTCCATTTAGAACCGTTTTATTAATGATTTATCATTTTCAGTTGTGTGTAAATATACATTACAAATATAAAATATTTTTCTACACTTGTATGTAATTATTATGTATGTCAACAATATTTCTATCTGAGATAATTTCACAATAAATCTTGTAATGGGTGTATTGTGTAAATAACCTTATTTATAATTATTTTCTATTTTTTTTAAAGAAGTAATATTTTTATACATTTTAAATTTAAAAATACTATTTTGATGTTGTAAATAAATTTAAATAATAACTAAAGTTTGAAATTCTTAATACTCGCCAAAACGAAGTTTATTAATAAAATGTTGTTTATTTCTAGTATAAAAAAGTTAGTGTGTTATTTATGTTGTTTAATAGCATTTCCTTGATAAAGAAAGTCGAAAAAGTATAAATATTGAATCTTGAGTGTTACTTCTGCTTTGACAAAACGTTTCTACAGTTACAGACAACTATTTTCTATTAAAATACAGTTAAGAGTGTATTTACGCAGACAAAACGAGTAATAATCCTAAACAGGCACGATGAATACCACATCAACAGAAACAAAGTCGATGACGCTTGGCCATTATAACGTTAAAATCAAATACTTCAAAGGGTACACAGACGACGGACTGAACGAGCCTTTAAATGAAGACAAATCAAAGCTGTCACTGAGGGTTTACCACAATTTGGCAGACGCGATTATATGTGAAATTTAAACGCGCTTCTCGATTCGTCTACAGACGAAAAGTGTTCAATGATTAAAGACTTGATCGCCATTTGCAACGCCATCGATACGATCGATGGAAATTTACTCGGGATTATGGTAAATGCATCAGTGTTCCTTTAAAATAAGATTTTTACTGGTATCCATTATGTGATATTTTCCAATATTACTATATTATATATGGACTATTGTATCCTTTTCATTTTGCGTTATTAGGTATTCAATAATATTACATACACACGCGTAAAAAAAGAAACTCTGTACTTTTTATTACTAATTAATAGTTCGCGAACTGTGTATACACTTTTCATGTAATATTATTCAGATACAAATGGGAAGTGAATAACGATGACGACTTAACATCGGGCAATGAACTAACCAAGGCATATTATGAAGCTTTTTGCATTTATCAGTGAAATTTCAAACCAATGGATCAGTGTTCATTATAAATACGTATAGATTATGTCGTCCACCTGAATGATATATACAATACCGATCTGGTTGCAATAAATAATTATTAGAAAATAATTGTTAACAATGCACGGGAATGTTTGGACAAGAACGAAATAAACGGCACTGCAGTGGCAAATAGATCATCAATCGAATCACTTTTGATCAATTTAAATATACATTTAGAACGTTTTAAGATCATTGCCGATGGAACACCACTCTGATTATTTGATTTTATTGACAAACACGATCCAGGATTTTCTTGGAATCACGAAATTCGATATGACAGCGGATTCGACTAATCACTTTACCAGCGATAATGTGTTTTAATTTGATATTTTTTAATATAGAACCACTACAGAACTCTTCTTTTTATTTTTAAACATTATTTCATACACAAATTATTATACGATAAGAATATTAAATAACATCATAATATGAATCGTAACATTAAAAAACAAAATAATAATATATTGCAAAAAAAATTATACTAACAACTATAACACAAATTTTAATTCTACCAAAGTATAAAAGTATAAAAACTAAGTACAATTTAGTTTCATAATTTTTTTTTTTAGAATGTAACTGAATAAAACATAAATATAAAAAAAAATAGTTGGAATAAATTTAATAATAACATAATAAAATATTGTTCAATATAAAGGATGTAGGAGCTCATAATGTTTTTATTCTTGGCAATAAGTTAGCATGAACAATGAATTTTAAATATTAATTATGACATCATTCTACATTTATACTGAACGTGTACTGAATAAAATTAAACGATCTGAATATATATATTATTAAATAGCAAAACTATATTAGGTACTATCAATCTTTATATTTATTTTATAAATTACTGTTCCACCAATCACATTGTGCAAATTTGTCCTATTTTATAAAGTGAATAATATTTCCAAATCAACTAAATAAGAACAACTGATGAATTTTTCTAATGTTATACAAGTTATTTATTTTTTTTTAATTCAAAATAATTATACAATTTTACAAAAGTAATCAAACTATAAATATCGAAATTATTGAAAAATACTTAAATGATCTGAATAAATTGCACACAAGGACAAATTGGCATTTTGCACACGACACACACATCTGTTTAAATGTATTTTTGATGATTTTAATCTCCTGGGAGAACTTTAAATATAGAAATCACGATGAACATAGTTTATATATATATACAAAAATTATTTTAGACTTGCACGTCACTAAGTGGGGTTGCCCTAATTATGTTACTGTCCACAAAAAAAATAAATGTATTGAAATAACACTAAACTACACAAATATATTATCGTTGGGTAATCTACATTTAAAAAATATAGTAGCTAAAACAATATACATGTAACATTTTAAAGCGATTTTATATAATATACATATCATATATGAAATTTTATTATTTTTCAAAATGTTTCTATTAAAAAGTTCAAACACTATAAGACATTACCTAAACAATAAAAATAATAATATCGTATATCAATATGTGTAATAATATTTCTTTATGATTAACTTTCTGATAAATGATAATATTACATCGTATTTAATTACACTAACAAATAATCACATTACATATTATATTTACATGGCATGTTTTATATTGATATTTTGATTATTTTCTTATAAAAAACAATCCTAATCATTTTACCTTTTTGTTGTATTTCGATATAATAGGTAAACTAACCATCTAACCCAATCAATAAAAGTTAATTTTTGTAAAATTCTGATAAACTTTATATATTTACAGTTTATATTATTGATGATTATTTATTCAAAAACTTATATATTTATAAATACAAATTTGGTAATTTCCTTATACAATAAAAACATCAATAATTTCACTAATAAACATTTACAGATATTTTATTGTTGGAAAAAATTGTATATTATAATTTTCTAAAAAAATGGCCCAAGTTTTCATTCAATTGACAAACATAAATTTGTATTCTATTTTGACAAAAAACTATATTG
The DNA here is from genome assembly GCA_032441825.1 of Chaetogeoica ovagalla. NCBI lineage: Eukaryota > Metazoa > Arthropoda > Insecta > Hemiptera > Aphididae > Chaetogeoica > Chaetogeoica ovagalla. The sequence goes on along the minus strand of CM063724.1, from coordinate 5,629,427 downwards.
TTAAAATTGTATAATTAATATATGAATAACTCAATGAAATGAACAATTGGCTTAGATTCAAACTCTGTTGTTTGTATAAAATAATCAAATTGTTGTAAACTAGTATATAAATAAATAATAAAATACATATACTACTTACTACACTAATATTTATTGTGATATTTATTTTGATATTTCCTATCATTTTATTTATAGAATTTAGTTAAACCCTAAGTATGTCAACAGAGATACATATTATGTTATATACAATTTTCATCATCCATAAGCTAAAACTGTATGGTAAAAGTATTATTTGTTTGTTTTTTTTTAGTACATTTTCTATATAAAATATATAAAAGGCGCAGGCATAGTTTGAGATTTATTAATTAAAGATTTAGAAGACAATAACACAAGGCTTGTATTTTATTACAATAATAATGTTACATATTAAAACGTGTTTAATAATAAATCAAAAATAGGTTTAAATATTTTAAACTAACCAAACAGCGGTTAAACAGTGATCTATTATTATTTTGAAATAATTATAGAAAAAATATTTTTATTTAAATTAAACATGAATAGAATTTTTATGAATGAATTTTTATCCAAATTAAAAGATGAATATTAATAACATAAAATATATTACTTATTTGTTATTTTAGCATGTAATTTATAAACAATTTCAATAATAAGTATGAAATACATATTTTATTTTTAATAAATTTAAAAAAAAATGTATAATGAAATACACAAATAATTATTATATAATATATTGTCTGATTTGATTCTGGGATATCTTTATAAATGTAAAAATTAAAGTATATAATAAAAATATGTCAAACACATAAAACTAATTAAAAAAATACTTATTAGATAACATCAACGTTTTTTATAAAACTCACCTTTGAGAGAGGTAAAACAATAAAAGCTCCACCGCCAGCCGATTCAACAATACAAGCTAAAAACTTCGGATTTACGGCACAAAATGTTGAATCCCAAGAAGATTTAGATACTCTAATATTGTCATAACAATATTCTCGTTTTAAAGCTGTGCCATAAACATGACGAAACTTACTGCTTCTTACTTTAAAAGCCATCTGCAGACATACAAAATTATTGAAATTAAATTACAAATATATGCAATTAAAAATTTTCAGCGATCATTTATCAACACTATTAAAATACAATCCAAATATATTAATAATAAACAAACGCCCAATATAAATGATAAAAATACATTATAGACTTGAAAAAAATATAATGTAAATAAACAATAAACGTTTAATAGCAATGCATACCTAAAACAAGTAAAATATTACATTGTTATATTTTTTCTGTTTTGATATTAAAATAAAAAAAAAAAACTTAAAATCAATAAGTATTATTTTGAAATCGATAAATAATTAGTCAATAACTAAAAATTACTATTTTTAATAATTACTATATTTATGAAAGAAAAAAAAATAAGTAAAAAAATTAATTTCAAAATCCTTATAATTATTTTTTGTACCTAAAATTACAACAATGGTCAAATCTATTGTCAAATAATAATCACAAAATTTTTTTTTTTTCACAAGTTATAAAATACATTAATATTGATAAATTATAATCGAATATCCATTATGCAATAATTTATAAGTTTTTAAGTAAAAGATACAATACGGATATTTTATTCGATTACACAAAAACATGAGTGTACATATGTGACCTAAAATAAACTTTTATAATATAAAATCGACAAAAATTGGCTGGTACCTATTAATTTATTTTTTACGTTAAACAAGGATATATTTATACAATTTATATATTATATATTCAACAATACAGTTATATTTGAAAAAGTAAAATGTAATTCATATGTAGAAAACACAGGCGGATTTCCATGTGCCAATGAGCGGCATATTTAAAATTGCATATTATAACAATGCCCATTAATTTTAGTTGTTTCAAATTAACGTATACAAATCACAAACCTCAGTCATTGTAAGGAATAAATATAAAAATAACTGACAGATGTCCTCTACAATTTTGTCATTGACTAGCATTCATCACGATTCGAAAATGGGCGTGTAACACTATTATTATTATTATTATTATTGTACGCACTACACAAATAAAATCTCATTAATTTCCAATGGACTTTAAGGATTTATCAAATGCACAACACAGTAAACAAGTACGCGGGGAGGGGGAGAGGACAGTACTTGCATAATTATTGTCTAATACAGAAAACATTAGCAACTCAACACAATAAGTTCCATGCCCCACTCTCTGGACAACCGAGTGGTTAAAAAACACACCAGTGTCTTACACGAATAATAATAATAATAATAATATAGTGTTATTGAGTCAACAGCAACAATCATTACTCATTAGGAATAAAAATATTTCAACGTGTTCTCACCTCAGTGACTCATGCAACGAGAATTTCGCTTTTTAATTTTTTTTTTTTCGTTTTTATTCCCGTGCTGCGTTATCTCGAAAACGGTCAACGGAGCTCCGCCGACGGTCCAGCTATAACACAATACGAACACGTAAACCGACGTACGTGGTGTGTATACGGCGGAATGAATGTTTGAAAAATCGAAAATTTCGCCAATAACGCGTTTTAATTATCGGTTAGGTTTTTTTTTTTCTTCTTCTTTCTACTCAATTATTGTCGACGGCCAAATAAACGGCGACGAAAATAAAAAATTAATAAATAAATAAATAAACCGGAACGCCGTATCGTTCGTTCACACTACGACGACGACGACGACTCGCGGCGAGTACGGGGGGAGAATTTTTGCATGGACAACGGGCACGGCGCGAACTGACGCGAATCGGAGGGAAAAAAAAAGACCCGGGGACTAATATCATCACTCTTCCATATTTGGCGTTCGCGAATGGAAACGCGACGGCTGGCTACTGAAACGGGGCGACGGATGGACGGGGGTCGTCCGCCGCCGGTTTATTTACAATCAACGATCGCGCAGTGTGACACCCGGCACAATAATCGCAGTGCCGCCAACCTCGTGTATACGCGTAGGTAACGCGACCGTGTGACAGAGCGAACCGAAATGTCGCGGATTCGTACCAGTATAAGGAAATACACACGTAACCGTGGGGGACCAGTGTTTTATAATACCGTACGTGCGCCTGCTCGTTAATGTTACTCGATGTGACTATATAAAGTAGTACATTAATATGGGCAATGTCGTGCAGGGCTACTGGACCACCACTCGTGTCGTAAGCGTAATAAATTTCATCGTGCGGGGTGAAAAATCGCAAAAAAAAAAAAATAATTTATACCCTTTAGTGTGTGAAAAAAATTTTTTTTTTTAAAGTTTTTATTATAAATTAAAACCCGTAGAATTCAGTTATAAAATAGAAAGATTAATTTTAATAAATGTATGTATGCACTTCCACGCATATCGTTAACACTTCATAAACATAAAATTCATTTAAAACAATAACTATAAGAGATAATCAAATTATAAACACTGCAAAAATTAATTTGAAATCGATTCATTATGCTGAAAATGTGATTTTTTTTTTTTTATTATTATTATTATTTTATTATATTTAATAATTTTAATAAATGATAATAACAACAAAATTTAATTATATTATTTTCTGAAAAATAAACTAAATAGTTCAATATACATATAATTAGCATTGTTTTTGTACATTACTTCTCTTAGAATACGATCGAATATTTCAATAATACAAATTCGATATAATGTATTTAGATATTAAAATTTCTTACGATATAACAATACGAGTGCGTTCGTAGAAAACATTAAACTATAAAAAAGAAACAGACGTGTGTAGTGGACAGTCTTGGCGGTATAATAAGGAACGTCTAACAGCGTATTATTAATAAATGAAATAAAGGTAAATTTCATTTTTTGTGGAACGGACCATTTGACACGGATTATACGAAAACGCGTTCGATCTGTGCCGTTTGCAGTGGTTGAGTTCAAACACGAATTACAATTCGATGCGATTATATCATAGCTATTTAAACGCGTTAAAAATATTTTTTAGAACATTTACTCGATGTACGTACACACCGTTCGGAATATTTCAATAAATGTATTTCTCATATGTTTACTACACCCCTGGGTAATACGACATCTTTTTAATACAATATACCCACTGTACGTTTTACCGACAATCAATATTAGAATTACACGTGTTAGAATTACCGTTTAAATGATGTTTTATTGAGACGCGAACAACGAATATTACATTACATTGGCTAATAATCATTTTTACAATTTATATCACACCAGCCGTCGCGTATAACAATGTACACAATTTTTTTTTTTTTTTTAACAAAATTAAAAACCCTCGGACGTTATTATTATATATATAACACCCGACGACTTTCGTTATTAATATTTCCTATAATTTCGCCGTTATTTGTAGATATTAATTTAAGCAGTTACATTAACCAAACGACACATTTTTTTTTTTTTTGTAACTATCGAAATATACCTATATATAATAAAATTAATATATTTATAATACGACTATCAGCTATATATTGGATCCAAAATAGATTTTTCATAAACTTACCACCACGCGCGCGTTTAAAGATTTTATGAAAATAAAACAATTTACGAATAAAAATTGCAATAAATTAGATGAAAAAAAACTATTTATATAATTCTATCGTAACTTTGTACATTTCAGAGTTTACAATCAGAGTAGAACGATTTAAACGCACACAAAAATCTTCGTTGTGGTTTCATTCATTTCGTAATTATCTGCCTACGCGTGTATGGTATATTATAGCTTTTATTGGTAGTTTTTTTTTATCCTTAAATATATGTTAATTGACATCAATTGTACATTTTAATATGGCGCGTATACACACACACACACACATATATATATATTATAAAGATAAACACTCGTATACAATATATATTTCTCAACTATTAGAGTTATATTGAAAACATATATTTATTACTTAATAGTTTTACGATATCGATAAAATATTAAATGTCTGTAAAATATTCTTACACAACGTTTTACTCGTAACAAAACAAATATATTACTGTAATTTGTTAATAACTATTGATTACAAATTTATCAGCAATATATATCTTGTTACCACATCTGTTTTTAAACAACATCCCAATGCGCCTTAGATATAAAAGAATTATATTACTTATAATATATATATACATATATGGTACTATATAAATATAATATAATAAATATTGTAATTAAATACCTCTAGTTAATGTTCTATACATATTGTTTGGACATTAGTAAATAATTGTTTTACCTACGTATCATGTAACCATAGTATTTTCACAATTTGTATTTAAAAAATATATACAATATTGTCTCGTTACTTAAACAGACAATATATATATATATTTATATATATAATCAAATATTAACGAGAAAGGAGGAAAAAATAATTCGGTCCTCGGTCCATCGAAAAAACTTAATTAAATTCAAACAATTTTTTAATGGTTTAATTTATTGTCTACTCATATACTATTTATATTATACAAGGATGTTTCACGTGTACAAATTATGAGGAATAAAATCTGGTCGACTAGCAGAATAATTTAGTGCTTTCATTTAGCGTAATGTATTTTGTTACGTATTTTTTGTAACATTAGATGCATATTCTACAGTAGCGCACCCAGGATTTTTTCAAAACTTTTAATAGATAATAAAAATAGATTATATATTATAATAATATAATATAATCAATAAATTGTTAACACCTGGTGTTATCTATATCGTATGCGAAATTCTAACAGAAAAATATGAAAGTTGTATCAGAATTTGGATTTTCATCTATAAATGTAATACTATTGCACTAGTCAAGGGGGGGGTCCGGACCCGGAGTCCATCCCCTTGAGTGCGCCACTGATATTCTATTATTTTGATTATCCCATGTGTTCATTTATTATTCAATCAAATTGGATGATTATATTACACGTAGTATAATGGCATGGTAAAAGTGTACACATGCAATGACAGGATTGGCAAGGCTAAACTTGTATCTGTTTAAAACTGAATTGTAAAATTAAAAAAAAAAAAAATACAATACAATACTTGTACACATATACATTTTGTTTATTATAAAGTACATAGGTATTACGATTAGTAAATAATTAATGTTTTTAAAATTGTTAAATATTTATTAATGGTAATATTTCACCAAATCGAGCTTCAATTTTTATATCTACACAGTCGTCAGCTCTGGTTGGACCTATATTTACTACAGCAACAGGTTTATTAGCATATTTTGTTTCCAGTACTATTCTATAACCCGAATACACAAATAAAGATGACCCCATAACTAAGAGTGAATCACAATCTTCCACGAAATCGTTCACTTTAAGAATTCGGTTTTTTGGAATATTATCTCCAAAAAATACAATTTGGGGTATTAACAAGTCTCTATTACATTTTGGACAATTTGGAATCCTGAATCCATCAATTTGTTCCTAAAACATTAATTATACAATAAATTAGAAGTTAAAATTTAATCATTTCAATTTCAATCCCAATTATTAAATTATTAAACAAAATATATAATACTAATAACTGGTTTATAGAATTTAGTCGAGACAAGTGAATTTAACACGTAAGTAACCATCATCTAGTCACTGTATCCTAACCATACTTTTTTATATATTTTTGTACATACATATAAACACATTGGATTTTAAATTTTATACCAAAATAATTTCCAATTAGTTATCTATATTTTTAAAATATATTTTTGATTTAGAGTTATTAAAAATATAATTAGTTTTTAACAATAATGTTTTATTATTGTAATAAATAGTTTATTAAATATAAAGCTTGTGGAATATTGATAAATTAAATTATATATATATATATATAATATGAATGGAAGCTTTGTCATGATTTCAAGTTTTGAAAGAGAAGGGAAGCAAATTTGTGAACGGTCCATATTGTTGAAAATAAACAAAAAAGTCTTTTTTTAACAAAAGGCTCTAACACATCAGCACAATTAACCTTGATGATAAAGTGAACTAAATTTTTTGTAATTAAGTAACATTCAGATCTACTGAATGTTAAAACTGTAGAAAACAAAATAGTTCTTATAACAAAAAAAAAAAAACAATTCATAGATATTTTTCTAAAATAAATTAATCAACATAAAAACAAATTATAAAAAAAAAAAATATTTAAAAATCCAATAGGGATGAATTATTTTAAACAAAATTAGTGGAAATGGAATATGCTAACTAAAAGAAGTGGAGGAATGGTGTTCCCACATTTACCACTGTGTGTATATATGAAAAGTCATATCATAAAATATCACAAATATACAACATCCAACCGGTAACCACTGACATATGAAAAAATAATATATTATATAACTAATTATTACTAAACTAAAAAACTATCAAAAATTATTTTTTCTTACTGGAGTTAGTTCAACATCGCCATCAGGCCTGATGTTATATAATTCTTTAATTGAAACTTGAGGATTTAAACTAGATAAAACATTTTGAAACTGATGTCTATCAATCATATAATCACATTTTAAACAGTGCACAACATATGAAGTTCCATGCAATTCTAGAACATTTTTACTTCCAGCTTTTGTATGTAATCTATCAACATTCTGCGTAATAATGTGAACAATTTTTTTTTTATCTTCTAAATTTTTTAAAAACTTATGGGCATAATTAGGTAATATCGATGAAAACCTTGGCCACCCCACATAGTTCCTAGCCCAATAACGTACACGTACATCTGGATTATTAACAAACTGTTGGTATATTACAGGGCGATTTTTACTTCTTGCGTACAACCCGACGTCAATGGAACGATAATCAGGTATACCACTCTCAGTCGATATTCCTGCACCTGTGTTAAATAAATACAAATTTACAGCAATTAAGTCGCACATTTATGAAATACTACCAAGTATACCGGTTAATACAAGAATTTTTTTATGTTCTTGAATGAAACAATTAAGAGTATTTGCATCCGAAGTTTGTACAGGTCCGTGTTTTGGTACAAAACTAGAGTTAAATCTAATAATTACACTTTTACCTAAATTCAAAATTGTTTCACATTTTTTTAATATCATTATGTATCAAAACGTACGTGCAAATTCGTGAGAAAAGAACTTTTAAACTTTGAGTGCGAATTTTCAATGTTGTTATCATTTTAACATTATGATAATAATGATTAGGTGCACAGGTGTTAATCTTATGTAGTAACTATAAATCGATTATTAGTGGGATTCAATCATCGAGAAGTTTGTAAAAAAAAAACAAAAATCCGTAGGTACTAATAATTTGATATTCTATATTGTACATGAAAAAAGAAAACGGGATTTTAAATAATCTGTGATATCACATTTATCTGTGATTCACACCATTGATAAGTACGTCATGGTATTCTATAGTACCTCATGCCTATACATATATATATATATATATTTATGTTCTCTGTCTAATCAATCCTCCTTATTCATACCCTTCCAGATGTTATTTTTTTTTTACTTTGTTATCAAATTATCAATAATTTGAACGATTTGCTTCGTTCGTTGTTAATTCTCATTACTTACATAATCTTTCGTTCTGTTTGATTGATATATTTTCAATTTTCATATAAATTTGTTTTTCGTGTACAGTATACCCCGAATGTTTTAATAAATCATGTTTAACGGTTCAACAGCTGTAAATACCGTAATGGGGCTGATGTCTCATTTAACTGCTCCTGAACTTAAAGAAATACTAAATGACGATAGTAAATTTGAACAGTATGCTAACGAACTGAAACCAGTAAGTAATACATTACGAATGTAATTGTATTATTTCTATTGTTATTTGATGATTAATTTTTATAAAATAATATACATTTTAGAACAATGAAATAGGCATTGAAAAAGAAATGTTAATCGTAAGTAATCAGTCTTTGGCCGAATTTAATCTTACTAAAGAACCAGAATTAATTAGTGCTAAAGAAAGATTATGTGAAATGTATGCTGATGCAGAAAAACTGTATAAAAGTGTTATAGAAAAAGTAAATACTATAAGTAAGTACCAATGTTTTTCGTTTAATATTTGTGTGTACTTTTATTCGAATCCATGTGAATGCTTATTCTATGTGTCGAATTCAAGTTTTAGCAGTCGGTCGAACCATTTTTTCTTCCAACGACTGAATAATAATTGATCACAATTTCGACAACACATTAATTTAAATAAAATATTGTTCGTAGTTGCATCACTAAATACGTAATTTCTTTTTCTTTCTTTCTTCTATTTTATTGTATTATTAGCTTAAATTAAAATAAAATAACACAATATCATTGGATACCTAATTCCTGTAAACTTATATTTTTTATGTATAGAAATTTGGTATCAAACTACTAAATCTTGAAAAAAAGAACTTTTTGTCAATTTAAAAGCATGCCCAAAGCATAAAAAGAAAGATATAGGAATACTCTGAGTACTTATATTGCCTGTCTAATAATTATAATTGGTGAATTGCACTTAAATATAACATGTAATGTATAAGTATCTATTTTGTGAAGTATGGCCAAAGTAATAAATATGTACTGTTTATTAAAGTACCTATATAACATATTAATGAATTATGTATGTTTTATTTTAAGTTATGTTATTGTTTGTAGTGAATAAATACACACCAATATGGTTAGCTTTAATATATATGTCTATTTTATATAAATGTCTATATCTGTGAATAATACTAAGATTATTGTATAATTTAAATTATGTTAGATTATTTACAATAATGTCAGATTATTTCTTGTCTGATTGAAATGAATTACATTTTAAATAATATTAGACATTCTTAAGTTTAAATTTCATTTTTTGCTTAATCAACTTATAAAATACTCTAGTACAGTGGTCGCCTAACGGTGGTCCGTGAGAAAATGTAGGTGGTCTGCAGAAAAATTTGAACATTATTTGTAATATTATTTTATGAACCTTTCAGCGAGCTCGTGTCGTATAATTATATATTTACAATAATAATATTAACAATATTATGTGAAAATGAGACTTAAAATATAAACTTTAAATTATAAACACTATAAAAATATGTAGTCCATAGAATTTAGAATATAGATTTAGTGGTCTTCGAGGTCCAAAAGGTTGGTGACCGCTGCTTTAGTACGAGTACGGAACAAATGTTATGTATGTAGAATATTGTAAACAGTATCTCAGTAAAGATAACTTATACAGAATAATATTACATAATATTTTTATTGAACAAATTAAATAACAATTTCTTATAAAATTGGAATTAAATGTATCTGTTAAGTATTAAATAATTATTAATAAAATATTGTTTAGTAAATTCCTTTAGTTTTAGGCCCTATTTAATTGTGTAAAATAAAATAAATTGCAGAGAATATGAATATTATACAATAAGAAAATGTTTGTTTAAATCCAAAATAAAATGAAAATCTATGTCCGTGTTTTCAGTTATGTACTGATATTTCATACTCATGAATATACAACTAAAACATGGATATTACCAAAGAAGTCAATATAATATTTTAATCCATGAAAATTTTAACAAATTTACAAATAGATATTTGTTTATATTTTATTGTAGACTAAACATAATTATAAATATTTTCTAGAACAACATAAAGGTCATATGAATCCAGAAACTATATTAGCTTTGTTGCAAACAGCTGCTAGTGAAACTGAAGAAGAATCAGATGTAAGAAATTCAAATCATATAAACAGATTGAAATAAATTAAACTAATAAACTATTTATGAATTTTTTGTTGTTGTGATTTTAGAAATTAACTGAAAAGTTTTTGAACAGAGGCATTGACTTAGATGGCTTTTTAGAAGAGTTCCTGAAAGTACGTAAGGATATGCATATGCGTAAAGCTAAAGCAGATAAAATGACTGAGCTGCTAAGTAGACGCAATAGTACCTTCAGGCCATCAAATATAAATACTCAACATACAACAGTAGGATATCCACAACCTGGATATCCTCATTCATCTTATTTTCAACCTACTTCATTGCCTTATCCAAATATGCCCACAAACATGCCTATGCCAGGTAATCCATTTATAAACAGACACTTTTAATTTACTACTTATTTACTATATATAAAAAACTAATGTTACATTTATTATTCTTAATTATAATTTATAACACATTTATTAATTTGAATTATGTATATAGAACAAAATAAAATTATTAGAATGTTATTGTTTTTTTTTTTTTTAACATATTTGGAAACACCTTTACCACTTAAGTAATCCTGGAATATATTTATCAATCAATGTTTGGTAATATGGTTTCAATTCTTTTATATCTGGTATGACGCTTCCTTTAGTATATAAATCAAATTTACTGAAAAAAAAATATTGATTAGTTTTTAATTAATGATTAATTTTTTAAAGACATCAACAGTAACAAAAACATGCAAAAATACTTAAATTTAATTATACTATTTCTAAAACATAAACCTATTTCTGTAAATGAAAATGATAACATTCAAGATTTCAAGATGATAGAGTATATAAAATGTATTTTAACACATTTTTCTGTAAATATACATTTTTACAATAAAACTAAATATTGTAGGTGTAGTACTACTAATGTTTATTAAATGTATTACTGATAATACATTTTAATGTTAATTGCTAAAATATACATAAACCAATATTTGAATAAAAATTAGAAGTTTGTATTTTATACTATAACGAGAATGGGAAAGATTCTTTTAATTAAAAGGGATACTCTAATAGTAAAAATATTAATAATGATTTTTAAAAAATAGATAACCTAAACATATTGTATAATAATTGAAGAAACCAGAAACCTATTGGCATTTATTTGTCACATGATAAAATAATTACTTTAGGAAATTTAATTTGACTTTAAAGTACTTTTTTTTTAATTTGATATATTATTTTAAATTTAAATCAAAATATCAAGTTACTTAAATTCCAAGACCCATTTTTTCATATCCAAATCATCTTCTGAACATAAGAAATCATAGTCACCACCTGAATGCCATGGGTAGAATGAATGAAATCTACAATTAATTATGTAGGTACCATTTTTAATATAAAAAAGAATAATGATATATTAATAAAAATATTAATTGTAATTTGTAATTATTATATCTATGCTTGTGAATTTATGACTTAATTACCTAATCATATTTAGTCCTTCTTTTGGTATTGTAGTTTTGTTGTGTACTAAGACTCTGTACAGGTATTCATCATGTCCCCATGACATCAAAATATTGTTTAGCCCACAATTTTTCGAATAAATACCTAATTTTGAGCTAAAAATATAAAGATTTTTATAAAATATGAATTAAGAAGTTGATAGTTTAAGTTATAAACTTACTTATATCTTGGGTCATAGGTATCCGGGTTGTCCTTAAATGTCGTGTCTCTGTAAACTATAGAATTTCCCCATGCACATCCAACTGGAAATGTATCGCCGACCACACTCCACTGAGGTTCACCTTTAAAGGCCATCACCTATGGAAAGTAACACAAATAATAACTTATATATACTAAAAAAAATTACCTTATTTTTATTTCATTATTATTGATGATTAAATTTTGCATATTAAACATTCATATTATTATTACAAATGTATTCTATTTATAATTATTTTCTGGTTCACCTAAATATTTATAACTTATTTACATTAAAACACAAATACTGAGTTAAAGCACTTAATACTATTAAAATTATGTTAATTGTTAAATTTGTTTTTCATTGAATATATGAATTTGTATTGATTACTAAGTACTAAGCTCCTCTTTCTCCACCTGCAAAAAAATGAACTAAACAAGTAGCCATGCCTGAAGTTTCTACATATACTTATTAATTTATTATGTAAATAAATTTTTAAAAGTCAGAGTATTAAATAATCAGATAAAATATTATTGATGAAAAATATGAAAATGTAAACCTTGCAATCGAAAAAAAAATTAAAAATTTGGCTCCCCTATTGTATACATTAATATCACTGCCATCTCAATCATTATTGATAGGCATATTATAAGTACTATTAAATACAAATAACTACATTTAAATGAATGTAATTTTATTTAAAATATGTTTACTCACTTTTCCTAAATCGTGTATTAGTCCAACTAAATGAAACCAATCATGGTTTGGATGAACGGACCGTATACGTTCTGCAGTTTGAAATGCATGAACAATGTTAGGAATATTTACATCGGGGTCGCTTTCATCCACTAAATTGTTAAGAGACTCCAATGCTTCCATAATAGTCATTTCAAATTTATCAAAAGACAACCACTCAGCCATTTTTTCTTTAATACAAATTAATTTAATTAGAATATGTGGTTAAAATAATATTCAATCATTTTAGTATTTAAATTTTAAATGATATGAATTGTATAATTAATTTCTGATAAAATAAATAGGTATTAAAAGTGCATAAATTATTTACATTACTATTTAATATATTACAGAAAAGAGAAATAAAATATTAAACATGCTAAAATATACTAAATGTAGGTAGGTAGGTATTTAATATTTTAATAAATTGCCAATTATAATATGGTTATTTTGATTTCATCAATTACCATTTAATGAAGCCTCTGCATATCAAATACAGAATTTTCAGGTAAGATCATATCTTAATATTTTTTCCTTTATAATATATGTGATATCTTATTAAAAAGTTCAAATATGACATAAAATCTATTGTTGTTAGAATCATGCTCTACTACTAAACACTACAGAACTACTTTATATGTATACCTATCTGTAAATTTATTTAATTAGTAATTTAGAATTACTTTTTACATAATCAACTGTTTGATTCATATGCATTTGAGTATACGTAATCCTCACTCTTTCTTTGATAGGATCATCATGGTTAATATCGTAATCTCTATAACGCCCAACAGGTTTGGAAGCAAATGTTGGCTCTGGTCTCATAAGTTCCGAAACATCTAGTAAATTGATTTTATTTTTTTCCTGAAATTAAAATTTTAAAATTAAAATACATATTATATTTATAACTATATGTATAACTTTATACGCAAAAAAATGATATTGTACCATTATAGCTGGAGTATACATGTGGTCAGTAGGTACGAATGACTTCTAATGTGAATTACTACTGAACTGTATTAAACTTCAATGTTATGTAGCAATTTATTTATACACCTACTACTTTGATGTCTAATCAACATAAGAACACTTTGATAATAAAAATAATTACATTACAATTATTTATTATTTAAAATAACAACTAATTAACAATAGGTACTTACGGTAGGCAATAATAAAAAATCATTGAATAAACTGTTAAATAATGGTTATAAAAAAAAGAAGATTTAATGGCTATTACTAATACATTTCTCATATTATTTATTATGTAGTTATGGATAAAGCTAATAATAAAATAAAATTATTAAGAAAAGTTTTTTAAACAAATAAAAGTTAATTTTTTTATATATTTCATTTGTAGATTTTTAATTTCGCACAAAAAAATTATGTTTTCATTTAAACTTGAAAGTTTAAAAAAGAAAAGTTAACTTAGACAATAGTATATATGTAACTAAAATAGCATTTGTGAATAATAATAATATATCAAAGTTTTAATATTTTTGTTTTTTGTCAATGTTACATACAGTTAACATTTATTTGTGTTTTTTTTAATTAAACTTTGTATAAAAAAAAATAATAATAACAAAATAGGTTATAACTTGTTCATACAAGTTACTTGTTACCTTACCTGCATGATTTACTATGTTATTATATTAATTTTAACTAATTGACGACCATCTTTGTTATTTATAATATAAAATTTATATACATAGACTTAAATTTTCATATCCCTACTAGAATTATATTATTATATTATAATATATTTAATGAATGTAAATAAACAAAAACAATGTTTTTTTTTTTAATTTTTAATTATTATAGGTAGGTATTCTAATACTTAGGTATTTATTCGAACATTTCGTTATCTCGACCAAATTTTTAATGACGTAAACATATAGGTACGTTCATCTTTTTGAAAGTTGCATTCTTCAGGTTAAAGGTGGAACCCAATTATGAACAGTATATAAAAAAAATAATTTGATTTCGTCATGAAATAAATTGTATTGTTTTAAAGCCTAGAAAAAACAATAATAATAACAATAATAATAATAATAATAATAATATATATCTACCTATACAAGTTGTAGTATAACTTATAAGTTATACATATTATGTTCTACAATTAAGTTTAAATAATATACTATCTAAAGGTACCTACGTACATGTTATGTCTATATGTAAATTAAATTTATATAATATCGTGTAATATATTATATAAGTCTAAATATTTTAATTTTAATATTAAAAACTATATAAATAGCATATATGTATAATATATCGTATATATTTAGTAATCAATTAGTAGATACTCAAATTTAAAAAACAAAAACTAGAATAAAGTGTCCTCCTCCCCTCGTGTATTTAAAAAAATTAATAATTTTCGGAATTTGTTTAATTTTAATGTAATTTGGGGACTTTGTATTAATAAACACATTTTCATATACATATTATCAAATAACAATACATATATGTATATTTCAACAATATAAAAGTTGCGAATCATGTTTGGTTCATTTTTTTACTATTAAATTTTCTTAACAATTTCAATTGTAGGTGTATATACGTTATTTCTAGAAATTTTAAATGTATATTATATATTATACTATGTAGGTACCAAATAATATATTTTAAGTACCAATTTTTTTAGTTAAATTGTCTACATTTGTATATTTTATAATTTTGGAATAAATGTTTAATATCAATACTTCAATATTTGAATTTCTTTTTATAATTTCAAATAAAAGAACATAATTTTATTTCGTAATAATTTATAGAATCGTTTAATAATATTGTGTACATTACATACATAAATATAATTGTTATTATTTATGTATTATGTTTGTTATTTTATTTTTTTAATTGTTTTTTTTTTTTAGGGGGTATATTAAATTTAATCATTTAAGTAACATCATTTTTGTTTACCAATAAACAATGTCGTTATATAATAGGATTTCTGTCTATTATATAAATAAATATAGTAATTAATAATTATAGATACATTATTTTAAAATAAACTTTACTGCATTATGAGTTAAGTTTGAATTTAAATTAATATTCTTGTAAATAAGTTATTATGTTAATTAACAAAATAAAAACCAACGTCATACCATATTATATGAATTAAAATTCTCAATAACTAAAATATTAAATATAGGTCCGATATAAAGAATATTGATATAAGGTCATTTGGAGTTATCAAATTATTATAATGAAAGGTTATTCATTAATGTAATAATTCTCAGTATTACTCAATTCACAATTTTTATAAAACACTACAAGATTAACACCATGTTGTTTATGAATTATGAATAATGACTATCTATTTCAAACTGGTGATTATTTTATTTATTTTTTGCGAAATCGCAATGAAAACAATGGGCTTCTTTATGAAAACTCATACACCTATATTTAATATATAATATAATAATATTAAATAATACACAAAAATTGTTTTGTCTTTATTTTCTTTATAGAACCAAGTTTAATTTCATAAATAAAATATAATTTAAAATTGTATTATTATTTTATTAATAATTTTAAAAATATCATTAGAAATGACAGAAAACCTACAATTTTATTGTTTTGTGTTTAAATTACCAGAAATTTAAAAAAACTGAAAAAATAACAAATTTTCAATTCTAAATCATGATAATTACATTAATTTTAAATATATAGGAAATAAGATTATTAATTAATGATTATTATTCAGCACCTTTTGTAGATATATACTTATGTATCTAGGTCTAAAAGTAATTTTGTTTTGGATAGGTATAAATAATTTTATGCAAAAATTTTCAATACGAGCGATAATAAACCTAACCTAACCGAACGACGTTATATTTCATAATCATTGCCATAAAATATTTTTTTAAATAAAAAAAAAATTAAGTGGATATCTCACACACAACTTGCTTTATTTACATTTAAAGATCGAGCGTCCAAATTGAAACACCATATACATGCATGTAGTGTATTAATATTACTATAAATTAAATCTTTGAACTGCGTTAAGTCGATTCCCCTAGGCATTAAAATGGAATTTTCGGGATTATAAGTGATTTGCAATTTCTGAAAACCAATTTGCAAATATTTGTAAAATTTAGCATTAGCCCGGAATCAATCTGATAATGTGGAGCGAAGACTAACGTGCGTTATAAAACTGTTGATTTTTTTTTTTTGATAGAAAACAAAATTTAGTTGTTTATACATTTAAACATTTTTATGCAAACTTTGAGAGTATACAATGTTTTTCGTTTGTCTTATTGTTCAATTGTATCCGACGTCCAAATTAGTTTTATGTCTTTTAACTGCAAGGTTTTTTTGTCCAATACTCATTCTTTTTTTCACTAACATTTCGATAAAATAAAGAATGACGAACAGTTAACTTTGTTAAAAAGGATAAAATGAACACAAAAAATGTCTATATATAATAACACATGCCAATTGGTTGAACCTTAAAGGAATTTTTATAAATTATTGTTTTATATTCTACTATAGCTGAATTATCCGGTTTCACAAGGAACATTCTTGGCCAGGGCATAGTTTTTATTTTTTAACGGATCACACATTATTTAAATCCTAGTCATGTGGAATATATCATTTTTATAATTCAACTTAATTTATGTTATTTACAAAAGATTATATGCACATACATATATTTGAATTACTCGGCTTCGCACATGTGAGTTTTTTTTTGTATTTTTCATATTTACAAAATTATTTTAAAATATAATATGGGTAAAATTGGTGATTGTGGAGATCTTGTTGCGACAGCCAACTGTGCACGTAATAATGTACGGGTGACGCGGCAAGGGCGACGGAGAGATAACGTTTATAAATTTAGTATGTGTATTGGTTTATGCTAACGGCATGTACTTTATCCGGGTGTGGTAAACTTAGTCCCATTTTAATAATTTTTTGTAAATTGAATCCCATGTCTAAAACTGAAAGCGATAAACTGAGTCTCATTAAAGAAATTTAATGCGATAAATTGAGTTCCAGATTCAAATTAAATATTCCAGATTATTGACATTACCCAGAAGACATCATGTGGGGTTGGCTGGAATGTCTCTCAAAATTTATTTGATATTTAAATGATACATAGATTTAATAAAGTCAAGTCTACTAATATTATTATTATTCATCAACTTCGTCATTTATTCTCTTAATACATTTTCTTTTTCAACATTTTCTATATAAATATGTATTTCCAATATATTAAATAAATATTGATACGTGGTACTCAGTTTACCGCCTTCATTTTTAGACATGGGACTCAATTTACCGCTTTTGGAAAATAATAAATTCATTTGGGACTCAATCAAATTAAGCCCATTTTATCGTTTATCGTTCTCATAAATAATCTGTATGTATAAAAAAAGACGGGTCGCAGGTAACTGGAAACCAGCGGGCCACCACCATGCCACTTAATACGTATTCACCGCCATTATTATTAATTAATCCACTTAAACGCAACATTTTTTAAAATTATTTCTTATTGCACAATTGCATTATTAGAGGAACCTCTATTCCAAATTTCAAGTTCGTAAGTTGTGTAGTTTTTGAGATATAGCGATCAGTGAGTGAGTGGTATTTGACTTTTATATATAAATTACACTTTAAATGATCAACATGATAACCTGTTTTAAACATAGAATCCTTCAATTTTCTGTATTAGTGATCCCTTTGGTCTTAAGGCTACTAGAACATGACTATGACCTTTCTCCGGTCACTTCATGACCCAATACAAAATTTGGTGGCTATAGATCGAAGCGCATGGATTTGTGTAAAATACACATACAAATTTTTTCTTTAAAAAAGAAATCTTTACAAATTTTTTTACATAAATATATAATTATTGATAAATGAGTAAATATAATTATTCAATAGATACAAATTGTATTTAAAAATAGAATTGACGTATCTGATATTTGAAAGTTTTTACAGATTAATAAATGAACAATTTTTTTCTTCAAAATTATTAATACTTAACATGTACATAAACATAAAATGTAATCAATATGACAATAAACATAAATAAATAGAAGAAAGGAATAAAATGATATATTTTATTACTGACATTATCAGTAATTTAAACAAAAATTTTACACTAAAAATTAGCTAATTTAGTAGGAATGTTGATTAATATATTTATTATTTTTTTAAAATACGATTTATCTCTTTGTTTTGACGTTCCATGTTTATGTCAGCTTTGTCTGCTTTACCAAGAATATTTTCAACTAAATCATTTTGAGAATCAATTTCTTCACCAAGTCCCAATGCTAAACCTATAAAATATGTATATTTATTTAACAAATGTGATAAATGCATTTTTTTTTCACAAATTATGATTAAAATTAAAATACCCATTTAAAAGATTACCAACAGATTTTTATTTTTATAAATTACAAAGATATGAGAGTAAATAGAATAAAATAAACTATGTTGCATATGGGATAAAAAAAAAGTTTACAAAACAGATGTTATGAACATATATATTCTCCCTTCCATAATATATATTACATTTGTAAGCCAGCACATAAACTAAGACTTTTTTTTTTATTAATGTATAGGCCAGAATAAGCATTTCCAAAACTTGTTACATAACATTTGTGTAAAGTCAAATTATAAATAACACAAAATTAAACTGTTGTTATTATGGTATGAGAATACATAGCACAAGATCTAAATATTTCTTTTTAGGATAAACTATATATATTACACCTTTCAATATAAATACAATTATGTTATAAATTAATATTGAGAAGTATCTTATAAAATTCAAAAACCTCTCAAAATACAAATGTTTATTAACAACCTAATTTCAGTTTTAAATGTATTTATTACAAAAATGATTACTTTTTAATCGAGTAACAGATCCAAGAATGTCATCCAAATTGTTGTCTAATGTAGACTGAACGTCATTGGGTGTAGTTGATTCATTATCTACTAAACCTCTTATTCTTAAACCTAATTATTCATTTTAAAATTATATTAGCAAACAAAATATTTAAACAAATATTTAAAAAATAAATATAAATACCAGGATGTTGATCCATAGAGCTTATGTTAGAATTGGCTTGCATTAGGGTTTCACTTAATGTACTTCTACGTACTTCATTTGTTAATGATGGACTTGCTGATTCTATTTCAGTTGAAGCACTACGTGGTGGCAAGTTGGATTTACCACTAAGCATATTCTTGAAACTCCCAAAGATGCTCTGTAAAAGATAATTTTTTACAAAATTGGCTATATGGTTTTAATTTATTTGGAATTAGAATGCTTTAATGTAAATTATGATTAGGTATAATTCTTTAATTACTTTGATTCCTTGTATATGTTTTTGACTGACACGCAAGTTGGAATTAATTTCATCGAGCCGCTTATCAGTGTTTTGTAACTGTTCTCTTTGCCTAACCAGCTCCTATAATGGATAAAATTAAAATTATATATTATTTATTGAAATAATAAATAATAATTATTATTTACTTCGGCCGTAGCGGTGCCGATGTTTTCAGATTCTCTGAGTAAACGCAACGTTCTCTCAGTAGATTGCAAAGCCCTTTGTTCCACAACTCTAGTAGTTTCAATAACTTGTTGCTTTTGTCTGTGTGCACTTTCTAATTCTTGATTGCCAAATTTATTATTACTCAAGAGATCATTTCTATAACTCGTATTGGGTCGAATACGAGATAAAAATTCATTGTCATCCACATCAACCTCATTGTCGAATATGCCCCGTGACGAATTACTTACATACCGATTTGTCGACATTTTGTAATTAATTAATTGAAAGTATATTTATATTTTCAATGCTTTACAATTTACGTAATATTCTTATTATAAATAGGTAACTTTTTCAATAGTATTTATTATTAATATTTAATTATAATAATGTAGAAATTTGTAATAATATTTGTTATTTTTTTTGTATTATACTATTATCTACAATTCATATATCAATTTTATACCAACTGCAGCCTACTACTATCATACTATAATTCAAGGTATCTCAAAGTTTTCGATTTGCAGAAGTCATAAACCGTACCTAACTTTTGTCTATATATATTTTTTTCAATTCAATTTCTTTGTTCTAAATAATGAATAATGTAGGACGGATTTTTTTATAGAGTATTTTGATTTATTTGAGATATTGTTAAAAAATTGTATGAAAACAAGAATTACTCAATATTTATTTTAAACACATCGATATGTTTCATGAATGCTTGTTCCGTTTCTGTATCAGTGTCAAGTCTGAAAATTTTGGGCGTATATAGTCGCCCATACGTTGAATATAATTTTATCACAATAAACAAAAGAATTCATATTTTACTTTATAGTGTTTATTTAATCTGTTCATGCTATATTATTTATTTGGCGGTGTTAAACGTTAATAACGATTAACGTTAATGAGAACTATGTAATGTGTTCCAGAAATTGACGTTATGCGTTTAATAATAAAGTTATTGTGATCAAAAGTTGATTTGTTTAACTCAAATTTCAATTCGTTATGATCATTAATTATTTTAAAGGAATCAAGTTTTGTTTTTGTAAATTGTGCTAAATTAATTATATATATATATATATATATATATTGAACAATTTTATAATTAACACATTTTTTGCGGTAAAATGCCCGTGGCAATGAATCGAAGACGTGTTAGCAATTTTACTTATGTCAGTCCATGTGTGAAATATATGATATTTTTGCTAAATTTCTTGTTCTGGGTACGTATAACGTACATGATTTCATCAACTGCTAATAATCTACAATAACAATTTTTGTTTAGTTGTTCGGTGGATTACTGGTGGCTGCTGGTACATTTGCGTTTTACGAGAAATGGAATACTATGGGTTCTATCAAGTTAAACACATTTTCAGATGTTATACTTAATATATCACTGGTTTTAATCATAGCCGGACAAATTATATTTATTGTTAGCTTTGCTGGATGCATTGGTGCTCTACGTGAAAATACAACATTACTCAAATTTGTAAGTACATTACTTTAATTATTTTTATGTAAACTGTTAGATAAGTCGTACAATTTAGAATTGACTCGGTGTTATGTCTATTAGTACATTTGTGTTGTTTAAAGTGGTTTTATGTGTGTTCAACAAATTACTTTGACCAACTTAAATATTTGTTTTTTTTTGTAAATAAAATATTTCATCTATTTTAAAACGAAAAAATTAAATTGAAGAAATCCGCTTGACATTATAAATGATGGCGTTGATATCTGAGACAACACAATGGCAATTCAAATTTCAAGTTGAAGAAGTTATAGAAATTTTTGAATATTACACAAATACTGAATAATCAAATGAATATATAATAATGAAAAAAGAAAAAGTAAATAAAAATTGAGTTTAAATGATGTAGATATTAAAGACAATCTGATAACAACATGACATTTAACCATGAGATGTTTTATTGTATAATATTGAGGATAGTACTATGTGGAATAAACAAACATCCAAAACAAAATTATGTAACAGAAAAATCGAATGTTTGAAGAAAAATTTAAAACAAATATTCTTGATTGTTGTATTTTTTACAAAATCAACATTAAAAACAATTATAAACTGCACTAATATTTATATTTAAAAAATATATGAAAATTATACTCAATGTACCTAATGAATATCATTTATATTGAATTAAAAGTACTGATTGGAATTTTATTTTATATGAGTAAGTAATACTTACTACCTTATTAATATTCTTAAAGGAAAAAAAGAGATTATTTGTTTATGGATATAATCATATATACATAGCAATTAATTTCAAAAACATTGTGTTAGGAGGGTGTTAATTTTGATCGTCAATGAAACAATAACTATCAAACCTGTATATTTACAAATTGTATAACATTAATATGCAGAGATCACTTACTTGCATTATGCGCTGAATGTTTTCATTGTATGGTAGCATATATTTTCTATAATATTATAGTAATTGTTCATGTTGCATTTTGTTTTGTAAACTATATGATCTTTTGAGGACAGTCCATATGATAATTTGTACAATATACATATTGTGATATTTTATGTTTTTGTGTATATTTAAGTATTTAAGTAGAATAAAATGTTCAATTTCATCTAGACATTAATTATCACTTACATTTTTAACAAAAATTTAATAATTGTATGACATACGTTAAAACCAATTGTATGTCATAGGGGTTATATGTTACTTTAATCACCCCTTGTAAATAAGTATATCTCAATGTGTGTCTGAGTCTGTTAATTTTATTATTATTATTATTATTATTATTATTATTATTATTATTATTATTATTATTATTATTGACTAGTAGCTAAAATGTTCAGTTTGATAAATTTAATATATTATTCATCATATTTAAATAGAAAATTCTAATTTGATCTTTACGTTTAAGAAATTCCTAAGGCTGGATATTTTTATCATAATATAAACATGAAAAGTATATTTTTTAAGTCTTTATTGCCTTAAAAAAAAATTCAAAGTATTAGAAAATTTAAAAAATACTTTTGAACTCATAAAATTTGAAAGAAAATATATTATTATATAAAATATATTTAAAATACCTAAAATACCCAAAAAGTAAAGGAATAATGAAGAATGCAAAATAAAAGTTTTATTTCTAAAATTCTTTTATATACCTATAAAATTAATACAGATACTTTTTAAATGTTTGTTTCCGTAGTATTAGTATAATATTTTATACATTATATAAAATAATGTAAATATTCAAATTTAAATTTAAATTTTATAAGTGTATACAATTTATTATATATTTGATTTTATTATTTTAATTCTTTAATTGATTTTATTTAATATTATTCATGTTTCGTATCATATTGCAATTCAAAAAAGTGAGTTTTTTATACATTTTATACTTATTTATTTTTGTTAAACTGAATTTATTTATTGTGTGATTTTATGAAAAAGAAGATTTTTGGAAGCACTAAAATTTTAATACTCTTCACTTTAATTATTTCAGTTTCCATTCAAAAATATTGCTGCACAGATTGTCAACACTGATTTTGTCAATAATCAAAAGTCTTTACGAACACTAAACTACAATACGAGAAATAATGATAAATTTAAGAAGTCAAAATATTGCATTAAAGATGACATTATTTTTAAACAACTTGATTTTTATGATGAATTACTTAATTTTCAAACCAAGGCTTCATTTTACACAAATAATATAAAACCAATGAATAATAATCAATTACAATTTTATTTAAAAAATGTTCTCATTAATAGAGATCAAATATTACATCTAATGCATAGTACAATAGAACAGGCAAATAATAGTTCTTGGAGATTGCAAAGGCAAAAAAGAATTTCAGCGAGTTCCAAAGCTCATCAAATAAATACAAGGCGTAGTAGAAATGAGGACTTGGCTGTTAGATTTTTAAAAGACAATATAATCAAAGGAAAAGGATTGAAATATGTAGAATATGGTATTGGAATGGAAGATTTTGCTTGTAAAAAATATTCACTTATGCATAATGTTGAAGTTATAAAATGTGGTTTAGTTGTGCATCAGAAACAACCTTGGATATGTGCAAGTCCGGATGGTTTAATAGTTCATAGTAACAAAGTGAAAAAATTATTGGAAATAAAGTGTCCATATACTTGTAAAGATTCCTTACTAATTGATGAAGATAATGGAAAAATTAATGTCCCATATTTACTATATAATGAAGCAAAAACAAATATTTTCTTAAAACGAAATCATGGGTACTTTACGCAATGTCAAATGCAAATGTATTGTACTGGATTAGAGGAATGTGATTTATTTGTTTGCACAAAACACGATTGCATAACTGTTCCTGTTAAAAGAGACAATTTATTTCTTGAAAAACTAGTCAAGAAAATGGAATATTTTTATTTTAATTATTACCTTCCTAAATTAACAAATTGATTTTGAATTTTAAACATGTTAAAATTTATTTATTATTATTATTATTCAACACAAAGCCTAAAATAATATTTAATATTAAATATATTAACTACAAAAATATCTTATTAGTAATTTTGTACATTATTATTATATGTGTATATTTTATTTAATGTAAAACTTCCTCAAAGCATTTGCTATAATTTCAAATTATGTTTATAATTGTAAAATTAATTAAAATTATTATACTTATTTGTTATGTACTATAATAAATTATTATTTTTTTATTATACAACATGATATACATTAGTATAATAATAATGGTAACAATAAATAAATATATAGGTAAACAGATAAAATAAATAAATATTTGGTAACATATTTTCTTCTTCATATTTTGTCTAACATAATTTATGGGAGAGCTTGATTCCAAAACGTGTCTTACCAAAGTCTTAGAGGGAAGACTCGCATATCCTTACTGATTGTAATTACCTTTTTCAACCCTAATTCTATTCATTGCAATCCAAATTGTAAGAAAAATGTCGAAATTTAAGATTTTCTTGGTTGATATACGATGAGTACAGCATTTCTTACTTTTGTCTCCACTCATTATAACTCTTTCACATAAAGTTCCCATATCTGTTTCATTATTGAAAACTTCACAGAATAATTTACATAATTTATAGTTTTTAACATATATTTTGCAGACAAATTATTCCGTGTGTGTATGTGTGTGTAAATATATATTTATATAACAAAATATATTATATAATTACAATAACATTAGTCGAACTATGTAGGTGGGATGCGGACGTAACTACTAAATGTTCAAAAGTTGGTAAAAGCACCAAACACTGAGAAGCCCTGTTATATAAAGTTTATGAAAGTGATATATATATATATATATATATTTTATAATTAAATATATATATTTTACAAGAATAAAGTAAAAATTATAAAAATATATTGTCTCCCACATTCACTGTAGGTTACTTAGGTTATAGAATATATAATTACAACTATGTAATTATAACGAGTCTTTGTTTCTTTTTAATATTATATAAAAAAAATATATATAATATTTATTTTTAATTTTATATAAAGCATTATTCAAAGTTTTATATTTATGCATATTTATGCTTCTTTTCCTATCTAAAACTTGTAATTTTAAGTAAGATTATATGTGCAAAATTACATAAAATACATTTCAGTTATATAATTTATATAATAATTACATCATTAATAAATTTATGAGTTAATTAAGTTTGAATTTTGCTTGTTTCAGTATTCACTATGTCTTTTAATATTTTTTTTACTTGAAATGGGAATTGCAATTCTTGGATTTGTATTTCCACATAACATACAAGCCACTTTAGAAGAGTCATTTACTGACAAAATCATTGACACTTATCGTGATGATCCAGATTTACAAAACCTTATAGATTTTGCTCAGAAAGAAGTAACTTTTATAGAAAAAAATAAAAATAAACTCGATATTAAATATTGTATTTAAATTTTTCTAGTTTCAATGTTGTGGTCTTAGTTCGGAAGGATATATTGATTGGTCAAAAAATGAATATTTCAACTGCACATCACCCAGCGTTGAGAAATGTGGAGTACCTTATTCATGTTGTATTAATGCAACAGATATTTCGGTTTGTGTAACTTTCAATAAATGCATTTGTATATATATATATATATATATATATATATATTAATGTTGGCATATTATTTTGTAGAAAGGACTTGTAAATGTCATGTGTGGTTATGGCGCCCAAGATAGTTCTGTGAGTATAACAAATAAATAATATATCAATTTTGTTATCCTAAACATTATACAACTTATATTTAACACGTCTAAGGTTGCTGAAGCTAGTAAAAGAGTTTGGACTAGTGGTTGTATTGAAGTTATTCGTATATGGGCTGAACGAAATTTATATACAATTGCAGGCGTAGCACTAGGAGTTGCATTATCTCAGGTAAAGATAATATATAATTTATAAGTCATAACTTGTTGATTAATTAATTTTTTATAAATGTTGTGTTATAGCTTCTTATTATCAATTTAGCAAAAACATTGGAAGGCCAAATTGACTTACAAAAATCTAGATGGGCTTCTTGAAAAATAATTAATGTATGGGAAACAAGATAATGTTTCCATAATATAATACTATAAATACAGTATTAAAATAATATTGTATTTTAGTGTATTACTATGAGAATATTTGAAATAAATATTCTTTAAATCTAAATTAACATAAGTGGTGTTTATAATTTCAAGCTTTGTTATCATTTAAAAATTGATAAGATTTAAATTTATAATTTTAATTACCTGACAACTTATTTCCTTAATTGCTAATTATCTTTTTGTCATAGTCAACCTAATTAATTTAATATTTTTATTTTGACTTCAATATTTCCCTGTGATAATGGGCCCAATTATATAAGAAATGTAATTAATTGCTATGTACTATGCTTTTTTATCTAGCACTATTATTATGTATAATATAATGTATATGATGAATTACAAATATTAATATAATATTGTATAATATATTTAAGACATAAATCATACTTATATAATCTCTTTTTACTTTATATCTCATATTTTACTTTATAATTCAATTTTTTTTGCTCATAACTTTTAGTTAAGGTAAAAAAAACTGATATATCTTAATTTTGGGGATTTAATGAATTATTATTCAAAAAAAATATTAATCGATTTTTTCGTGAACAAATTTATTTTTGATATTTTTTACACATGTTACTTTTTTAATAAAAATATTTACTCGGTGTGATACTTTATTATTAATTATATATTCTTATATTAAATTACATTTTATATTATTAAACACTTAAGAATATAATAAAAATAAAAATATTTAATGTATTTTTATATAATAATGATTAAAAAATTTGTAGGTGTGTGTGTATTGTGTAGTAGTAAAATTAATATTATTACTTGAGTGATAATTTTGTATTATTTTTTTTTTACTATTATTATTTAGATAACCAAAGATAATTCTTAAGTCAAATAAAGTCTATTTTTAATGCTATTTGTTGTTTATCTCAAATTAAAATGTTATTTACAATGCAGAAAAAATAAAATTATAATACATTTTTAATATATTATTTGAATCTTGTAAATCTTGCGTTATAATTATCAATCTTGGTAACCATTAAAATGTATTTAGTTGATTAAAATAGATTCAATCATATGTTTTGAGATGAACATTAATAAATAATAGCTTATTATATGTTTTAATTATAAACTTGAATTTTTATAATAACATATTTCTTAAAAATAAAAAAATATGTATGGAAATTATGTTATATGTAACAGTAAGGGGCCTAAGAAGAAGTCACATATTTAACTGAAAATATTTTTTTATATAAATGTAAATTTATTAAAAATAATTTCTTTTTTTTTATTCAAATTGAATGCAATTCTACCACAACCTTTTAAAATAATAATAATAATAATATATATATATATATATGGTACCTATCATGTTCACAACCCAAAAATATACAAATATCTTTATATTATTAAAAATAATGATAACAAAGTAAATATAATATAATGTACAGAACAAAAATGACATTTAAAAAATACAATTTAATAGGTTTATGTATAAACATATTAATTTATTTATTCATCTTTTATTGTTTTGTCTAAAATATCTGTGTTATTTATATATATATTGTATGTTAATGCTGTTGCTAACGATAACCATCCTAAGTATGGAATCATAATAAAACTAGCTATTTTATTGATTTTATGAAATGCCACTGTGCAACCAACTACGTTTGCCCACAGAGCGCAGATTTCAACTAAACTCTGTAAAAAAAATGTTGTTTAAATTTACACTGTTTATACAATATTATGAGTTTAAGTATTTAACCATACCCATTTTAACTGGTGAAATTCAAAGAATAAAGGTGACCATGCCCAATTCAACACCAACTGTGACGCATACAAAGCCAGAGGAATTTTTGCTGCGCCTTTAATTAAATACATAATAATTGAAATTAAAATTAAACAGTTTAGATATGTATAAACAAATATATTAATTTATTATTATATTTAGTAATTTATTAATTTTACCAAAAAATCCATTGCCATTACGATAAACCATGTAAGAAGCATATCCCATTCCTAAATACAAAGTGGTCCAAACTGGGCCAAACACATAATTCGGAGGTCTCCATGATGGGCGATTTAATGTCTAAAATATGTGTAGTAATGTAGTCTGTCTTACTAATTAAAAAGTTTCAAATATAATTACCTCATACCATCCTTTGATATTTTTGCGAACAAAAATTCCTCCGATAAAACCACCTATCATAGGCGTTATTGTGAATGTTATTGGAATCCAAGGGATTGTGGACATAATTCAAGTATTTGAATTCAAGCAGAATATAAGAAATAGGCAAGTACCAAACTACGCAGATATTGTTTGTGAAGCCATTAATATTTATTTTTTCTCGTACGCATAATTTATAAACGATAATATTCCAAATTAATTGTTAATGCTATAACTTAATAAAAAAACAAAATTAATAATAACAACAGCGATTTCGTGGTCATTCGCATGTGCAATTCAGAACTTTTCTATGATTACCCTGTTTGCTACTACCACGATTTTAAGCACAGAAAACATTATATAATACCTATTATTGTGCAATCGTAGTGAATCATAGTTTATTATCAATGCTGACAGCATATCATCTTTTAGATCATGATAATCAGTAATAATCAGTAGAGATGGGATTGTCAACTCAGTGACACGAATCAGTAAGTTTGAATCAGTTCACTTAATTGAGTTGATTCACTGAGTCAACTACAACTCTCAATTCATCAAATCAAACAAATCTTTTTTGATAACACGTCATAAAGGCGCGTTTTGACAGTGCGAGTCCGACTCGCAGAGATGGCTATCGAAAGAAAATCACGCTCGTGGCGAACCGAATATTAAATAATATTAATCAGTAATCTTTTCATTATTTACATATAATCACATTTTGGTGTTCCATATAATAGTGTGATCCGCGGTATTAGAATTAAAATTATATGCAAACAAGAATAATTGTTTAATTCAATAGTGTACACATTTGAATTTCGCGCGCACTCGGTGTGTGAACGGTACTTAAAATATCAGGTCTTAATAAGTCGGCGGCGGCTGTCGGAAGCGGAGTCACCAACCGCACATTCGTTTGGCCCCGACTCTAGAAGACACTTTTAAAACCATCGTTTGTTATACACGTTAATTTCCTTTTCTATTTTTCCATTCTGATTTCTCTCGTTTGTAACTTCATTTGAACTTCGACTATCACTATAAGTAATCTTTTGTGGAATGTATTGGATTCAGTGATAAACAAATTCAGTAATCTATAGAATTCCTATCATTTTGTTATTACGGCACAGAAAAAAATAATCGTTTTATTCTTCGAGTTCTTTTACGTTTAAACTGCGTTAATACATTGTTAATTAAAAATACAGCGATAATCGGGTATTTAAATTATACGACCATCCAAATTTAAAATGAATAACATATTTGCATTTATATTATTTTTGTGTAAATAATTGCTACATTAATTTATAATTACCATTGAACGATAATATGGAATCGTTAATTAAAAACATTGGTGAAAATGATTATCATCCAGAAAAATGTATGTATTATTATTATTGTTATTATAATTATCATTATTTTTTAGTTTTATATAGATTGTAGATTTTATAGTGTTCTTGTTGCAAATATCACACTGTTCCATTGTGTATATGTATATATATATATATATACATGTAATATATTTCTACGGTATTCACTTGCCTAACGTACATGAAGCCGCAAAACATTTTAAACGGTTGAGCTCCCATTTTTTTCTTTTCGAAGACAGATATTCGATATTTGTGAAATTTAATATTTTATCAATAATTCATTATTATCCTAGGTACCTAACACATTATTATTAAATGAAATTAACTGATAATTTGACAAGTATTTAAAGATATTCTTATATCACTTTTGTGAAAATATGAAAATTAATTACAGTTGTTATTAGAACACAAATATTTATAATTTTTTAATGAATTATTGTAAATAAATAATACAAGTTGTAATTACAACACTAATAATTATTGAATGAATACATAATTGGTATAAATTAAAGATGTCTTTAGAAAAAAACAAATTAAATAAATATGATAATAGTTTCATACAAAAAAAAAAATTAAGTGAAAAATTTTTTTTTTGTTAAAACTTTGTACAAAGAAAAACAGTTAATTTCGACAATTAGAATATTAATAATATTGAACTTCTAACAATAATATTGTCCATCTAAGTCTTTAGAAGGTATATGTATAATTAATAAGTAATAATTAATAACTGTTAAAGGTTTCATTTTATATGTGTGGGAAATGTTAAATGTTTGATTATTAATCTGTACCATTATTTCTTCATTCTGTTCCTACACAAAACCCAATTGTATTTAATTTTGAATTTAAGATTCTGTAAGCATGCTTATATTATATTATCATATCTTTGCCAATACCTATTCCAAACGTTATATCACTGTATACATTTCTCAACATTAAAATAGATTTTTAATAATTTGAATTATATTTAGATGTTAAAGAATTATCTCAAAGATGTATGGGTCCTGAAGAATTGTTGCAACAGAAGACTAATGTGCAATCCTTGGGTGAACAAATTAACACAATGCTCAAGAAGAATGTATTCTACAATTATACTCAATTTATTGATACAGCAAAAGAAATAGCTAGTAAAACATACCATTAAAATATTCAGCTAATTATTTGATATAAATTTAATTAACAATTTACAGATTTAGAAGGTGAAATGTATCAATTGTCACATTTGTTAACAGAACAAGCATCTTTATTGAATTCATTAGCTAGCTCTTCAATTGTTAGTGAACAAATATCAAATTCAGGCAAAGAAATGAATGGTGTTAAAAATCCTGAAGTTGATAATGTAGTTGAAGAAAAAAGGGTTCAAAAATTACTAAATATTATGGAAAGAGTTGAAAACTGCAATGTTTGTATTATTCTTAATATATATATTCTAAGTTATAGAATTACATATAATATTCTTGGTTCAAGAATTTAGTTGATGTTCCTGATCGTAAATGCTTACATGAAGGAGATTTATTAGAATTGGATCCTATTGAAAATACACCAGTCCAAAGAATCCATTGTTATCTATTTACAGATATTTGTGTTGTTGCCAGTTGGTTGTCTAGCAGGTTATAAAACATTGAAATTTGATAAATACATCTTTTAAACTTTTTCTTAAATTGTAGGCGTGGACCAGCTAGATACAGATTTCAATCGATGTACGATTTATGTAATCTTGCTGTTGTAAATATTAAAGACATAAAAAACGCATTTAAATTGCTTTCTTTTCCAGAAACAAGGGTATTTCAAGCACCAAATACTGGAATAAAGGTTAGTGATTTTTTTTAAAAAATAAAGTTAAATACTTTTTAATGTTTAAACTATCTGTTACAGAATGATTGGTTATCAAAATTTGAAGCTGCTAAAAAGTCACAAATCTCTGTAGATAACAAAACAAAAAATACTGTTGAACATAAAATAATCCAGAGAGCAGATTCAATTCAATTAGTTCAACATTGTAAGTATTTAAAATCAATTTAATTTAAGATTATTAATTATTACATTAAAATATGATAAATTTACTCACCAACCAAATAGTTTTTCATTGATCATGGTCACATAAACATTGTATGTACCGTATATTTAAGAACTTTTACTTTAATTAATATCAAACTACGATCATTAGTGTTGCGACAATAATCTAGATTTTGTAATATATGTATAAATATAAATATTGACAAATTTCGATTATTTGATTTTTCAAACAATTTTTACTTTCTTAATTATTAATTATTTTGATAACTCATTATTCACCTTTATATTTATCAACTGTTTAATAATATTATTTTGAGAATAATTTTATTAACGTTAATGTGAATATGAATGAACGTAAACAGTGTAATGTTAATTGCTTTAATCTGAATGCTCAAAAGTATTTTATTTTATTTTTAGCATTTGAATCTGAAACATTAGAAATGGAAGTACCGGAATGGATCATTGATTTAGCAGATGATTTAGATGTATTAATTGCTCTAAGGCATTTTGAGGAAGCAAATTCTTTGATTAAAAAAGCCAAACAGTATTTAGAAGATTTTAATAGTCGAATTTCAAGCTCAATTGAACAAGAAATCAAGTATTTATTTTATATTACATGTTTCAAGTTTTATGAAAAATTGAACTTGTAATTTGTAAAACGTAAAAATTTTTGAAAATGTAAAAAACTAGTGTAAAATTAATATATGATCGCACATAAATTTTTAAATATTTTTACTAGGATGTTACATACAATCTCATTAGATTAGAAAGATAATAAAAAGAAATATAATAATCTGTAAATTATTTCAGTGCTAAATTGGGAGATCGTATTCAAACATTGACTCTAGCATTAACTAAAGAACTTCAAGTTTCTCCAGATAAATCACACAAGGGTGGATTGCGAGCAGCTCGAAGGGCAGTTCGAATATTAAATCAATTGGATAAAGCTTCTCAGGTATATATTGTTGTATTGATAATATTGTTTTATTTAATAATAGTTTTATATGATTACAGGCATGTGACTTATTTTTGAGAGTTTGTTCAAATCTATTAAAATCTCAATTGCAATATGTAAAACGTGATGGTGCAATGTCAACATTTGTTAAGAAGTATTCAATGGTGTTTTTTGGAACTATAATAGAAATTACACATGAATTCTTGTACAAAGCTTTTCCAAATAGTCCAAGCTGTTCATCTGGTATTATAATTAATTAAAATTTAATAATTACAATTGTGTAACCAGATTTTGCTTAGCTTTTATTTTATGGACCATTCAAGAAGTCAATGATTTTATGGTTATTTTAAACAAACATATATTTGTTCCTCAAACATCATTGTCTAATTTATCTGAGTGTATAAAAATGATTCACAAAAATTGTCGTGAGGTAATATATATATAGTTATATTAATTGTTGTACAATAATACAGAAAAACATGTCCAAGTTGGATCTTTAATAAGCTTTTTGATTCCAAAATTTTCATCTCGAATCAATTTCACTGTAGTATTTAAATATCTAATATATATATATATATATATATATATATATATATATATATATATATATATATATATATATATATATTTATTTATTATTTTTTGTATACATCAAATCCCAAGTCCAAAACTAAAAAATAATGAATATTTTGTCAAATCTAATAGGATATCTGAATGCATCTTAAAGAAAAAACTTTTAAAATATATTTAAATGTGATGTGTATTTTTAGTTATGTGATTATGGAATAGATTTACAATTTCAAATTGATGGACAACTTAGAATTCCACTAACAAAAGCACTAAATGATATAAAAGATAAGACTATCGAAGTAATTAAAATAAGATTTTCTGAAGACAAGTGGAAACCATTTAATTTAAAAACTAAACAACAAAGAGATAAAGTTATTGAAGAATATAAAAATTATGGATTTTCAAACATAGAATCATATAACAAAGGTTAATATATATTTTTATAATAATTTTTTAACAAAAATTTTCATTTACAATTTTTTATAGGCGATTCATGGATAATGTTAACTCAGAACACAATCACATTCACACGTACATACCTATTATTGTTAAATGATTGTTTAGTGATATATTCACCTGATTTGACAAATGTTATTGATCAACTGCTCTATGATGTATTTGCAGCTCATTGTAATTACATTAAAAATTCCATGAAAAATAAAAACTTTGTAAATGATGTAAGTTATTTTTCTTTTAATAAATATTCTGAATTATTATATATTTTAATACTGATATATATTTTTTTAATTTGTAGATAAATATTATTACAACCAATGCTAGATTTATTCTAGATATATTTTTATCACATTGTTTTAAAATATATTCAGCATCTACAGGTAATACTAACCCTCAAATTCACACACGTTTAAAATCAGAATTTGGAATTATTCCTACTCAAAATATAACTGGTTATATTTAAAATTTAAAATTATTCTATTAATATACAATTATATTTATGTAATATTTTATTTTTATTTTTAACTACTTCAAAATAAATAATAATTGTTATATTGTTTTTAATTTTTGATGACAAGAATTTCATTTATTAATTATTGTATTATACTATACATGTTATAAATTATCATGGAAGCTACGAGAACTCTTAAGCTGAAACAGAAAAAAAAATATATATATGTGTGTGTATTAATATAAATTGTTTTTTTTTTTTAATTGGAATTGTATTATATAGTAGACCTGTAACTACTATTTCTTATTAAAAATATAATATAAAATATCTTGTCTATTGTATACACAATATACATAATCATTTTGCAATGTTGTCATTTAAACAATATTGGTGTCCTAAAAGTTAGAATTTAGTCAGTATATACCTATATGTATACATTTAAATTTAAAATCTCAATTATTAAACTAATAAAAATAAATTCTAACTCTTAAAAAGTATTTTATAATACAATTTAAATATTGGTCATATATATTATTAATTTATTGGAACCTATTGAATATTGATATTTCTCTGAATGTACTTATGCAATGTAGTTTTAATTAGTATAAGTTTGCAAAATACTCATTTAATCATTATATCATAGTAAACTCTAATCTGTATCTAAAAAAAAAATTTTTTTAATTTTACTTCACTAACGGATTGCTACCCTATTCAAAAGTATTAATTTATTAAAATTATAAATGTTGCTAAATTTAATTATAAAATATATATATTTATAACACGTTTTTTTAATTATACCTTTTTAAAATTTTATTTGTAGATATAATATAACATGGTCAGTTGATCTACTTTAGTAATCAAATTAACAATTAAAATATTTTGATTACAATATTAATAATTGTTTTACCTTTTAATGAAATTATTTCATACACATCTCTTAAATGTTACCACATCTCTTGTTTCCGTTAATGGATCAAATTCAGAAATAAGCCTTAAACATTCCAAATAATCAATGTAGCCCCTATTATATTATAGACAAAATATTCATCATCACTAAGAAAAGTATATCTTCTTTCAAATAAAAATGATATTGTACTCTATGTCAGCAGTTGCCAACCAGTGGTCCGCGGAAAATATAGTGGTCATATCTATTATATATTGAATAATAGATTTAGTGGTCTGTGAGGTCCATAAGGTTGGTGACCGCTGCTCTGTATATTGTAATACATTTTTTGAACATTCAATTTTAGAATGTATTTGGTCTTGTAATGTTTTATCAATTACTCCTTTATTTTTATTTGGTCTTAAAATCCAATTGTAAACATAAATATCATGATACAAATTTTTCTTGCTTTTGGATACTAAATATTGATAATTTTGCCAATTTGTAAATCCTACAGATGAATCACTGAATAGTTGCTTTTTAGTCAAAAAACTTAAACTTCGAAAGCAAAAAAGAATGTTTTTAGATTCTGAGTAAAAAAATTCACCACAATAATTTATTTGTTAAGATAAAGTGCAGACAAATTTGAAAATCAATTTGGATTATTTCAGTAATGTTTATCAATCCTTACATTTATTAGGAGAAATAAGAAATTTAAAATAAAATTAGTTAATCAATATTATGTGATCCCTCGATAAAACATCCAAAACTATTAACAATTGTTTCCCAAAATCTATTATGGATCAATTTAATATATTAATATTGTTTACTTGAAATGAATCAATTAATGCCTTATATAAAATATTCAATAATATTTCATATTTCCATGTTAAAATAAGCTCATAACAATTCTATATAAACAGGTAAGTCATTATGTAATTGTATAAAAAAAAACTAGGTAACTAAAATTTAATTTATATCCAGTCTTAATTAGTTATAAAATAATTTATATAAGAAAATGGACAATGTTAGGTAAATAAAAACTACTATTTAATGCACTCATTGATAAGTATTCTTAATCAATAATGCACGTACACGTGATCAATGCAGTAGTTTATACAATTTTTTTTTACATTTGTTATTTATATAATTATATAGTATTACCCTTCATTTAAATTCATTTTAATAATATTGAGTATTAAAAAATTAATTCTACAATTTAAAACTAAAATGTTTAAATATCTTTAATTAACATAATTAAAGATAAAGTATCTAGATAAGTAATTAATATAATTTGAGATAAAGATAAAGTAATTTGATATTACTCATCATTTATTTCAAAACAAAAAATGTAATTATTGGTTTAGTAATTTCAAAATTTTGCGCTATCATGTTACAATGATATTGAACCATGGTTCAAGTAATAAAAAACTCCTTTGCTTTTAACCAACGATATATCCCGAGGTTAACCGAGAGTGAAATACGAGTTCGGCTTTTTTTGAAGGACCTGAAATGTGATTGGATCATCCATTTTGTTGATCAAACTGTGAAGTCACATGTTCGCTCTAGCCTCTAAGCGAATTTCTTTGTGTTTTACTTTTACCACAGTTTAAGTCCGTCAAATTTATATTTTTACTTGTTGTTAACAACGAATAAATATTATTGCTGGCCGGTCAGTTGAGGACGACAATTATTCTCAAGACTAAACATGAATGCCGATAAATTGAAAAAACTCAGCGACCAAGTGAGAATAGGCGGCAAAGGTACACCAAGACGAAAGAAGAAGGTTGTACATACAACAGCAGCCACAGATGACAAGAAACTTCAAAGTACATTAAAAAAGTTAGCCGTCAACACCATACCCGGAATTGAAGAAGTAAATATGATCAAAGACGATGGTACTGTGATACATTTTAACAATCCAAAAGCACAAGCTTCGCTTGCAGCAAACACTTTTGCCATAACGGGGCACGGTGATAC
Organism: Chaetogeoica ovagalla; assembly: GCA_032441825.1. NCBI lineage: Eukaryota > Metazoa > Arthropoda > Insecta > Hemiptera > Aphididae > Chaetogeoica > Chaetogeoica ovagalla. Next base: position 5,591,468 of record CM063724.1, on the reverse strand, counting down.
AAAGTCAATGTCTGAACTGTTGCCTGGCATATTGAATCAGTTGGGCCATGAAGAAATTGGACAGCTGAAGCGTTATGCTAGTGGGTTTGCTAGTAATAACCTTATTGGTAAGTCGTTAATTGAAGATGACGACGAGGTGCCAGATTTGGTCGGTAACTTCGATGATGCCAGCAAAGAAGAGATGGTAGCAAAGGGATCGTTAGAAGAAAAGACCGACACTACTGAGAAGGCTGTTGATAATACAGAGAGCTCAAAGAAGGAATAATAATTGGTAAACATATTTATTTGTTAAGATCTTTTTATAATGTTTAAACATCTTAGTTGATGATTGACTAAGAAGTGTTTATTTCACATTATCATCTACACATATTTATAACAATTAAAATCAATAAAAAAAAAAATTAACAATTATTTTGTTTTTTCTTTATCCTTTTTTAAGACTTCATAATAAGAATTTAACTTGTTCATATGTTATATTCAAAAAGGTAACATTTTATGAATGTTTTTTAGAAGTAAAACCAAACATATATTTTTGTTTTCTCATGGTGTACCATAGTGTATGAATTCATATGCTGTATTCGTATAAAAATATGTCAATTGAAATTACAATTGTAGTAATAAACACAAATTGTGTTTTTGATATTTAATAATTATTCTAGTTGTAAATAAAGTATAATGTGGTTTTTAAAAAATTATTTTTCAATATTAATAAATGAGAAATAAATTTTCATTACTATCATCACAGAATAAATTTAATTTATTTAATTTTTAGTGTTTCTTATTGTAAAAAATCTTTCTTAATAAATATTGAATGTGTTCTGTACACAATGTTAGTGGTATTAATAATAACATTTATTGTATTGTAACAATGTTATTATAGTTTTGCACTTTATTAAAAGAAAGAAAATATTTGGATTCTATCTATAAAATGTTGCATATCATTTTTTTAAAAACCTTTGTACTCATTAATCATTACTTTTAATCTGAAATTTGTAAACATAAAAAACTAACTAAATTAACATTTTAAAGTGAAGCAGAAATATATTTTCAAAAGAAATTCATTTATTTTATATAGAATGTATAATTAATCGAAGGTAATTGCTTTATATTTCAGGATTGGTGGTGATTAAGACGACAACATATTGAAAAAAATTATTTTGCAGTAGTGACCATAATGTATCATAATTATTTCAACAAATACAATACTGAATAATTCTTCATTTACCTGTAAATCGCTATAAATATTTTGTTCTGTATAATTTCTTCTAAGTATAAATAAAATACTGTTACATACATATTGTTTATTAAATTAGGTTATGAAGTCTTAGATTAATATATTATGTAAACAAAATTATTTAAATTGCTCATAAATAATTGAAATTTATTACTTTTTATTTTTATCAATTAAAAAAAAAAAAAGTATGACAGAATAAATGTTGTAATATATTGGTAAATGTATACAAAATTAAAGCAATTTCTAAATAATTATACACCAAACGATAATTTTAAATTTTTTAAAACATTTTCTGAAACGAATTTTGAAACATGATTCAGCAAATCCTTGATACCTAAAATAAAAATAATGTAAAATTAAATAGACTATTGTGATATGTATATAGATTTCTAGGTAAATATTCTATATTCATTTAGTTTTTTTGATATGTAATCTTTTTACAATTCTTTATAAGGACAATTTCAACTGATCTTATCAAATATATAAATATATAATGATAGTTTTTTATAAATACCAAATATATATTTGTTCTTTAAATTAATTTTCATAAAACTTTATTTTTATTTACTACTTTGTTTTAAATAGAAATACAGAATATTATATAAATAATAGATACATACATGATACTTCATTGTCAGAACAAAACATTACTAACATTTGTAGTCTAGGTAATTTACTAATGCCAATCAAATAATCTGTTACTTCAAGTCCATTTTGAATAAATTCCGTTTTCAAAATTCTTAAAATATCCACAAACAAATCATTTTCCATAGAATTGCATACAATCGTTGGTAAGCGTTTACCAGGAATTTGCTAAACAAATTGATTCACTTAAAACTTTTATAAAAAATAATATTTAAAATACAAATAAATACTTTTAAATATTTAAATAACAATTCAGAATCTGTTTGCAAATATGCCCAATCTTTTTTAAGTTGTATATATGTGCATGGAGGAGGAGGAACTATCAGTCTTGGTTTTTGATCAGTTTGAATAGAATCTTTTTTAATAACTTCTTTGTTTTTGGATTGATTTTTCTTCTCTTCACATACTTCCTTTAATGTCGTATGAAGTAAATGCATAGTATCTAATTCTTGATGTAATTGGGCATCTTTAATTATAGGTGAGAATAATGGTTGCTGAAAAAACAAACCTGGGTACTATATTTGTTATTATTAGTTATTAAAAAAAATTATTTTACTTTCGATCTTAAATGTGGTGGTTTTTGTTTACAAGATATTTGTTTACAATCTACTCTTATAGGCCATTTAGGAATAAGAGTTTTTATTGATTTTTTATCATCCTTATATAAAATATTTGAATCAATATTTTTACTTTGCAGATTATTGAATGAATTTGTTTTTTCTATTGTGATTTCATTGTTTTTTTGCACAGAAACCTATTGCATACAATTTTTTTTATAAACTGACTTGCACTACGGTTGTCATTTATTATAAACCTGTTTAATTTTATTGTTTGCAACTTCTAAATCCATTTTTGCCTGTTTGTTATTTGGTTCCAATTTCAGTATTTCGTTAAGGTCTTTTATTGCTTTATCATATATTTTTAAAGCCATATAAGCTGCACTTCTTCTTTGATATGCTTTAACATAGGTGACGTCTAATTTAAGCGAATATGTACAATCAGAAATTGTGAGTTGAAATCTATAATAAACATAAATGTTTAAATTATCAAATTCGTGAATTTTATTTTACAAAATTATTACTCATTAGTTTTGAGATAGCACAATGCTCTATTGGCATAAAATACTGGATCTTTATTATAATATTCTATAGCTCTTGTGTATCTTAGAATAGCCTCGGCCCATTTTTGCTTTTGTACCAATGCATTACCCTAAATAATAATATTAATTATTAATATAATATTACAAAAATTAATAATGGTTATTCTATCTCGATTTTTTTGAATAATTATAAGTAAATTAAAGCACTTTGTATGGTGTTTCTAAATATATTTTATATGTAATTAAATATAATTATATACTATATAAAGTAAAAAGCTACTTATGGTCACAATACAAAAAAAAATTATGTTTAAGAAATTTTATTTTAAAATTTCTAAAGTATGGATTTAAAGTATTAAAAAGATTTTTATTACTTAAGAATCGAGTTTATATTTAAGTAAGTCATTTTATATATTTTATTAATACCAGATTTTTTTCGTATAAACCTTCAGACTGATTTGACTGTAGCTCATAATTTGAACATTCATTAATAGAATTATCATTAACATTAATATTGGATTCATTTTGTGTATCCATCTCTTCACAAACTTTATCCTAGAAAATTAACATAATATTATACACAATTTATTGTAATTGGCTATTATTAATGTTAATAATTGAAAATGGTATGTCTAAAAAATTTTCTTTTTATTCTGATAGAATATATACATTTGTAATTATAATAAAAATAATAGTAATAATTTTGTTGAAGAAAAAAGGTAGCCAATGAAATGGCTCCTAGTAGTTAATATAATATTAAAAATGCATACAACATCAAATTTATCCCAAGCAGCATAGTCCCATGAAGATATTTTCTTTGCATTTTTTTTCATGTGTCCAATTTTAGGTTTTTTATTTTCTTCGGGATTCTGAAAATATTTTAATATACATATAATTGAATAATAGTATTTAAATTTTAAATTTAGAATATACTTTTAGAGGAAAAGAATGTTCCTTTCGTTTCATTTGTTCTTTCCATATGTTCATATCACGCAAATAATTTGACAACTCTTCTTCGTTGTCTTGTAACTGTTTTTTTAATAAATATGGATTGTTCATGCCAAATTATTGATTCAATAAATTTAATGGCAAGTACAACTAATTACTTTAATTTGTATATAAAGTAAGAAGAATAATTAGTGGAAATACAAAATATAAATTATACTTAACGTTCAAACAGCAAGTTAACAATTCGACAACATAAACTCCTTTCTATTATAGAATCGTACTGTAACAATACGCATTTCTGTAGATATTCCACTCAAATAAATGTTCTGAATAGGCTAATCGTCAATATAAAACTGTGACATTAGTTGTAATAGATATGACTGTGACCACAACAATGGTAGTGGTTCAGTAATAGTATCATAAAATAACCTATAATATTTATCTGTGGTTATGGAAAATGTTTTTGCAGATTTTATAACTTCCTTGAAATTAATGCACGTGACAAATATCAATGAGCGAATTACCATTTGAGAGAATGCGAGTGCTGCTGTACAATAGTGTATAATTTACCTGTGCGAATGTTTTGGTACACAATATCCGTGAACTGCAAAGGGAGTATTGAGTAAATGTACTGGAAATATTATAATAATCAATTTTATTGTAATTGGTCTGTGATCAGATTCATTTGTTACTTTCGTAGTTTCGTTGTTACCTTTTCTTATTTGTAACTAAAAATCTGTAGAAATACGCAGAATCTTTGTATAATAAAAATAAAAATTTTTTTAAAGTAATTATGGCAAAATTTAGAAAAAAATTGAGATCCAAAGGCAAAAGATGGGCAAAAGGACAAAGTTCGGTAACCAATCCGTGTACAAATAAATTTCGTTCTCAAGCCCAAATGAATTTTTGTAAGCCAATATGTGGTAAGTATTAATTTTTTTAAATGATTGTCCAAATACGCTACCTATTAAAATAGTTTTACCTTGCATTAGGTACTGTTACAAACGAAGGAAAAAGTTTATTAACACAAAACACATTGAAGCAACATGATAAGATGAGTAATTTTGGTTTTAACACATCCAAACCAGACGATGTTGTATCTAATATTTCAGTTTCAACATACAAAACGTTTGAGACATTTGCTTCTGATTGGAGTTCATGTACCAATCCATCCTTTAATAGGTGAATATTAATATATTTATTTTTATAGTTGTACTGTTGATGTACTATGTCGTCATATAAATGGTTCAATAATGTAAAAATAGCTAGGCTAAATGGTTTTTTTTTTTTTTATAGATTACTAAACAATTTTAGTTCAAACTCTTATTTACATAAAGAAATGTTAGCTATCCTTGCTGCATTAACTGAAGTTATTAAAGCTAATGGTGGAAATGAAACATCCACAGAATATTTTGCTGCACTTGTAAGCAAACATTTTAATATTTTTTAGTTCTAGTTAATTTTTGATAAGTTTTCTTTTAGATTACTACTTTACAAACAACATTAAGTAATGAACAGGATGATTGTGAGGATAGTGTTACTGCTATGGTTTCATTATTAAGCATGGGTATGAAATGTGTCCCAAAAGAAGTTCTTTGTGCAAAATTTGGACTGACTTCTCAAACTTTGTTAACAACACTTGCAAAGTTTGCTGAATCTGATAATAATAATCTATTAAAATCAGTAAGGTTTTGAAATTATAAATGTTCATATAATATGTTTTTTCATAATACAATAATTTGTATAGGTATTTAATTGTTTATCACTGTTACTTCGTATTCAAGAAAGAATTGTATGGTCCAATAGTTCTACAGTACAAGTATATGATGCCATTTTAAATTTCATTATACATTCAAAACCAAAGGTATGTGTTTAAAAAAATATATATATTTATATATATATAAATATATTTGTATATATTTTTGATAGTATATAGAAATGTATTACAATTAGAATTTAAAAATTTCATTTTTTTTTCTTTAGTTATATGTATTTGTACTTAGTACAGTATAGTAATATATATTATTTATATTAAGATTAAAATATTTTCTTTAGATTCGTAAAGCAGCTCAACATGCCGTGTGTGCTATACTAAAATGTAATAAAGATTCCATGCATCCAATGTCTGCTTATACTGCAACGTATTGTACTAAAATGTTAACATCTGGTACAGTTATTAGCAACACAACAACTATTCTTCATATTTTAACTTTGTTAAAAGAGTTGATGCCTGTATTTCCTAAAAAAGAAATAAAAGTAATTTACTTTATACATTAACATTAATTTATTTAACAATTATATTCCATATTTAAATTTTCAGCCACTTTGTGAAGAAATATTAAAATTGATGACTTTGAATCATGCATTAGTGCTTTCATGTGGTTTTCAAGTATTTCATGGTTTATTTGTATCTTATCCATCATCAAAATTAGTTCTTTCATCTGCATTGAATGCTAAGTTATTAGTGGCCCTTTTTGATTATCGGCCTACTGCAATGGATACACAGCCTACGTTAGCTTGGTTAGCTGTTCAACAGGAAGCTTACATTTGTTTGTCAAAGTAATGATGTTTATTACTACTTTCCTCTAAAATATATATTATAATGCTTGTTATTTTTTTTTATATAGAAGTGACTTACAATTATGTATATTCCATCTAAGAAGAATATTTAAAGTATGTATAGAACTTTGGATTAATGGCAATCCTGAATTATTAAGAGCATCTGGATGTACGTTACGTATTCTTATTGAAGAGTGTATTGGGCAAGCAACTGATTCAACTTATCATAAGAGTATTTCTTCCTTATTTAATTTAGTAACTCAATGTTTATCATATCAGTATAAAAATGCGTGTCCCCAAGTTTTACATACACTGTCTACATTTTTTAAAGTAAATAGTTTATTTTGAATACATATTTAATATATGTATTTATATAATATTTTTGTTTATAGGTATATGGTAAATGTGCTCCAAATATATTTTTGGAATGTATAAAATCATTGGGCCAACTTAGAGATTCTAATGAAATTTCATTTGTTAATGAATTAGAAATGACAATTGGGGCTGCTATTAAGTATATTGGTCCTGAGAATATTATTTCAGATAATGTGATTCCATTAAAGGTATATTTTTTTTGTAATATATTATTTTTTAAAAATAAAACAATCATTATTATGTGCTTGCTCAAAATAATTTGTTAATAGTATCCATTAAATGATAATATGTCTATTTATGTAATTTAAATTATTTTAATAATGCTTAAAAATAAATTGACACATATACTTTTACTAAATTTATATTTACATTTTATTCTAAAAAGCATATTTTTGTATGATGTTACCAATACGGTCATACCATGTTAAGACATGCTTTTATAATTAAATATTTTGTTAACGAAACTTATATTTAAAAAATAGGTTTAAGAAAATTATCTTATATATATATTTGATTTTTATTTTAGGTCGATGATGGAGAATTTAAACAAAGTTGGTTACTACCTGTTTTAAAAGATAATATTTCAAATTCCACTCTACAATGCTTTTCCGATTATTTTTTGCCCTTGGCATTGGAATGTCAGTAAGTCATAGAAGTTAAGTAGTAAATAACAATATTAATAAAATAATTTATGTATATATTATTTTCTATTGGTTTTAGAGAAAAATATTTGAAGGCGTTAAAAGCTGATGACATGGTAACTGGTGTTAGTTATAATCTTCTTGAATCACAAATTTGGTCTTTATTATCTAGTTTTTGTTCTAACCCATCAGATATATCTACATCATTTCGGGTAAGATTGAATTTTTGGTTTTACCATACAAAAAATAAACATCAGTTCTTATTTTTTTTAAATATTACATTTTCATTTTTTCATTGTATTTTTACATGTTTATTTTTCATAGTTAATTATAGATAAATTCATATTATAGTTTTAAAATTAATGTTTCAGAATATTGCCAAAACAATGGGTACCATTTTAAATAGTCGTAAAGAGTTACGAGATACAATACTTGTGTCATTACGAAAACTTATACATTCTGTGTCCAAGAATGATGATTCATCTAATGACAAAGAACAGTTGGCCTATTTTGCTAAAAATTTTTTGCCCATCTGTTTGAATTTGTATACTTATCCTGCTCATGGTACAGATGAAGAAGCTACTAGATTTTCTGCTTTAGAAACAATTAAAGTAAATAATATCAGATTTAAAAACTTTTTTTGTACATTTATTCATAAAATTGTTCAATGTAGGTATATTTAACATTATCAGATGAAGCATTAAAGGAACAATTATTTAATATTTGTTGTAGTATGCTGGATAATTCTAATAATGTAGATAATGACTTAAAACCTATAGTGTTAGAAAGCATTCTTGATATTGTTCGAGTATTAGTTCCTTATCAATCTGTTAAAACAATAAAAACCTTTTGTGATTCTCGAATTTTGAATGGCAAACAAGTGAAAAATTTCAAAGAAGAAAAGAAATATTTTAGGTAACATTGAATTATGTATTAATTTATTTATATGTATGTATAATATTATATATTTTACATTACTTATGTTTCTATAGAATTCTAGAAGAAATAAGTAGCTCTAAAACTCCAACATGCGATACATTTATAAAAAAATATTTGAAACATATAACTGAATTTATAATATCAACAGCCCAAAGTGTTGCAGCTACAAGTCGAGGGGTAAATGTTTTTAATATAAATATGTTTTTTATTAAAATTATTAATATTAATCGTTTTAATTTTATTTTAGCCTCGATTACGTTGTTTATTCCATCTCTTAGATTATTTTGATGAAAATAATGTAATGCAAAGTATATTGGCGCATTTACCTGAAGCTGTACTTTGCTGTAAAGGCGCCACTGTTAATAAAAGATGTCGTGAATGTGCATTTTCCTTGATAAATAAAATGGCTATGTTGGCAATGAAAACTGAAAAAGGATTAGATAACTTTTTAAATGCTTTGTCAACCGGATTAGCTGGTTCAATATCTATGATATGTTGCACTGTTCTAGCATTGGCTTCAGTTCTGCATAACCATAAAAGTATGCAGTATTTAACTTGGAACAGTTCTAATCAACTCTATTATTGATTGTGATATTCATTTTAGATGAAATTAATTCAGAACAGTTTGATACAATTTTAAATAATATTTGTTTGCTTCTTACTACCGGAACAAGAGAAGTAGTTAGCTCTGCATTGAGTTTTATCAAAGTGATCATTTCTTCATTTTTCAATGACTTAATGCCTTACCTTTCAACAATCGTATGTATAATTTATTGTTCAGTGTAATATTTTTTATATTTAAAACGTTTTTAATAGTGTTAACTCAAAATTATTACTTCATATTTGTTCATTTTTTATTAATATTTTCAATTAAAAACATTTTTATTTATGTTCATTTCTAAAAACAAAAATGTAACAAAAACAATTATTTTTGATTAAATTTTTTTTTATTATTATTATTAATAGATTAATTCTCTTTCTAAAATGACTGATGATTGCAAAAGGAAATTCCGCCAGGATATTAAAAATATATATCAGAAATTAGTACGTAAATTTGGTACTGAGCTTATTATTAAATTAGTACCAAACACTGATGTTCAAACACACGTACGTTTACGTGCAATGAATAAAGAATCTGAACGTTTAAAGAGAAATAAAGAGAAGAAAAAAAATAAAGAAAAATTAAATAATCATGAGGTCAATTTTAATATTAAAACCAAACCCAAAACGTGAGTCTAATTTTACTTATATATTAATTTTTTCTTGAATCATAAACAACACCGGTTCCTTTTTAGATTTGAAGAAATATTGGCTGAATGTGATGAAGATGATCATTTAGAAACTAATTTAGATAAAAAACCAAAAGCTAAACTAGAAAATAGATGGAAAAAAGTAGAAAATTATTTGCATGAGAGTGAAGATGATATATTAGATTTTACTGAAGCCAATGCAAATAGTAAAATTTTAAGTATGATTTATTTTTTATTATATTTATTCAATACATTTATTATTTCATAATAATTAATATTTTTCTTTATAGTGTCAAAACCTACAAAGGAATACCATATAAATACACAAAAATCGAGTAACACCGAAGTTAGTATAAAAACTGCACCAGATGGACGTCTTATCATTATTGATGAACCTTCTGCACCAGTGTCAAAGCCTGGTAATGTTCCAATGCTATATTTACACTGTTATATATAAACACAGATATATATATATATATATATATATATAATTTATGAATTTAAGACAATTTTAACTTGTGTGTAATAAATAGGTATTAACTATAGTTTTTTTCACTATATTTATATTTAGATATTGGGGAAGATGAAGTAAATATCTCCAGTGATGATGATATGCCATCAAAAAAACGATTAAAATATACACGTATGTAAAACACACAAACTTATTTTTTATTCATTAAAGTCATATTTAAAAAAAAATTAATATTATTACAGCTGGTGGTAAAGGTATTCATCGTCCATTAGCTAATTCAGGGAAAGGAAAGATTAATAAACGAATGAACCATGGTAAAACGTATAATGAATCTCGGGGATCCAATAAGAAAAATAGTGAGAAGAAAAACAATGGGAAAATTCGGCCATTTTCTTATACATCATTAAACAATTATGGAGTTTCAAACAAAAATAAGAGGAAAAGAAATTAAACATTTCATTTAATATTTTATTGTTAAGCTATATATGAATTCATGATTTAAATTTTTTTCTTTACTTAATTATTGTTGTTTTATAATATGATTATTAATAAAACTCTTGATTAATATTGTCAAAATGTACTAAATCAAAATCAATGCCTAAATTTTTAATTAAATTTTCCATGGTTTGTAGATTATTGTTTTGATTTTGATTCAATTGATTAAGTAGTGATATTAAAGCTTCTTGACATACTTTTAACCATTTTTCAGATACTTCTTGTATTTGATTTAAATTATGCTGAAAGAGAAGTATTGAAAAGTATGAACATTACATATTATCAAAATTATCATACAAAAAATAACATTAATGTTTAACTAAATAATTGTTTTATACATAGTTAAAACAATTGCCAATTTATTATACATTATTTTTTATGATTAAATTATTTTGATTACCCGTGAATGAACCGGTGACAACTTATTATATAATGCATTAATATCAGGAGTTGTAGAGATGTTAAATTACAAGGCCTATTATAAGATTTAAGTATGATGTAGGTAATGAAAGAAAAGGTAAAGACTGTTACAGCCACAATTCGTTAATTTCAATTGGAGGTAATTTTGCTGCTTGGTTTAAGAAATAAATGTAAGTATATTTGATACCTATATCTAGAAACAATTAATTATAGTATACTTTTTTAGGATTTAAATTGTAATTGATAATTTTTTACTGTAGACTAATGGAATAGTATTAATATTTTAAATAAAAAACTAATCTTTGTTCAATAGATATTGTTTAATATTTTCTTACCTGTTTGCTATTTTTGAGCTCAGACCTGAGTTCTTCTATTTCATGTTGTTTCTCTATTAAATTTTTTTGTTTCAAATTCGTATGAATATTTAATTTTATAATTGATTTGTCTTTTGATTCAGTATTTATGTTTATTACATTTTTATCAAAATTCATACATTTCACTGCTCCACTAATTTCTTTCGTCTTCTTCAGACTATTTGGGTGAAATGGTGTACTATTAGATCTCCTCTTAAGGCCAACTGTACGACATGGTGTACACAATTTGTTACTCTTACTCGATAATTTATATGGAGTTTGTGATTGAACAGATTTTTCGTCATCTGACATTATAGGTTTTTGGTTAGTGTGCTGCAATTTAAATAGAAATTAAATATGGAATATTATATAATCAGTTTTTACAATTACAATAAAATAAATCTATTATATATTTAAATTTAATTATTTTAATATAAACTAAATATAATTAATTACTTACTGAAATTAAGATTTTATGAACACGTTTAAAATTATGAAACGCAAATGAAAATATCAACATTTAATTTTTTGTCGTTAATTTATATTTATGATATGTATGAAAATATTGATAAGAAAAAAATAATAGATAATAAATCATAAATATTATGGTAGGTGGGGGAGTTGACATACAGTTAAAACTGGGGGGATTTGATGTATCCATGAATGTTCATGTCTGATAAACGTATAAGAATTATCTGATTAAAAAAAAAACAGATAAATTCAAAAATTTGATGCAAATGTATAATTTTTTTTATTTTATCTTAAAAATATCTTATTTATTAATATTATAACCAATATTTAAAATGAGTATGTATATTTTACTATTAGTAAAAGTGTTGAATTTATATAGAGTAGACACAGATATTCTAGTAGTAACATTATTAATTTTTCCGTTATAATTTTTCAGCTGAAAACGCAAATCATTTACACAATTTTATTCAGTTTAAGTTACTTGCTCCACAAGCAATAAAAAAATGTCAAGCTATAAATAAAGAAGAAAAAAACGGGCAGCCCATTATTTTAGATAAATACAATTCAAGGTAAATTGTAACAAATTCCTTTAAAAATTTTTTTATACTGTAATAGGTACATATTATGTTTTCTATATTATTCATTAAAAGCGTTATGTGAAACTTTAATTAAATAAAATAAAATAGTTTAACCAGAAATTAATAGTAAATATCAATTTATAATATTGTTTCATAGGCTATAATTGTTTATATACACATATTATGTTTTAAATATTAATGGAATATAATATATGGTTATTAATTTAAATTTTAATGTCTTGAATTGTTTGATTAATGAATTATTAATGATTTTTAAACTGTACGTTGAATGTAACAAGGTTTAGTGCATCATTATTATATTCTATTATTTAATTAAAAATGTAAAAATACACAAGTGAAATATATTATTAATAAATTGAGTCATTAGGTATATAATATTAAGAATCCCTAATTTATATATCATTTAAAATGTTTACCTAAATACTATGCTTAAATTAAAACATTTATTATTTCTATTATTATTATTATTATTATTATTATTATTATTATTATTATTATTATTATTGTTACACATTATCCACTTCTATGTAATTTGTATTGATGTGTATCATATCAAATGTGTTCCATACATGAAACCATTATCTTAAAAAACTTTGCTTTGTAAAATAAAACCTAAACTGAAATTTTTAATTTATTTATATTATTTCTTTAAAACCATAACAAATTTTATATGAAGACATTTCCAAAAAAAAGTTTTTTAAATACTCATAAAAACATTTATTAATTATATATTTATTCGAATTAAAATTTTCTATTTTTATTTCACTCTAAACTCCCCCAATTACATAATGATTGGCCACTCTAGTCCTAGTTTTAAACGATTTAAAAGTAAGAAAAGCGTCCACTATTTAATTATTATTTTATTTTGTTTTTACTATTTCAGAGATTTTTCAAGTATAAATAATATAATAATGAATTTTAAGAAAATCAATTGTATCAATGCTGATGAAAATGAAAAGTTGTATGAAAACCTGAATATTATTTTTAAAAAAAACGTAAGATATTGGTTTAATAGTTTTGTTGTTGTAATAGAAAATCTTATATTAACCAATATATTTATTTATAAAGGAAATGTTATTGCATTAAAGTTTTAAGTGCAGTACAATGTTTTTAATTATTTAATTAATTATTGCTTTTCTTTTAGAAACTCATTAAAGAAACTCATGATAAAACACTTGCAATATTCAATTCAAGATTAAATTAAAAATAATTTTAACAATTATGTATTTAGTATTTATGCATATTTTTTTTTATATATGTATTTTTTTTTTAGTTCCATAAATCATTTGGTTGTAAATATTTATTCATTTATCTGAAAACCTTGAGTAAACTGCATTTTTATACACAACTACCATTACTTTGTTATATAAATAATGTAATATTTTATATTTTGTTTATGTTTTGTATAATTTCATTATTTTATATGTATTTAAATATTTGACTTATCTAGCATAAAATACACTCTTGCTTATACTCCTTTATTATTATTTTAAAATCCACCAATTTAATTTGTAATTATATACATACAGTGGTTCCAAAATTTATTTATTTACATACACCCAAGGGGGCAATTGATATAATATATATATATAAGTAATGATAAGAAACAATAACAATTAGAGATGGGATTTTCAACTCAGTGACACGAATCAGTTCGTTTGAATCAGTTCACTTAAATGAGTTGACTCATTGAGTCAACCACAACTCTCAATTTATCAAATCAAACAAATCTTTTTTGATAACACGTCATAAAAGCGCGTTTTGACAGTGCGAGTTCGACTCGCAGAGATGGCTATTGAAAGAAAATCGCGCTCGTGGCGAACCGTCGATATCAAAGCGTGCGTCTAAAGGAGATTCGCGTCGTCTACACGTCATTAACGTGTTATGGGCTTATGGCTCACCATGAATTATGGTTAAGAGTCATCATTTAACAAAGAATCACATGATTCAGGAATTGATGTTATGTTGATAACACAAATCTGTGATACTACCGTTAGCCACACGGAGTCACTGAACTATGGCACACTATTTCAACTCATTCAGTTCACCTAAAAGAGTCAACTCTTTGAGTCGACTCACTCACGAACTACCCATCCCTAATAGCAATTATAACAACATAAAAATTTAAGCCCATAGAACTAAGAACTATTTATATTTATAATTTAAAAATTATAAATTATATAACATGATACTATTGTCCAACATTTACATATCCATATTATCCTACTCACAATTAGGGTATAAATAAATTAATTTATAAGATAATAAGTCACATTTATTGACTATTTACAAAAGTAAGCTACCTTAATTACCCTTCTAGTGGGTAATTTTTAATTACTCAATGTTAAAAGTATAATTCTAGCTTATGTTCAATGTTTTATAGCAAATACTGTTTATAAATTGGAGAAAAAAATTATCACTTGATTAAGGTAGAATAAAATGACTGTATTCATATATTTTTGTGTTGAGAATTTGTACAAATTAGAGAATCCCAAGTACCTATATATTTATATGTATATGTTTATATGTGGAGTTTTATGCATAGGTTTCAGATTTGTAATATTTTGTTGTTAACTTTCACCACGAGAGTGTGCTGTTAAATTGTATTTTTATCAATAATCAACTTGATGAAAATAAATTGTTTACAGAAGACAATGTAGATAGAAATGTTTTAGAAAGTATACAATTAAAAAGTGTTGGTTCGTCGTTTTTAAATAATAATTAGATTTGAACATTCTTCTCTGTGTGTTTATTAAGAACAATTGTAGGAAGATTGTTTACAACTAATTCTTTCATCTTTACTAAAGTTGTAATTATTTGGTATTTACATTTCAGTTTTTTTTTCAAAAATCAAGCTCGTAAATAACAAGTAACAACAAATATAATGAAGACTGCAGATTATTATATATAAAATGGGTACTTGTTGTAGTCGACATTCACCAGATCCTACACATCATCTGGGTAAATACTTATTTTTTATAAATTTTTATATGGGTTAATCGATATTGTTTATTATATATTTTTATACTTTGTAGTGTTTCATCATGGTTATAAAATACAAGATACTTTAGATGCTTTAAATAAGGGATCCGGCGAAGTACGTTATGTGGCTGAATTGAATCGTCAGCATGGAACAGCAAGCATTAAGAGACATGGTGTTGACATTATACGTACTCCTACATCAACACGTAATAATATTTAATTTAATTTTTAATCTTTTTATATTTATTTTAAATTATGTTTTAGTTCATTCGTCTTTACATGGACGGATTGTGGTGGCTGTTTATAATTACCAGTCGAGGGAAATGTCTGATGTCTCCTTTGTTAAAGGAGACCGTATGGAACTAATAGATGATAGTGAACCAGATTGGTGGAAGGTAAGACATTTGAGAACCGGTGAAGAAGGATTAATACCTTGGAATTTTGTTGCTGAAGAAAAATCTGTAGAAAGTGAAGAGTAAGAAACATTTGTTAGACATTAATCCAAACTTAAATTAAAATAATAAATTATTTATTTCATACTTATAGTTGGTTTTTTGGTAAAATATATCGCAAAGAAGCCGAAAAACTTTTACTGTCTGAGGAAAATCAAAGAGGCACATACTTAGTACGTGATTCTGAACATAATCCAAATGGTTTCTCTCTTAGTGTAAAAGACTGGGAAAGTGGTCGAGGATATCATGTGAAACATTATAAAATAAAGTCACTTGATAATGGTGGTTTTTATATTGCTACTAACCAGACATTTTCAAGTCTTCCAGAGCTTATATCTGCTTACTCTAGTAAAAATTATTATTATTTTTAAATCTGAATTTTAATTTTTTTATTCAAATTTAACATGTGTTATTTTTAGAAAATTCATTAGGATTATGTCATGTTTTGGCTCATCCATGTTGTAAACCACAACCACAGATCTGGGATCTGGGTCCTAATTTACGCGATCAATGGGAAATAGATCGTAGTGAAATACAACTGATTAGAAAACTTGGCCATGGTAATTTTGGTGAAGTCTGGTATGGAAAATGGCGAAATAATATTGAAGTAGCTGTAAAAACACTTAAACAAGGCTCTATGTCAACACAAGCATTTTTACAAGAAGCTTCTATAATGAAAAAGTTTAGACATGACCGGCTAATTGCCCTCTATGCAGTTTGTTCAAAAGATGAACCTGTGCTTATCATACAAGAATATATGTGTAATGGAAGTTTATTGGAGTTTTTGCGGAATAATGATGGGAAATACTTACAATTTGGTGATTTAATTTATATTGCTGCTCAAGTCGCAAGTGGAATGGCTTATTTGGAATTAAAGCAATTAATTCACCGGTAAAATTACTAATGATTTATTAGGTTAATTAAAAATTAATTTATTAATACAATTTTTCAGTGATTTGGCTGCAAGAAATGTATTGATTGGTGAAAATAACATGGCTAAAATTTGTGATTTTGGATTAGCTAGAATTATAGAAGATGATGAATATTGTCCTAGACAAGGTACACGATTTCCTGTAAAATGGACTGCACCAGAAGCTATTGTTTATGGGCGTTTCTCAATTAAATCAGATGTATGGTCATTTGGAATATTACTTATGGAATTATTTACATATGGACAAGTCCCATATCCAGGTAATTTAATCTTTATAAACATTTTTTTTTGTTTTATATAAACTTATTTATATTTTATTATATCTAAACTAAAGGTAGTAATGCAATATTTATGAGAGTGGTATATCAATGAGTATATCATTGTCAAAGTCCTGATTTTAGGGTTATAATTTGCGTTATAAAATTGTTTAATTTTTGTAAATAGAAAATTAATTATTTTGCTATATTTTATACATAAAAAGTATAAAAGTCGTATTACCTAATTTTATTTTACATACTGTTATTAGTATGTTTGTTAGGATTCTGAAATGCTGTAATATAATTTTAAAAATATTATAAACGTGAATGAAAGAAATATAATATAATATGACATGGATAGATGGATGAATAACATACACCTTGTATATGGATGAATAAAACTACTATAATGCTTGTCATGTGGCTCACAGGTTGGGATGTCCTTACAATTACATAAAAGTTTGTGAGTTAGTTTAGCACAAAATTAAAACAATAAAAATAATTACACTTAGTTTAATTAATATAATATATTTTATGGATTCATTATGAAAACATTTCTTGATTATCTATGATTTTCATGTTATTTTAAATTATTTTCTTTAAAAACCATGTATATCAAAAGATAATTTGATAATAAAAGTAAAGATATTTATTTTTATATAAAATTCTAGGTTTTAATAGAAAATACTGTATGTTCTGCAGAATATTATTCTAGAAATGTCATTTTACAAATATTAAACTAATAGTTATTTTATATATAACATGAGAATTTTAAATATTTGCTAAAGATTATGAATTTATTAAATTAATTGTATAATTATTAAGGAACTATAAAAAAGGTATATCTAATAATATATTATAAAATTAAATACTAGGTACTAGGTATTGTATATAAATACCTATATATAAAATACTGTAGTATATTTAAGAGAACAATATGTTTTAAAATTATAAAATCTATGTAAGATTAAAAAAACATTAATTTTGAAGTATGAAAAATTATTTCCTTCAAATTGTTTTAATTTTAAAAAGTTAATGTATAAAAAGCCATTAGTTATAGTGTGTGAAAGTAGAGCTCCTTCATATGCAGTAAAATATCAATACAATTTGTTTTAAAAATAAATTTGGCAAATACTTTTTTTTAAAGCACTGACTAGATGTTTGAAGGTCTTGATGCTAAATTTAATTTATAATATTTAAAAATAAACATTGTTTCCCATAATGCGTCAACTATACATGACTCATGGCATAAAATAGTTGGTTACGAAATTTCTTTAATTACTTTAATTATGGGACCTTAATGTCATGTTCCACCATACCTTAAAAAAAAAAGTAAATAAAAATAAAAAATAATATGATATTTTAAAAACATATTACCAAATTTGTTACATTTAACAGTAAGAAAGAAAAATGGTTGTTTGATTTGTTTTCATATATAAGTTCATGTTTAATAATTATACTTTATAGAATTAGTACTATGTCAAATTATCATGTTGTAGGAATGCATGGTCGTGAAGTAATAGAACAAGTGGAACATGGATATCGTATGCCAAAGCCAGTATCACATTTTATTCCTGATGATATTTACAGACTTATGTTACTATGTTGGGATTCTGATCCAGATAAAAGACCTACATTTGAATTCCTTAATCATTATTTTGAAGACTTTACTATTACCTCAGAAATACCATACAGGGAAGTAAGCGATTAAATGTTTTAATCTTGCACCAAATATGCCATACTAGGTTGCAACTTCTTAATATTATCAAATTAATATATATTATTTATACTTAAATATTACACGTAATTGAAAAGAAACAAATATCTGAAAACTAAATTAAGTTTATTACTAACATTTTATTTTTTAGTTTTTTTTAATTTTGTAGATCTCATTTTGTTTGTTTTATATTATTTTTCTTTACTTATTGATTGTTGTTATATCTTTTTAATTTTATTTTGAGTTCAAATTTAATAAATGTATGCCAAATTTAGTAAAATCTAATTTTATTTAATATTAACATTTATAATTTTAATATTTATTGAATTTTGAAAAGGTAATATTAAAAATAATATATTATTTGATTATTTTAATTACATTAATATATTATACATCATGATTTGTAAGTAAATTACATTATTTAGAATTAAAAATAAATAAATAGTAAATAAAAATTTTAAATCCAATCAACTTAAAAACGTGTAATTTCTTATTTTTCCAAATAAAAATCACATTGTAGATTATTTATTGACATATTAATCATTTATATTTAATTTATTGTATCATAAAGACATTCTTTTGTACTTAATTTAAATTAATACTATAATTAACTAAATAATTAAATAAAAATTGTCCAATTATCTAATTATTTCGCGTTTACATAAATTAGATTATAAAATAAAAAGTACCTAATAATTTTATTGTGGCATTTCTAATTAAAGTTACTAAACAGTGCATTTCTTTATATGTATTATTTAATTTTTTTATATTTTCAGTAAATTAAATACTTTATAAACATCAGTTTACCTTCAATGTCTCAATATAAATCTGTTTATTAAAATATTTATTGAGATATACTTTGGTATTCAATTTTTAGTTTTGTTTCTTTTATTCTCGTATAAACTACAAACTGACAATATATCATCAAATGTAATTTCTATTTAAATAATAGTGAACTAGAAACCTATATAAATTTACATATTTTATTTTTTTCTCTCTCTCTCTCTCTCTCTATATATATATATATATATATATATATAAAATGTTATAAAAGAACAAAAGTAGTTTTCAAACAATAATATTAAATTATTTATTACTAAATTCCATTATATTGTTTAACATACTCATATTATGTTAAAGATTATTACTTTTATTTTGGAATTAAAAATTGGTTTTATAAATTTAATTACCTATTTAAACTTTGTTCAGATATAAATCCGTCCCAATTAAACACTGACTAAATCTATAAGTATTAACGTGATACCTATGGCTACAGACTTTCATGTAATACAAATATGAATTGAAAAAAAAGTACAGATACAATAATGAAACCCACATCACTTCCCTCAGTTTGTATATTAAAATTATTTTAATCATTCCAACATTGCATTAAAAAAATTATTTTATATAAAATTCAGTTTGCCAAAGACTGTTCAAGTAGATGTCTTGTAAATGTTAAGTGTGCTCGTAATTCACAAGATTTGTATAGTTTTTTTTCGACTATATTAATTTTTCTATCAATTTATACAGTTATTTGAAATTTTTTGATAACTTAGTGTATTCTAAAAAGTACAAACTTAAAAAAATACATAAAATATTGAAAAATAAAATATAAATCTTGTCTATTTTTAGAAAACACTGCTTTGTCTATAATTTTTGTATTTATCTATCATTGTGAAATTAAAAAATAAATTACTGTTATAAAGATTTATGTATATACAAGGTGCGGTGCGAGAATATACCTTTTTTGAAATAATCAGTACGCTGTTAATTTTTTATGGAAAAATTTTTTAATTGTATGAAAAGATACATTATTATATGCCATTTAAGAATATTACGTATGGAAGATGATATCACTGAAGTGATGACATTTTCACACATACATGTTTTACGTCTATCTCTGTAATTTGTGTCCACTTGGCTTCCCTTCATATACAAGTAATTTGAGATATCCCCAAAGAAAAAAGTCATACATATTGATAGATCTG
This sequence comes from Chaetogeoica ovagalla, assembly GCA_032441825.1. Taxonomy (NCBI): domain Eukaryota; kingdom Metazoa; phylum Arthropoda; class Insecta; order Hemiptera; family Aphididae; genus Chaetogeoica; species Chaetogeoica ovagalla. Next base: position 5,570,641 of record CM063724.1, on the reverse strand, counting down.
CTGAGTGAGGAGGCCAATGAATATCACCAAAGTCGTGAAATGACTCGATTTGGAAATAAGGCTCGGATAGCTTCCATCAAAGCTCTCGCAGTGTATGCAATCCTCCATCTTGTTGGAACCACAAATTACGTCTACTAATACGCCTTCTCCTCAGTTCTGGTCCAAGAAAATGTTTGATCATATTTATGTAACGTTCAGAATTAACTGTAACGGTGATTTCGTTCTCTTCAAAGAAATAATGACCAATGACACCACGCTTACTTATGCCACTCCAAACTGTAACTTTAAGGCTATGCAATGGTCTTTTGTGTAAGTTACGAAGATTTTCTAAGGCCAGTAATGATAATTTTGTTTGTTAACTTCACCATTTAAATGGAAATGCGCTTCATTGCTCATCATTATGATTGCATCGTCATTGACCTCGAAAATTGCAAGTATGTTTTCTACAAAAGCAATTCTTTGTGCACAGTCTCCGACATTTAATTTCTATACAATCGCCATTTTGTAGGAATGTAATCCTAAATTTTTGTGATAATTACGGCTAACCGTTCGTTCATTCAATCCTAATTCAGTAATAGGGATGGGCTCCTCAATATTGCCTGTCTTACCCTTTTAATATTTTCCGATGTGTTGATACACAGTCCTTTGTGGACCTGGTTCATCACTGTTTCTCTTGTCCGAAACGAATGAACCCATCGCAAAATGGTTTTACAAGTTGGAACGCTCGATACCAAAATGTAGTCGAAATCGCCGCTGCGTATTCACTACCACCAAATCGTTTGTCTGCACGTAAGCGTTGTAAGCGAAACGAGGTGTTCTAACGTCCACGTGCCCATGATAGCTACTGATGACTTTAATGACATATTGTGGAGAGTTAATTAACACACCCATACCTCTCTACCGTTTTTACACACTAATAAATATGACATGTCAAAACAAATCTATTCCCGCGCCGCATTCTGTATTTTTAAGAGAATATTAAGAATGTTCACCATTTATAATCGCTAACAGTAATATTCTAATCAAAATAAAAAAGTTTGTGTGATTATTTATCTTAACCATAAAACAATTCTATTGCGGTTTATTACGAAAATAAACTACTAGTCCACATAAAACTTATAAAATGGTTTGTCATATGTCTAAGTAACGAGTCAAAATACATCTTTTTTTTTACTTGGTTCGTCTGTGATAAACTTGAAATAATCATTCATCTTTATTTTAATTTAATTTACCACAATTAATTATAATTGTATTTTAAATTAGTTCCATTACATTGATTGTTTTATTATTTTTGCTTTTCACTGTGTAAATTGTCTGAATGGTATATCTCACATAGACTTGAAATAATTATGTTGACATGTAAACTATTTTTCCAATATTACTGTTTATGAATTTACTTTTCTACGCACACATAAGAATTAATCTTTATTTTATAATTAGTTGTAATACAAACATTGTATTCGTTTAAACTAGGTTAATACAATAATAATCATTTATTATAAAAATATTGTTTTGAATTAAAATGCATTCATTTTGCCATGTTACATGTACAACTTGTCAAGCAAAAAGTGTAAGTTCTTTAAAATATTAATACTAATGATTATTTGAGAATGAAAAATAATATAACTTAATTAGTAAAATGGCCATGACATATTGTATTCATTTTTTACTCCTTAAAATAGAATGTTGGAGAATTTGATATAAAATTACATTAATGAATAAACACTTTTTTAAGTCTTTGTATTTTTTTAATCACTATCCTCTAAAATTTAACAAAAACAAATGTAAAGTGTTCAAATAATATTTATTTTTATATATCTACAGTAAATCAGTAATTGCAATTAAGAAAGTAGAGTGTAATTTTAATGTTTCAATGATTTAGATAGATTAGATTTTTATTTTTATTTTCATACAATTATGTGAAAGTGGTTCAGAACTGAAAAATTTAGCAAAACAAAGATTAAAATATTCAAATTTTAAATACGCAAATATTACTTTCTCGTAATTATTAGAAAACTAATTATATTATTTAAGATAATCGTATTTCAATGAATTGTTTACTTTACTGTTAACTTATAAATAGTACGTACACATTATTGAGTAAATAATAATAATTAATATTTTGGTTTTACAAGGTGAAAAAAAATACAGATATTTAGTTCTGATCCATTAAAGTTGATTTGTCTTTTACTAAAAATATTATTTATTTCATGTATTATCTTTTAATTTTAACAATGATTTTGTGTGCATTTTTAAAATAACTTGTTTGTCTAAATATATTGTGAATTTTCACACACCATATAAATGTTGTATTATTTTTTTAAACAAATTATGTTAATAGTATACATTAAATTATTGAGAGGGGGAAGAATTATACAATCTCTGTATTATGTGTAATACCTACAAATTATATTATTTTGTTCTTTACAGTACCCTTATGGTTAATTAGCATGATTCTATATGATGCGTTTAATTGATTGTACGATATTACGGCACGAATTATATACGTTTCACAATTAAATATCGAAATTTTTATGTTCGTATTCAAATATTACATTAAAACGTCGTTCGTATATAGATTAAGGCTGAACCATTAGTCGGCGGCTCGGGAGCCAGAATAGTGGGAGCGACGAGAGTCCCCCCGGGTTGATACACCGAAGTCAACTTTAAACCCAGTCGGTAACATAAGTTTCGCGGCCTCGGCCGAAAACCCGGATCTCGTGTTCGTATACAAGATGTTCGATTAAAATACATTAAATTACTATACGCGAATCCAGAAAATCGTCCCACTGCGTCACTGTGAACTCACAGAACGAGCTCATCCTTTTTCTACGTTTTGCAGATTGGAAACACTGACAAGACACACACGCATAGCCGCAATTTGATGGGTGCTTGGAGGTGCTTAGCACCCCCAAATTTGTAATTACATCATCGAATTTTTACTTGTTGTAACTTATGATATATTGATATTATGTCATGGGTATTAGCATCTAGCACCCCCATAAATTTAATCCAAATTGCGCCTATGCACACACGGTGGCGTGACAATATTAAACGTAGAATTAAAAAAAAAAAAAATGAATTACGAGAGTTTAGATTTTTTGGTGCTTAAACATCACGAAAATAAATTTAATTTCATTGAAATAAAACATAACGTAATTTTTTTTTTTTTTTTTTTGTTAACGGTGAAGGGAAAGTTTAACAATTTTTTTTTTTTAGTACCTATGAATACTAATTTGTAGCCTTAAACAAAATCAATTAGGTACCTAATCTTTTAAAATGAAATTACTTGATTTAATTTCAAAGTCTAAAAATATGTATAATACAAACGGTAATAGCGTTATCTGTGCTAACAATAGATTACTATATTTTTTTTGATTATAGATCAATTTTTTTTGCAGTAGTTAAAAAAAAAAAACGTTATCAGTTTAGTTTATAGCTTTGATAAGATAATTGATACCTCATATTTGTTATCATGAAGTTAATTAAACGTCTAAAGGTTTTGTAACTGAGAAGTCAATAGTCGACACCGGTATAGGTTTAGAAGTTAAACAAAAGAAAAAAAATACTATTATTCAGTCGAAGTGACAAACCTGGTGTGAAGTCTGAGCGTAGTTAATAGAAGCAATTAATGTAAATTTCAACATTGTTAGTGAAACATGTCAAAATTAGTCGAAAAAAAATTACAATGTCAAAATTCAATTTGGCTTACATTAAAAAAAGCAACCACAAAAAATTCAGAATGGCCTGACAAAGTAAGTAAACATTAAAATTGCTAATAATTAAATATTGAACGTATTTATTTCTATGTGTACACAAATATATTAATATTATTAAATTGTTTGTTAAGGATGAATTTCTTGATGTAATTTATTGGGCAAGACAAATCATCGGACTCATTGCTGGACTAATATGGGGTCTCTTACCTTTAAAAGGACTATTCGGATTGGGATTGTAAAAATTAATATTATACAAAAATTAAATGCGTATTATTTCAAAATTATATTGAGTGAAATGTACATTTTTAGATTTCTAGTTCTCAACGCTGTAACATTATATGCATATTTTACTAATTTCCAACAAATTGATGAAGAAGAATTTGGTGGGGCTTGGGAATTAACTAAAGAAGGATTTGTTACTTCATTAGCAGGATTTTTGGTAATAAACATTTATTTATCAGAAAATAATAAATTATTTTTTCATCTAAGAAAAAATGTTGAAAGATAGGCCCTAAAAGTAATATCTTGTTACTTCAAATAAATACATATAGTAAAAATAAAAATCTGTTAAAATTGTAGTTAAGAGGCTTTTTCTTATGTCGTTTATGAGGTTACAAGACACACTTGTTGTCTCTGTTTAACGTATATACAGCATAAGAAATATTCCTATAAACACTGCAATTTTTGTATTTTTTTTATTATCATTATATATATATTTTTGTTTTCAGGAGAAGTATAAGCATTTAAAAATTATAATTTAAATACATTAAAAAAAAAAAAACCAAACGAGTAATAGATAATGTTCTTTCCTTTAAATTTAAAGAGTATATTAAAATTAATATTAAAAATAACAAAACTACAGTAATTATATCATTTTTTTTTTATTTTAATACATTATGAACACACGATTGAACAATACATTATTAATACTTCTAAATATACATAGCTTACCTACAATTATTACGCAAGTACCAATATTTTTGTACAAATCAATGTGTCAGATTTGTGATAAATTAATTATTCTTATTACTTAACTAATATATATTAATTTACACAAAGCAGACTGATAATCACACTATTGATGGGAACTGTTTGATAGTATTTAACTATTGAACTTATAGGGCTATTAAAATACCAATTGGTCTTTACTATTCAAATATTTAGTAGTATTTTGCTATTGAACTATTTGACTCATAATTATTTAATCCATATGAGCTATTAAATAATGAGAAGTTTACTTAAACTATTTGAATGATTAAAAAAAATCTTGATTGATTAATAATTTAATTTTATGAAATAAAATAAAATAAAATAAAATAAAAATACTCTTTTGAGAGGTGTTTGTTTATTAAACTATTCGACCATCAATATTCGAAAGATTGGTTTCAAAGAAACTATTTGGTAGTATGTTTATTCATTAAATAGTTTTTATTAAAAACTGTTAGGTCATGTAAAACATACAAAATATTAAATATTATTTCATAGTATCTATCACTATAAGACATGACAATTTTGTATTAGTTCATAGGTGCTGTCGGTCTAGTCACAGCCAATACAGTTACATTGCATGTATTCAATATATTGTTTAATACAATAGAAAACGTCTAAATAGTTAAGACATTAATTTCATATGACAAGTTATTCAAATACACTTTTAATTAATTAAAACTAAAATAAACATATTTTAAAGAATTTTGAAACCAAATTTATATTATTCTTTTTCAGGTAATGTGGATAATTGTGTATACCGGCATGCATTTTGATTAAGAACAAATATATTCAAAATAAAAACTTTCTGTATAATTTTATTTATGTTTATGAATTAAATAATTTTCTGTACAAAATTTGTTTTCTACCTACATATTTATAATAAATGCATAAAGACTATTTATTCACAATATTTCCATTTCCTTTTGGCTTAAGTTTATTATTTAGTACACGTTTTATCTGATTGTCCTTCTCTCCAATTTTTTTTGCATAACGCTCTTTTGCAATATCCAAACTTTCACTAAGTTCAACAATTTTTTTCTACAAATTAAAAATTTAAAAAATATTAAAAATCAAAACAATAGTGACAATTTCATTTACATATATTTTTCAACTCAACTTACGGCATATTCTCTTTGAAGCAATAGTTTTCGTTTTTGTTTCATACCAAATGGAGTAGGACGGCCATCCAAAAAAATGTAATCGGCGCCGTCAGTGAGTACACCTTTATCCATAGGATTGACGGGTAGTTTTTGTCTGTAATGTGACACATGATTATTTCATATGTATTAATTTTAATACTTAAAAAAAAAGAGGAAAAATGTAAAGGAAAGGTTTATAGTATAATTATGCATTGGTTTCAATAAAAAAATTTTTTTTTATTAGCTTTTACTGATACTATTACAGCTCAACGATTATATAATAACATTATTGATATTATGAATTTTTAACAAGTGAAATATCTAGGTGTTAAATATTAACAAATTGCATCGTCTTAGATGAAACAAGAGCATAAGCTGAATCTGATGTAGGAAAGCTATTTACCATGTATAGCTTATCAATGACCAGATAAAATCTAGTTTAAACAGTTCTTTATATTTATTTCTCTAATTGTCAAGCCCAACGAATTTCTTGATAATTTTTACAACAAAATTAATTTAAAAAATATGATATAATGTAATGTATACTTTGACCAAATGATCTATGTATTACTATTTTCGTGGTACTTAATTCATAAGTAGTGTAAAACAATATATTTTATAATAGACTACTCACGATATCCTCCACTCCACGTCTAATCTGAGAGAATGACTCGTTGAAAAAAATGCCAGTTTATTAAAAGTATGCTTGAGGTTCATATTGGTATTTCTAAAAATATTTAATGCCATCATATCAAACGTATTTAATAGTCTTTATTACTTCTAAGAATTTAGAAATCTCAAGTGTCGGAATGTATTTAGAACAGCTTTTTACAATTATATAATCTGTTCTACGTTATGACACGAACGCTAAAACTATTCTTTTTATAAACGGCGGCCTCTAAAAAAATACCGCAGATACACATTATTTATGAACAAAACCATGACTGATAAAGGATAACTGCATAACTATACCACGGTTGTGTGAAAGATTAAATAAATGAGAGGTTATAGAGTAGAATTATATTTAATGTACCATGGTATCGGTATTAAACAAAGTGCCAATGGTTTTTTTTTTCTATGAGTTTATCCGTTTATTGTAATAAAATTTAATATTGACATCGCACGACACTTATTTTGTATTTCCATACTGGCTTGTTCAGTAATTCATGCCATAGAAATTGTTACTTAGTACACTAAAAGAACAACGTCAATTACTTGTTAGCAAACAACATGGAATTCCATCAAAAAACGTTGGATTATTTTATCAAGAGCAGAAAACGACCCACCAAGGATGATGTATGCAAAAAAGGATTACATAGCATTACCGAGGGAAGCAACAAGCCAAGTAGAAAGTTATCGTTCGACGATGAAACTGAGCAGCATATTATTAAAAAACAGAAGGTCGGTTATTACAATCTTGTTAAAACTTGATTAGGAAAATATATTCGTATATAGTTTAATCATGTATATAATATGTATGAAATACTTATAGATATCTAATATCGAGTGATTTTTAAATATTGTATTGTAATGTATAATTTTACCATTTCTTTACTTTCTATTTACAGGCTATTAATATTTTATTAGAACTATTAAATATCAAATGGTAATCGATAGAAAATGGGTAGACTGAAGATTTTGTGTGTGTGTGTGTGTGTGTATATAATCAATAAACATTGTTTAAATAATGTTTAATACTTAAATCTTAATTTCTGATTAATACAATTTTGATGTTATTTAGAAACAATAATTTTTATCATTTCACTTTTCTACAGCACTGTTATAGGTGGAAAACGTATTGAACATTATTTAATCGTTTAAAGTTATTAAATTAATAAACTTTTAAAGTAATAATTGTGCGAGTCTTTTAAGTAGATAGTATCAATTTCACAAAATTATTTGGGTTTTTTTCTTTTTGCTACTTAATTTTTTGATCACTGTCTTTTTTCAGACACAATGGCTAAAATGTTAATAATTTATATGTATTGGGTCTCGTTTAAATGTAATGTTAGTATCTTCATAACATAATGAATATATGTTGTATATCGTCATATCTAGATGTTAGCTTGTCAAAACTAATTACGATGAAAAATATATCTTTTTTAACTGTAGTTCTTCTCCCTTGCATTCAAACCAATTATTTGAGGTCGGCCACCTTTGTCCTAAACCTCTACTTGACGCGATCTCTCATATCTTCCATGCACACACCAGCAGTCCTCATATCACACTCAATTGTATTCAGCTACTCCGGTCTTACTCTTAATCTTTTGACATTCATTTCCAGAACCATTCTTATCGCTTCTGAATCTTCTCTTATAACATGACCAAACTACCCAAGTCTATTCTCTCTCATCTTCTCCACGATCATCGCTTCTCTTGTTTTTTCTCACATTCATTTCTTATCCTATTTTCTCTTGTCACCCCACTCATCCATCTAACGAAGCATTTCTATCTCTGCTACACTCATTATTTTCTCTATTTTCTTATCCACTGCCCAACACAACCATACAACATAGTTGGTCGCACTACATACTCTTATCTTTTATTATTGTAAATTTTACTAAAAATGTTAATTTTTAAAAGTTTAATAATTCTTGTTCTTAATAAAAATAAATTCTTTTTTCACATAATACATATGAAACAAAGTAATATTTAATTAAATAATGCTATATTTTGATTATACTAATAAATTGTTTAAATTAAGTAGGTAATTACACAAATGCACTTATATTAATACGAATCATTCATTATGTTAATTGAAAATAATGTGTGTATTCATAAACTAGAATCATGTAGATTACTCCCTATAGGTACCTATTATGAATTCTTATGTTGGCATTTTTTGAAATTATTGGATAAATAATAATTATACATATATAAGAAATAACAATACAATTTTAACAAAACATGCCATATATATATTCTATAATTATTTTGTAATTTAGTCAATAGTAATTTAAGTCTGGTTTTAACTTTTAACATAATGACAACGTTTGTTATTTTTTTCTTACATTTATTAAATTAGAATATGATTATATTATAATTTTGAGCGGGAAGTGTATGAAAACATTCATTGTTCTTACAGTGCTACCAATAGGTTTGTTTGATGTTTAAATCAGGGAGTCATATTATATATATATATATATTTCTTAGTCGTAAAACAAAAAAATCTAATGAACCATATGGCCCTGTCTCTTTCTCTATGGTTTTAATCCGAAGATTGGTTTGCGTTTTTCTTTACTATCCGTTTTCCTTTTAATTTACATATATAAATCACATCCTTGGTTTCTTATTAACTGTTGGATGTACTCTAATCTTGGCCTTCCTCTATGATTCTTTCCTTCTATAATTAGTTGTAGTAATCCTTCATGCTAAATTCATGGCCCTATACAATTCAAGTTAAAGTATCTACAAATACTTGATAGTTTATTGTGATTTAATTGTGTGACTTATTTTCCAATATTTAATAGTGTTTTATAATCTTAATATTTATACCATAATTATTGATCATGATTTTCGGGATAGTGGCAATGATGATCAATTTCACATGTTGATTTTATTATTAGTAATAGTAAAAAACAATATATGTATGATCAAAATTGAAATAGTTTAAATTATGGTAAAATAATTAAAATGATGGAGGAAAGGGAAAATAATCTAATTTTAATCCACAACAATTTTACTTGAAAATAGTTAAGAGAGACAATTAACTGAAATTGAATTAATTATTAAGAATGTATGTTAGAATAAATATTTTTCAATATAAAATCTAAATGTAAAATTTTTAATAGATTTTATTTAGTTTATATTTTAATATTTGGTATATACAATATATATATCATTTTTTATTGTTTAGGTTGAAACTAATGTAACTCAAACAATTTTCCAAGATGATCCAAACGTAACTAATGACATTAATGTAGTTACAAAAAATATTTCTGAAGAAAAAGCTACTGTGAATGAAAATAAAGATGAACCGGAAAGAGCAAGAACTCCTGATCAATCACCATCAACTAAAGCAAAATTACGTGAAGTATGTATACATAAATAATATTGTTCTTTTATTATTTGATATAATTATAAATATTGCAGATAATCTTAAAATAAAATACTTGTTTAAATCATTAGTAATTACAGATAATCAATTTCAGTTGACCTTCATATCTTTTTAAGTAGCCAATCCACTCATTTTGTCTTTTTATCAAACTTTTCCAAAGTGTTCTTTCGAAAAAAAATACCAATTTTAGTTAAAATTATCACTACTAGTGGATATTGGTCATAATATTTTAAAATTGTATTATATTTTTATTAAAAAATTTAATTCTAAATAATATAAAACTTGTTTTAGGAATTGGATTTGGGCGAGTTTCGTAAAATTGTTCGTCGCAAACACAACTTGAAAAAATTACAGGAAAAGATAAGCTCTATAGAACAATGTCAAAAAAATCTTAAATCTGCAGAGGCTAAAGTAGATTCTGCCAAAAGTCATTATTTATCTCCTTTTAAGTCTGTTGACCTTTTGATTGACACCAGTCCAGTAAAGGTCGAACAAAGTCCAATAAAACGACATCAGCTAAAACCTACAGCCTTATTTCCAAGCCCAGCACAATTAATGGTTAGTCCAAGAAAACTAATGATGCCTACTCAGTCAACACAAACCAAAGAATATGTATCGCCTAGAAAATTATTAGATGAAGTAGGATCACTTTTGGCCATGTCACCTTCAAAGCGATATGCAGCATTGGCTGATTCTAAAACTTTACCTTTGCCATTAAAGTACCGTATTTTGGATGAATTATTCAAAGCTGTGGAAACTGTATCATCTATGATGTTTACTAGAAAAGAAAAAATCACTTTTAAAAAACTCAAACAAGGAGTTCAGCAGATAACCAGAAAGTAATGGATATCATATAAATATAATTTTATTTATACTGTTATTGAAACTAATAAATGTTCAATTTTTATTTTATTTTTTTAAGAAATTTTACTGATTTACACTTGGCGCAAATTAAAACTGTTGTACCAGAATTTTTCAAATTTTCTTTAGTAAAATCACAAAGAGAGAAATCTAGTTTTGAATTAGTGATAACTCCAGTTTATGGTAAGAATATGATTCTAATTATTGTCTTTTGATTATATTATTTTAATTTTCATTAGGTTCTGAAAATGAAGATAACATTGACCTTATTAGAATAACAACTGAAAGGAAAAAAACATTTTATAATGCAATACTTGATATTATGAAAGAGCATCATAAAGTAAGTAAACTATTTATAGTTTCTTCCAAAATAAGTGAACAGCTATAGTTATACACATAATTGGTCTATGTATAAATGTTTATATTTTATACATATTCAGTAATACTTGTATGTGTTTATTTTTTTAACAAAATTATAAACACACTTACCACTATATTGACTGTAATTATAGTGATAATAATTTATTTATATTTTAATAACTAACTTGTATTTTTCTCAAGGAATATTTGAATAAGTTAATTCCACCAATTGTAATAGACAAAGATAAAATAACTAGATGGCATCCTGAATTTGATGTTGAGTCTGTAGCAGATATCATTCCTTCACCATTACCTAAAATTGAAATTAATAAACCAAAAATAGCAACTGCTAAAGATATACTGGGTATAGTTCATTAAAGTAATTGAATATTAAAATATAAATATGTATTTATAATGGTTTTTTTTTTTCAGATCAATCCCACGCATTATTTGTTTACAATAATCGTTTAAATAAAACTCTTACAACAATGAATGAAAAAAATGACAGTGCACCAGAAAAAAAATTGCCCACAGAAGACGCAAAAAAGGCTTTAAGGGGGGCTTTAAAGAAGATTCCTAAATCACTTCTATTTAAGGTTATTTATTTCATTTATTTATTTATCCTAAATGTTTTACTTTAATATTAATAATTAGATTCAAGCTAAGCAAACAGAAAAGGCTAAAGAATTGATGACAAGGTCAGTTGGTCAATTAGATGAAGATAGAATGATGAATAGGTTACCAGATATTGCGAGAAGGATACGCACTTATTTTGTTCAACTTCAAAGGAATGTTATACCATTAAATAAAATCATTAATCAATTAAAGCAGAGTTATCCCGAAGCTATGACAGACCGTAATTAAAAAAATTGTTTAATATTTTATTTTTAAAATAATCATTTAATTCTTATTATAGAGGACTGGAAAGCTCACTTGAATCTTCTTCAAGAAAAAGTACCTCATTGGATTGTATCCAAAGTATTAGATGGAATTGAACACATTCGAATTGATAAAAAAGTTGGATTTGAAGAAACTGTAGTTAAAAAATTAAAAAATCATTTTGATTTAAAAGACTAAGATTTGTTTGCTACATACAATTTGCTATATTTTTATTCATAAATATTTAATTTTCTCAATCAGTTTTTATAATTTTTCACAATTTATATTTTTAAACTTATTTCTGTTTAATGTAGCCATCTGTTTGCAATTTTTTTTTTTTTTTAATTTGAAATCTATGTAGATATAATAGAAAAATAGTGTTACTACTTATGTATTATACTATAGAAATAATGAATGAATATAATTTTTATAATAAAATGTTTTTATTTGTACTCGATTGTACATTTAATTACACTATATAATTAATGTAATTATACTATAATGTTATTCAATAAAAAATGTTCCTAAACATTTATTAATATAACCATAATAATTAAACTTGAGCAAACAGTGGTTACAAGTTTTTAAAATATAAAATATTTCGATTTTGATATTTGTAGTTAATGAGAATGTTTACTTTTTAATGTATTAAAAAATTATATCTTAACATATTACAAAAATAACATAACTAGAATTAAAATATTTGTTTTATATGCATATTTTCAAATAATATGTAACCGATGTTTACACTTTCGATTCTAATAAAAAACAAACCCTTATAATCACTACATTCTGCTGTTTATTATTTTTTCGTTAGTATTAATGCTGTTCTCCAGTTTTCCGCAAGCAAATCCTCACAGAATATACTCTTATAATTCTGCATATCCTTTTTACCGTTTATTCGATAGGTTAATATAACAGTTATAAAAGAGCAATGCACTAATTTCGTTCTTGATGTTCCACTATCATTTGTAAGTTTGTATTGTTTCTGATGCTTTTCACAGTTTCAATAGATTGGGTGCCCCCCAATGGCTGTTGGTAATGTGGGCCTCTAATTCACCATATAAAAATTGCAGTAATTGTAATTTTTTTACAAAACATTAAATTAATTTAATAAGTATTATTTGCGTAACGTGTAAAAGCGAGTACATCATATATCTAAAAATGGGTTCGGCCCATTTTAATAATAGTAATTTAATTTTAGATGAAATAAAATGTGTACACAATATATGTTCGAGTTCTGGTTTTAAGAACAAAAAAAATATCGGATAGTTAACCCCTGATAAATGTACCTGTCAACTTAAAAATAATAAATATTATATGGCCGCCGATCACGTTTATTATTTTTAAATAAATGAACTTTTTGAAACTGATTTTTCGTAATCATTTCCCTCGAATTTCGTTTTCCCGCCAAACGTTATCAATGACGTGAGTCGGACTGATGAGTACATGTATGCGTAGATTAAATATAAGCATATTTAATGTATGAATAATACGAAAACAAATTGATAATACAAACGAAAATGAGCTTTGAGGAATTCTCTCACGTAGGTAGGTGGTAGTAAGTTTATGCGATTGTACATATACATTGACGATAACCAGTAAATTTAACCATTATGTTGTTGTATGTATAAGTGATTTATTTTTCATATCGATTTATTCTTTAGTGAAATACATTCAAAATTTTACTTTTTTGTAAAAAAAAAAAAATTTCCGGATCGATGATCAAATAATGTCTAGTGTAGAAACGAAAATCAAAAATCGTGTCGCGGACTATAAACGCGGCAAAAACCGTGAAGTGAATTTCAAAGACATCTTAAGACAAGTAATAAAATAACTAGTCAAGTCTTCGTTTCGATAAATAATTAAATGTATTCTTGATTTTTAGAAGTATAAACATATGATAAAAAATAAACGGGAGTTTCTGTTAGAACGAGTACGCAATGTTGCGTATGAAATGCGAGAAAATGAGGTCACTTCATTTATCGACAAAACGTGTATCAAGTAAGACAACGTGTATTTACTTTATTTCTTCGTTTAGTTTATATATTTTTATTGCACTCGGCAATTATGTGATACCAATAATAAATTAAAAAAAAAAAAAAAATTGAATTCTATATCAAATTATTGTTTTTATGTACATTGAAATACAATAAAAAAAGTTAAATAAAATATTTTTGTTTATTGTAAAAGTATTATATTTTTATAGTTATTTTAATAATATTAAATTATTCATGGTATAATCAGAATTTCATTTAGGATAATGGTGTAAATTTGTAAACTTAATAAGTGATTGAAATTATGACAATTTATTTTAAATTGAAATAAATGTGTAATATAAACAAAACAACATTACCAGAGAGACTATATTTCAATGAATAAATAATATACATAATTTTAATGGTATAATATATGAATAAATATATATTGAACAATTAATGTTTAAAGTCTTATAAGTCTTAATATACTGGATAACTGGTTATACTTCAGCTGATATTTAATATTTGTATTGCTGCATATAGTAATTTTGTTCTGTATATTTTTATTTTACATTGAAATATAATAACTAAGAAATGTAAATAAATTTTTTTTAACTAAGAATTCTTATACTAGTTGTTTTTATAATAAAATATAAAAAATAAATTTAATGTATTTAGGTAACTAATTTTAACTTATTAATTATAATTACAGATTCTAAGAAATAATAAATAATTTTTATATAAATATCAAAAAAATTAATCATACATCATGAATTAACTTCTAACATTAATTTATTGTAAAATATCAGACAATCAAGTTTTAATTGTAATTTTCATCTCTTAAAGTGAAAATTAAAAATTTTAAAAATGTCATGTTTCAAAGTTTATGTTAAATTTGTTATAACTGCATAAACCAATGGCTTTTTTTAAAATTTGAATGGCAAATTTGTTCCTTAATGGATAACTAATATATTATTGATGCAGCAAAATGTTATCTAATATGCTTATTTTCAATTAATAGTTTTGACTTGTTTAGTTAATATTAATATACATTATATAATGTATAATGTTCATAATTTTAATGAACTAATTTTTATAAGAATGGAAATGGAAGAAGATGATGGATTTCATTCTCTAGACGAAGAAGATAAAATATTTGACGAAATTAAACAAGAAATTTTAGATGAAGAAAGTATGTTTAAAATATATAGTATGTTTTATAATTATTAAAATATGTATATTTGTATTCTAGTGAAATGGATATCTGAACAAGACATCGATTACAATGTATATTTACAGCATTTGCAAAACAATTCAATTGAATGCCCTGTGTGTCACACTGGAAATCTCATCAAATCAAGTGCTAATACAGTTTTGTGTGATATATGTCACACTTCCATTCAGACGTTACTTGAAATTGATGCATTAAAAAGTAATTTGGAAAATACAGCTGCCGAACATTCACGTTTTTGTCAATCACCAATCAAATGCATTGTTTTTCCAACACCCTATGATAATTCCATGTTTATGTTATGTAACATTTGTCAGTTCCTTTTTCAAGTATCATAAATATATGTTTGTCCTTATAATCTATATTATATTATGATTTATATGCATAATCTATATATATATATATATATATATATATAAATATCATATAATCAATGGTATAATGTGAATGTATATAATTAATTGTTTCCATAGCCTATAATGTACATATTTTAGATGATTTATTTAATTATTAATATATTTACATATTATATAAAATGCGTTTGTATTATTTAAATCATATTTCTTATTTTTGAATAATGTACTATTCCATGTGAGTCACTGAAAAATTGAATTCAATTGGCTATCTAATTGAATGGGTTATTATCCTATTGTGACTGTATGTAGTCTACAGTTTCCTTTTTAGATCTACATGCTGTAGTCCTATGCTGTTTATTTGAATAACTTTGCACTAATACTTTTATAATATACAACTAATTTTCAACATCCATAGGATGATGTTAATATTTGAGTGAAAAATGCAAATTTTATGTATGAACGTGTTTCTTATTTTATTCGTATTTGATGTAAAAACTGAAAGTTCCAGAGGTATAATAACATTTAAATAATTTTTTCTGTATTAAATAAAAACCCATCCAACAGTGTAGAATAAGATTATATTGTAATTTAAATATTCAAATAGAAAGATGTGGAATTACGGTTATGCCTGGTCCATGTCAAAATTGGATACACAAATGGTATTATGATTCTATTCTGCATGAATGTAGAACATATACAAATGGTATTTGTAAAAGTGAAAATATGTTCGATTCCGAAGCGGAGTGTCTATATTACTGTGTTGGTGGTAAAAGTAAAATTCACATATTTTACTTCTTGTCTGTATGGTTATTTGACATTTAAGTTGTTGGTAGATCATAATAACACGTATTTTATCTCTGGGTATGTCGATCATCAATCATACAAATTTGGATCGTCGACTATGGCACCAATTGCTCCAGACGAAAGAGGAGCAGAACTTACATTTGCTGAGACCGGTTATTACACAGTATTCATGATGGCTAAAAACAACGCGTTTATACAGCTCGATGGTAACCGTATTCCTACTTTTCAGCTAAGGTAAAATTACTCATCTGCACTACTATACAATGTGCTTACACCTGCAGAAGGGCATTTGTATAGAATATTGTGAATGCACTGGGATTGTTTTTAATATAGACTTTGTCGTGAAATATCGTTTCAATTCCGTACACGTCTACCGCACGGACTACTAGTTTATCACAGTGTGAAAGATAGACCCACCGGGCTTCCGCCATATGCTTTATACGTAATCGTCGAAAAAGGACAACTAAAAGTGGTTCATGTGTATGGTACACATTCAACCTCTGTCATAGTCGGAGAAGGTAAGTACACATATTTTAATACTTAAGTTAATTATTATACATACCTATTGTATAATTTTCATGAATATTTCGCAAAAATTCATTACCTGTCTGTTTTGTATTTTATGTACAGAATATTCTATGCACAAATTTTAAATGGTAGGAGGCAATCTATTACGTTTTTCGAATATTCGAGAAATTAATTTGCATCTTCGACATATATACATATATTATTAACTATAATACGTTCAATTTAAATGGTAGGTAGTAATAAGTACAAAATATTTTAAAAAGTATCTGTATAATTGATCTTGAATTTGATCTAAGATTTTTGACAATCATGGCATAAAGTTCTTTTCTACCTTCAGAATTGACCAATGAGAACGATTATATAAAGTTTCATTTTTTGTTGAATATGTATTTAGCATATTTTTAAAATTTTCCATTTTTTATCTTTACATGTGAAGAACAAATCACGAAAACATGAAAATTTAAAACAACGTATACAAGTATTTTTTCTTCATTTTTGAATAATGATTACCTTCAGTTTTGATTAATATTATTTTCGGTATATAACAGTTTCAAGTCTAAATATTTTCCATTCCACTTGGTTGTATAAAATTACAAATTCTAGACCAATTTTACCTAATGTACTTAATTACCTAAACTCTAGACTCTAGAGTAATCCGTTTAATTAGTTTTAACCGTTTAATTGAACTTCTAACTTATTAACGCGTTAATGCTCAGCCTATATTGTATATATGTATCAAAACTTGTATGAAAAATCCTATACAATTAAATATAGACTATTAACTAAAGTAATAAAATATATGTAAATATTAATTATTAATTAATGTTTTTAATTTGACTAATAGATACAGATGTAATTAGAGTAGGTATTTAAATAAAATTTTGCATTATTTTATTTAGGATTGAACCATGATATTTGGCACACTGTAACTGTACGTATAGATGTGCATGGTGCTCGACTTATAGCAAAAGTAGATAATATAAGTGCAGAAAGAATAATTCAAGGATTGCATAAGTCCAGTAATTATGGCATATCTACCGATTTAACTTCGGTTGTTTTAATTGGTGGTATGAATGTATTTTAATTTATTAATACATTAACATAATTCGAAAACATTAAATAAATTATATTAAATTTATTATTACATCAGTTATATTTATTATAGGTACTTACGCGTTAAATTTTCATTATTATGCAAATAAGATGTTTAAAATAGTTCCAATAATTTATATTTTTATAGGTTTGAGTCCAGAGGAAAAACTACATGGTGTTAAGTACATTATTGAATCTTTTGTTGGTTGCATAAAAGAAATGATTTTAAGTGCTGGAAAAGCTGCTTCAGATCTACTACCAATTAAACCACTAATTGCTACTAAACATGATAATGTCCTAGAGGGATGTATAGATAAGTATGATTTGATCAATACATAATTATATAATGGTTAAGAGTGTTTGAAACAATGTTTGTATTAAATTGTACTAAATTCCAATTCCAGATGTAATACAGAAGATAATATATGTTTTAAAGGT
This sequence comes from Chaetogeoica ovagalla, assembly GCA_032441825.1. Classification (NCBI taxonomy): domain Eukaryota; kingdom Metazoa; phylum Arthropoda; class Insecta; order Hemiptera; family Aphididae; genus Chaetogeoica; species Chaetogeoica ovagalla. Next base: position 5,552,208 of record CM063724.1, on the reverse strand, counting down.
AGTTTATGTATTAATCATTATAATCAGTTGTCATGTGATTGTTTTGGAACTCTTTATGAAGGCGAATATTGTGATATTTATGGTATTATAATCTCACAAATACAAATATATCTATTTAATGAAACGAATAATCATTTTTATAAACTATATGTACGTAAATTATTTTCAGTATCTACAGTATTAACTTTACGAGGTTCTTCATATGTATCTTATCGTGTTTATGACTGGAAAGATAGAGTTCATTCGAGTATGAACCGTATTAGTTTTATATTTAAAACTAGATTTGATGATTCTGCTTTATTTTATGCAAGTGGCGAGTCTCATAAACATCACCATATTGCTATTTCAATTTATAATGGATCGGTTATTGTTGAAATTGAACTTGGTGATGGGGATCCTATATTTGCAGTTGTAGGAAATAACACAAATTTAAATCAATGGCATAATTTAACAATATTACATAAAGAGAATAATATAAATATTATATTTAATGGAGAAAGTAAAAGTTATGTTTTGGCTGGAACAAGAAATTATTTATACATAGATCCTGAAATTTATTTTGGTGGTGGCCCGACACTTTCTAACAAACCTGGTATAATATACATAGTTATAGTTTTTATAATTTTGAATACAAATGTATTTAAATTAGTAAATGTATTTTTAGGTTTGAAATCACATAACAATTTTGTGGGTTCTTTAAAACATGTCTTTTTTAATGATATATCAATATTATATGAGTTAAAGAGAGGAAATCCAAAAGTGCATTACATTGGTATTCTATCACCAGAATTAACTGAAACCGAAGTCGATATGATCCCTATAACTTTGCCATTTCCATCTTCACATATTTTGTGGCCAGTAGCGTCTGTTAACCATATAAGTTTAATGTTTGATTTTAAAAGTCATAAACATATGGCTATTTTAATATCATCTCCTGTAACAACATCTACTCAAAATTCTTCAGGATTTTGGGAAGTAAGTGGAAATATATAAACACATTTAATACTGGTCAGATATATTATTTTTATGTAATATATTTTATATTTAAAACACTGTTTAAGTTGCGAATGGTTAACAATGAAATTCGTTTTGAACTCACGCCATCATCTAGTAAAAATGTCACACAACTAATTACTGTTAAATATGATCTAAATATTGAAGGATCTTGGCATAAAGTATGTTTGAATTATACTAAAGGATTACTTACATTAAATGTAGATGACAATAATAAGACAACTTTTTTAAATGGCATTCAACATTTTTTGGCTGATCAAACTATAACTATTGGTAGTGGAATAGAGGGCAAGGGGAGTTTTGGTATGCCACTATATAAACAAACTTAGTTAAAGCAATATTAATTTTAAATATCAAATTATTATAGGTCTTGTTGGTTGTATTAGAGAAATTTGGTTAGACGGCGTTTTTTTAGAGTCTAGACATATGGTTAGAACTAATAGAACCACCGGACAAGTTTCTATTGATAATTGTCAATTAGTTGATCCATGTAAAAGACCAAATGCTTGTGAACATGATGGTAAATGTTCAGTCATTGATGACAATGTAATTTGTGATTGTAAAGGAACTGGATATATTGGAAAAAATTGTCATTTTGGTAAAAATACTTATTATTTACAATTAATTTGAACATTTATTAATATAATTGAATTGTTTTAGCACAGTTTCGCAAGACATGTGAAGAACTTGCTCTTTTAGGTTACACTAAGCCTGATGTATATCTCATTGATATTGATGGAAATGGAAAATTTCCTCCAGCACATGTTAAATGTGAATTTGGAGCTCAAGGAGATTCAAAAACTATTGTTGAACACAATTTACCTAGTCAAATTGTAAAATAATCTTTTAGAATTATAATTAATATTATATAAAATAAATATACAAATTAATTTAACAATTAAATTTAGGATGTTAGAAGTGCAGCAGAATCGGATTTTAGCTTTACCATAACATATAGAGATTTTCCCCCAGAAATGTTAAAGGAACTTATATCTCATTCTTTACATTGTAGTCAATACATAAAATATGATTGTTATAAAGCTCCATTAGATCTTCATTCTGCAACATGGTTTACTTCTGCTGCCCAAGAAGAGCTTATTAATTTTATTGGTTATGCTAAACGAGGATCGTGTCCATGTTCAAGTATTATTATTATTATTATAATTTTTAACTCAATATTTGTATTTGTAATACAATTTATCTATTTTTAGTGAATAAAACATGCTCAAATCGTACACATTCGTGCAACTGTGATTTCCCAGATGCAAAGTGGCATTCGGATGAAGGACATTATCAAACTTCTAAATATGGAGGGTTAGGAATTACAAAAATGGTATTTTTACAACAAGACAATTTACAACCAGATGCGTTAGGACGTATAACTTTAGGACCACTTGAATGTGTTGAAACAAGTTATGTTTAATAGAGATAAACAAAAATATGAAAGAGACTTATTATTAAAATACAATTATTTTACATTTTTAGATACTCAGAAATATGTAGTAACATTTACAACTAGTCAGTCATATATAGAAGTACCAGGTTGGAGAAAAGGAGACATAGCATTCAGTTTCAGAACTACTGGTGAAAAGGCAATATTACTGTATCAACCACCAATTCGAAGACAGCATCCTTCTTTCATGGTTGCTCTCACAAGTGGTATATTTCATTTTAATAAAATATATATCATAGTTAAGTTTGATGATATAATTTTACTAATATATTTAAAATGTTATGTTTAGATTTTAAATTAACTTTTAATTTTACATTAAATTTTGGAAAGTCAAGAGAAATGGAAGTAAAATCCAGACGGCGGTTGAATAATGGCGAATGGCAAAAAATTTGGATTGATTATAATTCTCATCATGTACGTTTTATGATTAATACGGATTATGAAATGATTGATTTGTTACCAAATGAAAAGTTTGGCCCGTTTGAAGGAAGTATGTATATTGGTGGGGCTACTGAGTAAGTATTTCGTTACATTTATTATTACCTACACAATTCAACATAGAACTTAATTATTTTGGTTTAGAGATCTACTCCAAGTTACAACTGTAAGTCAAGGTTTAATAGGATGTTTTCGTGGACTGGTAGTTAATGGCGAAATTTTAGATATATATTCTTATATGAGTGTTCATTTATCTGAAATTATAAAAGAATGTAAACCATCATGTGCTCCAAATCCGTGTAAAAATGGAGCAAAATGCAAAGAGTTATGGAGTACATTTCAATGTGTTTGCGAAAATCCTTGGGCTTACAGTGGAATATATTGTGAAAACAGTTCAGTATAGATAGATTAGAGATATTAATGATAAAATGATAATTATGCAGTGTTTCAGTTTTATAGAATAATTATATTGCATTCATTTGTTTAGATATCAATACACAAGGTTTAACTTTTATAACAAGAGAGTCATATTTCAAACGAAATTATTTTATAAATAATATAACTGAATTAAGTCAAGAGTCATATTATAAACTTTTGACCAAAAACATTTTAATGAATTTAAGAACATACGATGAGAATTCATTAATATTACATGCAAATGATCATTTAAACAACTTTGTACAACTTTTTATTATGAATGGAAATTCTGTTGTATTTGTATTCAATCATTTTCATAAAATTTACAACATAACTGTAAAATATCCAGGTACTCGGAGTTTTAATTTATTGTAATATAGAACTTTGTTCATTTATAGTTAATTAATGTAGGATTAAATCGAGGAAAATCCATTCAACTAGCTCTAGTAAGAACAAAAAATGTTACTATGTTATATGTGAATGAAGTCAATAGTTCTGTTCCAGTTGGATTTAATCTCTTGATAAATTATACAAGTAAACCTTGGATAAATCCAGAACTAGGTACTTAGTTATATAGTGGTTTTAAAAATGATGTTAATATTTAACATAAAGATTAAAATATTTATTATTATTTAATTTATAAATGTTTTTAGAGATTTTATCACCACAAAGACCACCTGCTCCGCCTACTGAGTACTTTCAAGTTAATATTGGTGGTTTTGATCCAGAAAATTTAATTAGTAGTAAAAAAGAATCTGTACGGTTATCAGGATATGTTGGATGTGTAAGAGGATTAAAAATAGATGATTTTGTTGTCAGTTTTAGTAGTCTTGGCTTAGCGAATTCTTCATTTAATACTACTAAAGAAAAAGGTAATTGAAGAAATCATGTATTATATTATAGTAAAGTTATTTCAGTTCTTATATTTTTCATTTTTTTAGAACTAAAAGGAATAATATCTGGTTGTAATATGAAATGTGATGAGCAACAGCCTTGTAAAAATAAAGGGATTTGTATTGAAAACTTTGAAAAAGGAGGTAGTTCATGCGATTGTGAACATACATCTTATTATGGAGACTTTTGTGGTTTAGGTACAATAAGAAGTTGTTGTATTTATTTATTAAGGTTTTTATTTTCTATGGTCTTTTATTTAGACAAAGGAGCAGATTTTAGTGGTCTCTCAGTTTTACGGCGAAAATTTCTTCTTGAAGGTCCAGTTACACAAGTTAAGTTAAATTTGGCTTTCTCAAGTAGTGATAAGAGGCAACGAAGTACAGTTTTATTACTTATACAAACTGAGAACAAGTAAAATTTATTTTCATTTTAATTTATATTCAACATAGATATATAAAACTGTATATACTTGTGTTATAGTATGTATTATTATTGATTAAACTTTGATTATAATTGAAAAAATACTGAAAATTTGTAATTGATGTCCAGTAAATAATTACAACAGTCAATATATGACACGTTTGTAGTTTATAATAATGATTTCTATAATAGACATTTATAATTACATATTTTGTAAATTTATACACAAGTGCACACATAACACATAAATTATATTTATAAATATTTAAATAATTTTTGTGTAGGAGAAGTTATTATCTTATTGTTGCATTGAATGAAAAAGGTGAAATGATATTTGAAGAAGATCGCGAGGGAACAGGTGGAGCATTTGGTGTTCGTATTAAAGATCGGAACTTTTTAAATGGAGCTAGACATTCAGTTTATTATAAACGAACTGAAGCTAGTTCAATACTTATGGTGAATTATATTTTCATTTAAGTATCCATAATTATTGAATAATCATAAATTGCTTCTATAATATCATAGGTTGATAGGGATCCCATTGAATTAAAAAAAATCCCAGTCTTAAGTTTAACTGATACATTAACAGATATCACAGCTGGAGATAATGAAGTACAAATTGGTGGACTTAATACAACTGATCCACGATTTGCTTCTTACACAAGTTATAGTGGATGCATATCAAGTAATTAGTACAGTCAGTTTTCTTTTAGGTATAATTAATATATCGTTCCTTCATTCAACTTTAGAATTGGCCAACATTTTATATATTTAAATATAGAACACTTTATGGTTTTTTCTCAGATTAACAAGGCTATAGTAGTATAGTCTCTTGCAATCTTCCCAAGAACTTCGATTTTTTTCGTTCCTCTTAGACAATTTTACGAATTATTATTAAATCATTCTGTTTTTTTTTTCATATTCTTGTTATATTTACTTTATACCTACTAAAATAATAGTACTATTACTGTATACAAATTTTTTCATTAGTATATACAACTAGTAATATTAATGATATACATATGCATTGTTAAATCACGTACTGTACTAAATGCCCTCGATCGTGTATTTTCAATAAATAAATAAAAATTATTATTTTAAAAATATTGTGAATTACTACTTAGAAGATTGAACACTGGTATATGATAAATGGATAATATTTTTGTCAATGTAAAACATATATTTTAATTGTAGATGTATTTTTGGAAGTTAATTATAATGCAATGAGGCCATTAGATGAATATATGCTATTTACAAAAACTGGTAGTGAAAAAGTAAATGTGACAAATTCTCAAGGAGTCCGTAGTGCTCAATGTGCTTCTTTTGATGATATCCATAAACCTAGACCTGGACCTTCACTTAATATAAGCTATGTATGGTGTTTTTATATAATACTGATTTATTTATAATACATAGTACCTACTTGATTTTAGGGTGTGGAACAAACTTGGGTGCTTGATCCACCAGCTCGTATGTCTTATGATTCTAAATATGCAAAAGTGTTTACTCAACAAGATAATACATTTAATGGTAAATTAAAAATAATTATTTTTATCATATAGCTCTAAAGATGACAATATAGTTGTTAAAATACAAATACTCAGTTAAAGTGTATTAATTTTTGTGATTTGAGTTTATAATAGTCACAAGTGTATTTTAATAAAATTAATAGTCTTAATAATTTACTTGATACAATTTTAAAAAATGAATGTAAATATTTTTTGTTTGGTTTTGAAGTTGTTGCAATGGTAATGGCTAGTATTTTATCGTTTGTTATAATATCTGTCTCATATCATGCATATCATACTAATGTTAAATGGAAGAAACGTCGAGATGAAGAAATTAATGCTGAAATAGTGAGAAATAAACGGCAATCAATCCAAATGCAAGAAGGATACAAAATCGTAAAAGTATAGTTTAGGTGTCTACTAACACATTAAATAATTAATAACTTTAATATATTCTTACCTAGGAAGATAAACTACAACATAATGGAATAAATATGGAAATGAAATCATTAAGTAAACAACCGTTACCTATTGTTAGATTTTACACTCCTGATGAAGATAATGATAGTATAAAAGGAAAAGAATTACGGATTGAACCTAGATTAAAACATTCAACTATAAGAGGTTATATTTATCTGCATGTTTTTAATTTAATAAAAAAAAATTAATAATTAAATTGACTAATTTTATAGGATATTTAAATAAAGTAGACAAAACTTGGGAACCTATTGAAGAAACATCTGAAATATCAGAAGAAATTACTGAAGATAGATAGATAGATAATAATAATAATTTAAGGCTTAAATATTGATTGAATTTATCACCATAAAAACAATGTATCTCAAATTTTTATATTCAAGTTATTAGTAGGTATATATTGTAGTAGTTTTTTTCTATTATTAGGTACCTCAGTTTTAATTTTTCTTAAATACAAATAACTTATTATTTCATTAATAGTATGTATATTAAATGTAATACCTACCTACATGCCCTATATATTGAATATCTAATGAATTTTCTGATTACTAGTTAATTAATATTAAATTTTAATTTTACAATTTACAATTGTAAATTGTAAAATCAGATTAACACTTTTAAATATTATTTAATATATATGTATATGAGTATATGATTGTAATTTAATAGGTAGTTATTAACCTGCTAGATTTATATAAATCCACTTTTTGTAAGATTTATGTAGTTATAGCCAATTGCACAGCTGTAGACGGAAGTCGGTTTAAAGCTATGGTCTATGTATGTAACCATTGTTGATTATAAATAATTAGGTATAAAAAAATATAAGTCTATATAGTATGGGCTAGTTCTTCTATAATCATTCTATTCAGGTAATCATTACTTATGCTATTGATATTGCTCGGTATTACATAGAAAAAAGTATGAACATAAATAATAATAAATGACAAATTTGTATTTAATACACTATGTATTAATGTCACCTATTCCTGTAAAGAATAAACTTAATTAAATTCATTTAATGATGTTTAATAAATTTTTTAATACTTTACTATTGAAAGAAAAGAAAAGTACATAACTAATCTAATAAAGTAATTAAAAAGTAAACAACTTGTATTTTATGTTTTTGAAACATATCTTATAATTTATAACAAATCATACTATTTTAATTATAATAGGTATGTATTTAAATTTTGTGTTTTTTAATACAAGATTTAAAAATCAACTTTTTAAATATACACTTTCTAGTAAATAACTATACTAATAATATAGGTGAATTAGAACATGAAAACGGCAAAGAAACTAGTATAGGCAATTGGAGATACCAAATATATAATTTGTACTTTTTTTTTAAATAACAAAAAATGTGAAAATCACATCTATAAAAAAGTACATTTCGATGTACTTAAACCTTATTACTTAATACTTAATATAAGATGTGTTTTAAAAAAAAGTACTGTCCATTAGAAAATAACTTAACTATTCTGTATTCTATTCTATTCTGTGACTTCATCATAGATAGACAACTTCACTGTCATGGAACTTACTGACTTAATGCAATAAATAACTATCAATGATTAAAATCATTGACACCATATAAGCACAGAGTAGATGAATATTTATCTAATCTGTAATGTACCGAGTCGTAGTAAGGGAGGGGAGAAGTCCCGGGCACAAAATTTAAGAAATTAAAAAATTAATATAATAACAATAGAAGAATATATTAATTTATAAAATGAATACTGTATTAGTTGACATCAATAGGGCGTAAATACGCAATATTCAGTTGCTACGGTCTTGGTGATATAAGTAAAAATTATATATTAAATAAATTTGAAATTTGTAATATTATAATATATTATGTAATAGGTATATGTTATTATGTTATATTTATTATGTTTATTTTAATTAAACAAATTTTCCAAAGTGGTTACGGAGAGAAAAATAATGCGCACACATACTACAAGGGACATTTTGTATTGTTAGTCGAATAAATTGGCTGTTATCTAAGAAGTCACTGATTGTGAGTCAGAACATGTACATGAATGTTTGATAGTAAAATTACTAGAAATTAATCAATTTCTTCTACATTTTAATAACCATTGTTCGCAATTCTAAAGTCCTTCAACTTTAAAGCGCTAACATATATATATTTTATATAATCGTGCGTCTGAATAAAATTCAACAACAAATAATAATAATAATAATAATAATAATGAAACCAGGATTATATTATGAACAGAAATGTTCACAGCTATTAAGCAAAGATGAAAATGATTCTGTATTACAGTTGTTGGGTCCAAAATGTCAGGTAAATTATTTGTGATTATTGCATTATTGTAGATTGTTAATTAAATATAATAAATAATTATGCATTTTAACATTTTTAGAGTTTGTCTATGGCTGTTGTTCAATTTTTTAGTACTGATGGTCCAGAAGGTACAGAATGGCGTTTAAAGAATTTTGGTATTCTTGGTTTTATTAGAGATCCTAATAGAAAATCGTATTATTTTCGATTGTATTGTCCAATAAGACACCAATTACTGTGGGAACATGAACTGTATAATGGATTGCAGTATCTGAGTCTTGTCAATTTTTTTCATTGTTTTGAAGCAGAGGTAAACAATTAACCTAAACGTAATTTTTTTTTTATAATAGGTTTTATTTTACATTTGTGTTGGAAAATATTAATTTTGTCAATATATTACATATATTTAATGTAGGAATGCATAGTTGGATTTAATTTTGCGAGTGAAGATGAAGCAGCAATATTTGAAGAGACAGTAATCAATTTACAAAGAAGAAGACGAGAAAAAAGAATAGGTAATATATTAATTTTTTAAGATTATTTGAATTACACACAGACATAATAAGTAGAATTTTTATATTTGAACTAATATTTGTTAAAGTGTTACATTATATAAAATATCTATAATAAGTAGTCAAAACTGATAGTGAGATATTTTATTAATTTATGGTTTAAAAGCAATTTTTTATTACTAGCTTTAATTATAATTAGTATAGAAGTAGTATTAAATAAGAACATTTTATGATTATGTGAGTCATGCATGAAGTTAGTGAGCAGATTAAGAAAAAATAAATAAAACAATTTAAGAATTTAATTAGACACGTTGAAAGAAACTATTAATTTTTAAGTATAAGCTGTACAGTGATTTTTTTAAACTATAAAAAAAAAGAAAAAATATGTTAGTATAACCATAGATTAAATATAGTATATTTAATCTATGGTATAACTATTAAAATACTTTAATTGTTTTTTTTTTTAATTTTTTCTATCAATAAAAGTATTCATATAAAAGACATTAGTCGTAATTATCAATGGAGTAAACTGAAAAATTTATAATTACGTCATTTATATTTTGAGTATTTAATGTTTGAATAACATTTAAATGTATTCTTTTCATAAAGTTTTGCCTCTTTAATACAAGTTTATTTAATAATTTCATTATATTCTAAACTTATTTGACATTAACCCATTTATGCCCAGCGTCCTATAAATAGGACACCAGTTTATAAAATTTTTGTGAGCTCTATTTTTAGAATTTTTTCCCATAAATCGTTATTATCAATTACAGACGAATATAATGATTATAATTGTTAACATGTTTATCAAATATATTGTATTAATTTTTTTTTAAGAAGATTTAATAAAAAATCAATTATATTACTAATAAAGGTGATCATAATATAAATATAATTTACATATCATTAATCATTATCAGACTGGAAATAATTATAAATTGTTATTATTTAGAACAAAGAACCAAATCGCACAATAATCAAAATGTTTCACAAACGTCAGTATCTAATAATTCATATGAACCACCAGTTCAGTTTAATGGTATTTTTGTTTTATGATTATTTATTAAATATTGATTATTATTTATTTATTTATTATAATTGTTAATTATTTTCAGGTAAAAGCCATAAAAATAAAGGCAAAAATTCTAAAAATAAAAAATACACTAAAGATCAGATAGGTCTTCCAGAAAATTTCAGACATGTACAACATATTGGTTGGGATCCAGATAGGGGATTTGATTTAGGACAGATAAAAGACCCACAGTTAAATAAATTTTTTGCAAAGGTATAATATACATCTTTATACAAATACAGAAAACTTTGGATTAAAGATATGTGTATTTGTAAAATTTATACAATTGTTTAAATTAAAATTTTTTTTATTAGATCTTTATTAGTTTAATATATAACGTCTTTATATTATATAATTGTTTCATTAGGCTGGAGTTTCAGAAAGTCAATTACGGAATCCTCAAACCCGTGATTTCATCTATGATTTTATTGATAAACATGGTGGTATGGATGCTATTAAAGAAGACGTCCAAGATTCACCTATACCACCTCCTTTGCCAACAAGATTTCGTCAAGCTCCACCACCTCCACCTCCTTCGAATAACATGCCTCCTACAAGAAGTCCAGCACCACCACCACCTCGCCCTAATGTGACAATTCCAGTTAAAAAACAAGGTGGTGTATAAATAATAAAAGAATAAAAGCTAGGAACATATTCCATAATTTGAAATTATATTTACGCTTAAACAAGTTTTATTATATTATATTTATATAGTCATTTATAATATTTTAAATAATTTTTTAGAAGACTTTTTTATTCCACCACCTCCACCACTTATGAATGCCGCTCCACCACCACCTCCACCACCTCAAATTGAATTATCAAAAGTCACCAAGCCTACTATCGAAGCTCTGCCAGACACTAGATCTGCACTTTTAGAATCTATCAGATCTGGCAAAAAATTAAAGGTCTGTTTAATGATTTTTAATGAATTTAATAAAACATGAACATAAAAATGTATAACTTAATTTTAATTTTTGTTTTGTAGCCTGTTGATACATCAAATTCAATAAAACCTTCTAATTCTACAGTACCAAATTCAAGAAATGACTTACTTGATCAAATAAGACAAGGCATAGAATTGAAAAAATCGGTATTACTTTAATTTACTTGATTGTATTAAAGAAAATGTATTTACATAACTAATTTTACAGGTACCTATTGAAAAGAAAAATATGAAAAATGTAGAAGGAGATGGTTTGGCAGGGGCATTAGCTAGAGCTTTAGCTGAACGAGCCAGAGTTAATCACAGTGATAGTAGTTCTAGTGAATCCAGTGACGGTGAAGATGACGACTGGGATGATTAATTTACTATCATTAGTCATGTTACAAATTTTTAATTTATATTTTTCAGTAATAATATAATATATTTAAATATTATTTTTGCCATTTATTTCATTAACTGCATTTATATTTAATTGTTATAATAATTGCAATGTTTGTATATAATCAATGATTTATAATGTGATATTAAATATTTCTTCCTCTAATATCATTATTTTGTAAAAATTGTGTTATAAATCAGAATGTATTATATATGTATAATTATTATTTGGAAATCCAGGTAATCAAGCATTTAATAATTTGATGCTCACTTCCGGCGTCACCTAAGGTTACAACAGAGGATACAATACTTTTTTTGAACATCATGGACCTCTAAATTCACAATTTCAAAATCTATGGACCACTTATGCCAAATTAATGAAAAAAATAAATAAAATAGTGCCTAAAGAATTTCCGTTTTATTAATATGAATTATGAAATTAATGTAATAGAATTAAAAGTATTTATTATTTATTAATATAACTTATGTACATCATATTATGATTGTACAAAGTATTCCAGGTAGAAGGTTAATGGAATAATGTTCAATCTTTCTGTGGATTACTGGTTGGCAACTTCTGATTGTGCATCAGAAGTTGCCAACCAGTAGTAGTACTAAATTTGTATACTATAGAAATTATATGGAAAGTTAAAATTGGAGTGTCAAATACAAAAGTTCTATTATATAAATTTTAAATGTATTTTATTGTTTCATATTTTTATTATTATGATACCGTTTAGCAAAAGTTTCTCCTACTAAAAATGGAAATATGAATGTTGCTTCGCCATAAATCTAAAAAATAAAAAGTTATAAGCAAACTAATTGAAAAAATAGTTATATTTAGAACTCACTTTTACAGGAGAAGCACTTGCTTTAATTTTCCCCCAAGAAACGGCTTCATCAGGTCGAGCTCCAGAATCACTGCCATCATATTCAGAAGCAGTATTCAAGTAAACAGCATAATCAGCACCATTTCTCTATATTATTAACAAATGATATTTATACCTAAACATCAAGGTATAAATCTTATATATGCATATAAGATATTTGTACAAACTTTAAATACTTACCATCATATTAGCATTGCAAATGTGATGTTTTATTACACCACCTCCAACTATAATTATTCCACTGTTTGCTGCTTTTACAGCAATAGTATTTAATCTTCTCAAATCTTTTAAACATAAATATAATTTAAAAATAATAGTACTAAGGGACAAACTTTGTATTACCTTTTAAAATATCGATAACAAGACCAGGATTTCTATACGAATGAAAATACATCATATCTCCTAAGCTACCATCAGTTAAAGCTGGACAAAATATAGGGATCTTATTTTTTGCTGCCCAATAACATATTGATTGTTCATCATTTATTTCTAAACCCAATCTTTCAATTATTGCAGATGGTGTCCATGCAATATTCTATAATAAATATAACAGTAGTTATGAACAGATCTATTTTGTTAATTTTAAACTAACTTGTTCTTCAAGCAATTTGTCTAAAATGGGCATAACCCAATTCTCGAATTCGCAATAATTATTATTAGGTACTAATAAATTGCCAATTCTATTTATTCCATTTTCACGAAGAGTACTACCCTTTAAGTAAAAATCGCCTATAAATGTAGGAGCTAAACATTTTATTAAGTCTTCTTCAACTCCTCCAGCAGTTGTTACTATACAATCAATCATCTTGTGTTGAACGAGAAAGCGTATTGAATCTCGATTACCGCACGAAACCATATTTGACGTATAACCAAGAAATATTGTACAATTTGAACGGCGTTTAATAAACTCATCTTCTTCATAAATGTCTTCATCAAATGGTTTTTCTCTTTCATCTAACTGATTAAGAAATCAGTTAATAAACTGAACAAATAGTGTACTTACTATTATTCATATCTCACCATTTTGTTTATTTGGTCTACGGATAATCCAAAATTTGTCGCTTGGAAGCCGGAATACCGGTAGATCGACAATAATCGTTCATAGTCAACTCCATTATTCCAATCGTAACCTATATCGTATAGTGTAATATTTAAAATAATATATTATAAATATCACGTACACATAGAATAAAATATTCGAGAAACCTTGTACGATTGGATGTTCAACTGAAATATCCACACTCTTCTTCAAGACCGCATCTGACGCTTGTTGAGGTTCCATAACAATGGATTCGAAATAAAACGTTTAGACTTTTGAACGAGAAAAAATAAAAAACACGTATTTCCAAATATTTTTAAACGACTACAGTAATAGAGTAACACGCGAAACGTGATAACACATTATCTTTTGGTAAATACAATATTGTGCCAATACATTATTCGACCGACAGATGGCTGCAGTAGTTCAAATCCACACAGGCCAATATATTTTAATATTCTATAGACCAAGAGTTCAAGACCGAAACGATTTAAGATAATAAATCGTGGCATATACCTATATTACAGTTTGTAATGTAATATTATAGTCACGAATTAACAGAGTCTATTTATAATATTTATACTGTGAATGTCAGAAAAAATATATCGAACAACTATGTACCGAGTAGAATGAATTGGCTCGGGGATTTGTCGCGTACGTCAGAACGCGCGTCTCCAGACCCGCAGTTATGCCGTTTTTATATTTACAGAGCGTAGAAAAGTTATCGGTTGTTTTTTTCAAATCATTTTTTTACTCTGAAACTAATCAATAATTATTATTATAATAATAATAATTTTAAGGCCAGATTTTCTTATTCGTAAATAACTCCTCGCGCAACGGTGAGGTTCGAACATACGCTAATAAGAGGAGGAGTGTACAAATTACGATTATCACAACTATATATATATATGTATATCTGTGGTATTAACCATAAACACATGTCTATGGTTCTAAAAATGATTTAAACATAAAATACATTGACATATAATATATTATATATGTCTTATAAAAACCATTTGTTTATATGTTATCAATTTTGTTTTATCAACTCGAAATTAAATAAAATCGCGTTTACAGTACGCTGTATAGCGTATGTACAATACACCGTAGACTACGCTCCATGTCGCCATAGGCTACAACAATTATGAATTTTGAATATTGATAGATAATGCGCTTATTTCAAACGTTTTAATACAATTTCAACTCTTCACTAAAGCAAGAAATCGTAAACACGAGTTTGAATATCTCATCGACCAGGTTAGTTTTTTAAATGTTATGATGGAATAATAACAGTTCTTATTCATACACGACATGGTTATTGTTTTGATTTATGTGATTTTCACGTGTTTGAATAATAATAATAATCAATATTTATTCTACTCAAATATTTAAAAATGGCCACGTTCTTCTTTGTTACCCGATACTGAAATGTAATAATGATGTTCGAGTATTGAACATAAAAAAAAAATTTTTATTTAAAAATAGGTATTTGCAAAAAAAAAAAAAAATGATTATTTAAAACTATAAACCAATTGCAAATAAAATATATTTTCTGTTTAATTTTGTATCAATAATTATTTCAGTAATTTATCGTACTGAAATAAATAACTTATTTATTACGAGTTATGAATTTTAATAATTTAATTATTAAATTAAAATTTATAGACCATGAGTCTATGTTCGAAATTAATAGTTTTAAATTTTTATTAAAATTTCAAAAGACCGTTGAAAATATTTTAAATATTATTTCAATTATAGTTTTTATTATTGTTAATTAATTTAATATTTAATTTTATTTCAGGTTATGGAAATAACATGTCAATAGCACAACCTTCTAATATCATGAGTGATAACGATGGACTAGTTCCTAGCTGTAGCTCTTCTAATTCTATACCTAGCTGCAGTAAAACCGATTCAATTCCAAGTTGTAGTAAGACAACTCCAATTTCCAATTGTAACACAACTAGTCTAAATGATAGTTGTAATAATCCAGGTCCATCAAACGAAGATGAAGAACTCACATTACCACGTGCATCAATTAATAAAATGATTAAAGATGCTTTACCAAACATGCGTGTAGCTAATGATGTACGTGAAATGATAATGAATTGTTGTACAGAATTTATACATGTAGTGTCATCCGAAGCTAATCAAGTATGCATGGCTCAACAAAAAAAAACTATAAATGCTGAACATCTTTTGACTGGTAAGAATTTGCTAAGAATTTGTATAAAAATAAACATAATTTTAATTTATTAAATATATTAGCTCTAGACCACATGGGATTTGGTGATTATCGAGCACAAGCTGAAGAGGTTGTTAAAGACTGTAAGTCTAAAAGAAGGAGACAAAGTACAAGACTTGAAAACTTGGGTATACCAGAGGAAGAATTGTTAAGGCAACAACAAGCATTGTTTGCTAAGGTTAGTATTGAAATTTCAATTTATCATTTTAATATTTTACATAAACATTTTATTAGTGCACTAGTAAAATAAATTATTTTATCAGGCCAGAGAAGAGCAAATGGCTCAGGAACAACAACAATGGCAAGAATTACAAGCTGCAGCGCAACGAGCTGCTATTAAACCAAAGACTGAAGAAAGCAGCGATGACGATGATTATTCATAATTCTTATAGTTAACAATTCAATTTCATTATTTTTTTCTAGTTAGCAAATGTCTATTAGTTTGCTAACAAACATACATTTATATTGTAAATCACAACATAAAATTTACATTTATATCAAACAAATTTTTTATTACATACATATTAAAGTCACTGTTTTTAAGATACATATATTAATGTATGATGTGTATATATTGTATTAAAAAGTTAAACATTTATTTTCAATAATAAAATATATTTCTGATGAATATTATAATCGTATACAGGAAACTAGTCATTTTGCTGGTTGTTTAGGTGTATTCTTTTGTGACACAAAATATAAATTATAATTGTTATTTGATTTTATATTTAGATATTTAACCATGGGTATACAGGTTTATTATTTATCCAAAAGTGGTATTTTCAGTATTACAAATACATTTAAACACGGTTCAAAAATAAATAGTAAACAGTTAAAAGAATAATATGAAATGTCTAAACCTCTTTTAATTAGAGAGTTTCTTTAAAAAGTATATTTTCAAAAAAATTGTTGATCTTCACATAATTGTAATACAAACTTACAGTTGATAGATTTTTTAATTTTGAACACTTGATAAACAAAAAAAAAATATATAAATATATTTTTTTTATATTGGTTACAATCCAAGGCTAAAATAATATTTGAACACTTTCAATAGTGAAAATACTATAAATGTCAGGCCATTCATACTAGTTTTTGATAAATAAAAGTTATCAGCCAACCAATTTTATCAGTTAATTATTTTTTTTTTTTTATAACACTGATAAATGATAAGGAAGAATATTTTTTTCTATTAACAATGAACATTGGAATATTGTATTTTTGTGCATTATTTTTAATGCGAATTGATTTGTTTAAATTGAAAATATTAGTCAGCTTATTGTAATTTAACTGTAAGCATGATATATTTATTTATCATACTTAACTAACGATAATTTCTTTATCGGTATGAAAGAAAATCAATTAGTGGTTAAACAAAAACCAATACTAAAAGTAGTCATTTTGGGTGATAGTAATGTTGGAAAGTCATGTCTAATGAACAGATTTGTGAGTAACAGTTTCAGTGACAATACACTGCATACTTTGGGTGTAGAATTTCTACAAAAAGAACTCGATGTCAATGGAATAGTTTACACTTTGCAGGTAAATTTAAAAGAAAATTTTATTGTGTCAATAAACAAAACCCATTAAATAATCATATATTTTAGATATGGGATACTGCAGGCCAAGAAAGGTTCCGAACGTTGCGAACGCCTTTTTATCGAGGCACTGATATTTGTTTACTCACATTTGCTGTAGATGATATGCAAAGTTTTAAAAATGTAGACTCGTGGAAAAAAGAATTCTTACAATATTCTAGGACAACTGATGTGAATTTTCCTTTTGTTGTGGTCGCTACAAAGGTAATGAAAGTAATAAATAATGTATTTTCTTAAATAAAAATGCATTCCATTATCATATGTTTCAGGTAGATTTAAAAGAAAAACGAGAAGTTACAGAACACGAAGCAAACAAATGGTGTTCAGAATATCTTAGTGCTCCATATGTAGAAACTAGTTCTAAGACGGATATGAATATTGAGACTGCATTTGCTTTAGCTGTTGAACTTTGGACTTCGGCAGAAAGGCCTTCTGAATTGAAAGTATCGCATAACAATGTAGTCAAATTATCCAGACCAATCAATGGTAATGCAGCTTGTCCTACAGCTGAAATAGTATCATCTAAATGTTGTTGAGAAGACATTTTGTAAATTAAAAAAATTAAAGGGCCAATATTTTATTATAGCAATAAATATTTCTTAAATTATAATAATAATAATAATAGAAAAATTAAGAGTATATATTATTTTACATAAGTTGTAATTAATAATAATTTATTATTTACTTTCTATTAATAATTGTTATATTTATATATATATTTTTTATAATACTGTGTTTAAATTTGATTTTTAATTGGTACTTAGATTTATATATAATATATATTGTATATAAATTCAGGTGTATATATATATATATATACACCTGAAATTTGTTTGGGTTTATTGTAAACATTAGTTAATTGGTTATAATAAGTGTTCTAAATGATACTTTTAAAATATATTTATATATATATTTCAAGTATTGTGAAAATTGAATATTAAAATGTTTTATCAATATATGTGATATGTATCAGTTAATAAATGTTTATTACCATTGAAATTAAATTAATAAAGGTGAAATAATTATTATCCAAGTAAACATTCCATACGTTTTATATACATAGTTTTCTTAAAATATAAAGTTTGATATTCGCTTAATATTTAAAATAATTTTTACAGCATTGTTTTTTTTTTTATAATTGCAATTTTTTAAAATTTATAATAAATATTAAATTGGTTTTAATATTATATTTAATTATGTAATGGAAATTAAATATACATTATGATTATTATTAGTTTAATAATTTTTGTGTATTATTTTGTATTATGTTTACAATACATAAAACTAAAAAAATATCATTGATTATATAAGTTGTACACTAAAATCGAATTAAAAGTTTTAATTTATTTAATTTACATAAAAAAATAAATAAATAAATACTTGGTGTAAAGGAATAAAAGGGTTCTATTTTATTATCAATTTAATAATAATAGGTTAATAATATAACCTGAATTTAGATATTTCATAGTTTCATATTTTGTATATATTAAACGCAAAATTTATTATTCAGTGAGATTTTATTACTGTATATTTGGGTTCTTATATATTTATATATACTTAATAAAAAATTGTTTCGTAAAATTATCGTTACTTAATGGAATTCTATTTAATGAACTAAATTTTTTTTTAAACGGTTGTAGAATATAAGTTACTAAATAAACAGACTTGAACATAAAACAAATGAACAAGTTTAAAATGTATCTTGAAAAATATTGACGTAGAGTGAAAAACGAGTGTTTTCTTTTCGAGGAATACTCAACGAATCGAGTATTATTCAAACATAATTTAAGGAATGAAAAAATTCGTTTTGAAACGCAGATATAAGAAACATGGAGTTATCACGTAATAATCGATTGTAAAATATTATGTAAAAATTTGATACCAAACCGGTTAATATTCGTATTAGCATGGGTCTAATCGTTTTTTCTACCTTACACAAGAGTACGAAACGTTTTACTAGTCTACTCGAATCAGAAATGAGAATATCGAACAACAATTTCTTCCTAAATTATAAAAAACAGAGCTACTGGTAATTTACTATAATTTCCATTTTAAAATTTAAATCTCAAGACATGTCAACCGGCAAGGCGATAACAATTATTGAATTGAAGAAAAAAAAATGTACATTACCAAATTTCACCGCAGAATCAGTGTAACCAACTATAACGAAACACGATCGGAATTTATAACGTGTCGTTTGGGAGAAATTGTTTTACCACATATTCAATGAATTCAACATTTGTGGTTTTATTTTTTTATTTTTTCGCCATAGAATCCATAACCTAAATTTTATGATACGACGTATTTTTTTTTTTTATTTTTTTTTGTACCTCATGACAAATTTGTGTTGCGGAAACGGCCGCCATATTGGTCGATATTGCTCGGTTCGTTGATTGCGAACGCTTCTCATCAATTCGATTTCCATTACAGTCGGATTCGTTAGCGGACTGTAATTTTCCGTACTGACGTAATTATTGAGTGAATCACACAGTCGTGATTGAAGTTACGACATTTTGTTTGTACAAGCAACACTATTGTTATTTTACAGTTTGTGGTGTCGCAAACTGCCAACTCTGGACATTCCGTTTCTGTAAGTGTGCACCGTTATTGTACAGTATCGATTTTATTATTTCTTTATCCGATCGATGTTTTGAAAATCTCCACTGCATACTATTTCAACATTTATAATTTTTATATTTTACGTTTAATGTCTCGTGTCTAGTGATGGGCGATTCTCGATAGTGGATCTCCAGATATTATTCTCGATAAAAAGGATCGATCTATAAACGAATCGACAACAAAAGATCGATCTTTGAAAATATCGAAATACTGTTACCTAAAAAAAGTTTTACCTTTATTCAAACAAGTTTTAATGTTTATAATACCATTAAATAGTAACTTAAATTTTTCTACCAATTTAGTTTAATAGCCACTTTCTAGTTACTACCTCCTCACACCTATAGCCTATGTATATACATCACCAACAAATAGATATCTATGTATAATTTTAATAATAAATAATCAATTTTAATGTTTAAATAAATAATAAATTTATTCCATTCGATTCAATCTTTACAAAATTGGATCGATTCATAAAAAGATCGGTCATCAGAGATCGATTCAAAAATTGATCTTTTGTGTGAAAAAGATCGATTCAGATCGCCTATCACTACTCGTGTCCCATTTATGTGCTTACCGCATAGATTACAAAAAACAAAAATTATCGTAGACTTTGTACGCTTTACGATATTTGTATATTTCAACATATATATATATATATATGACTAATAAAAAAATCTAATTATGAAATGATATTCATTGCAAACAATTTGTCGTGTACAACATTGTAACAGTTATATTTTTGTACTATACGTCAATAGGTGTTTGAAAAAGTTTATTATTTCGTAGGCACATAAACGTCCTTCCGTTCGTTTATTCATTTGTAAAGTAAGAAAATATGTCAAAACACCGCGAGTGGGATCCAAGTTGTAAAGTGTATATTGGTAATCTGAAAAGCAACACTAGTAAATATGAAATAGAAGATTTGTTTACCAAGTATGGACCATTAAAAAACATTTGGATCGCAAGGAATCCACCTGGTTTTGCGTTCATTGAATATGAAGACCCACGGGACGCAGAAGATGCTGTTCGAGGTTTAGACGGAACGTAAGATATTCAATTTAAATAAAACAGTCTGTACTTTTAAATTCATATTATAGGTATTATTAACATTTATTATTATTTTCTAGGCTAGGTAGTATTGACTAATACATATTTAGCCAAATATTTTTTTTATACATATTTCAATCATCTGAATAATTAAAATGATATTTGTATTATAATATCAGTTTTATACATGTTATTCTAGTACTTTTTAACAATTTGATGTTTTATAAAATAAAGATTAGTTAATTTGATCATTGTAGATGTATGATATACCAAAGCTCATGATATATTTTTAAACATCTTGACATAAAGTTATCTAAATATTATTTGATTTTATTCAATAATGCTGAAAATTTGAAATAAATTGACAATTTTGTAATTAGGTAATTAATTCAGTTTAATTCAAAACCAAATACAAAGTTTACAATACCATTTTGAGGTAGTTATATAACTAACAAGACGGTAAATATTGGTTTTACATCTACTTTTTCATTGTAAGAATTAAATTCTTGTAAAAATAAATTTAAATTAAAAATTATTTAAGTATTATTAACTCTCTTAATATAAACAATATTTGTATTATTGATTGTATTCTTTGAATTAGTGATGAGTAATATCAGTTATCCCTGTCTGATGTTTTCATGCTGATAACTTATGTTTTCTGAAATTAACTATCTCTACCACAGTTGAGATATTTTTATTTTGCGTATGTTGTATAAACTCAAAGTGACATTCAACTATTGTTTCTTCCTTTTAATGGTGCTGGAGTTATTGACAACAAACTACTGTTACTGAATTGGATTTAGGGAGTGTGTTTACTTTGAGAGATGCACAAAATTGTCAATTTGTGCATCTTTTTACCCTTCGTATCGGGTTTAGAAATTTTCATTTTAATGATAATGTAAAATCTTTAGTGGCTTATTGATGATGATTGATATCAGTTATCCCTGTCAGACAATTTTATGTTGATAACTTTTGTTGTCTGAAATAAGCTATACACGGTTAATAATTAAACAGTGTGACTGAAGTAAATAATTTTATGTTGATTTATGTTTTTATGTTTTTTATTTGAAATATAATTCTTTAGTTAATTAAATTATGTAATTAAAAATAATAATTAATGATGATTAATATCAGTTATCCCTGTCAGACGTTTTTGTGTTGATATATTCTTTTTGGTCTGAAATTAATGCTTTAGTTCAGCGGTTCCCAACCCATGGGCCGCGGCCCACTTGTGGGCCGCGAGCAGCATGGTACTGGGCCGCGAGCCATAGGTATAATATTAAACATTATTTATAATATATAATTTTAAATATATTATATTTAAAATGCTATGGGTGGGCCTTAAATATTTTTTTACAAAATTAGTGGTCCGCGAAACCAAGAAGGTTGGGAACCGCTGCTTTAGTTCATTAAATCATTTTTTTTCAAATAATTATTAATGATGATGAATTTCAGTTATCCCTATCAGACATTTTTATGTTGATATATTTGTTTTGTCTGAAATGTAAATTCTTTAGTTTATAACGTTATGAAATTTGAAAGTACAATGATGATTTATAACAGTTATCCCTGTTAGACATGTTTATGTTGATAACTTTTTTATTCTGGAATAAGTACTGTACTCAGTTACAATTAATTTTGTTATACTTAAATATACTAATATACTTAAATTTTTTTTCTTTCTACTTTACTGGTGTACTTGGTTTCATGTTGTAGAAAATATTATTTATTATATAATTAATCCATTTATGTATAATTTTAGGAGAGGCTGTGGATCTAGACTTATTGTTCAAATGTCTACTGGAAAACGTCGTACTAGAGATAGATCACCTGTTTATAGGTAAAAAAAAAGAATACATATGAAAATCAATATATTGGTTTTACTAAAATTTTACATTTACATATTTTTATTAATTTTTTTCACATATTTTACATAAATATTTTATAATTATTTTGAAGGGCTAAATGTTGTGATTAACTAAAAATATTATACTTTTGAATTAATATGTATAAAAACTTTTGGCAGGTTATCTATTATAGATCCAATTCTATTGCATTGTTCATCATCACCACCACTACCACAACTACCATCACCTTTCAACACAGTACTACCAACTTGTGCCAGCATCAAATGATAGGGGGTGTAAACTTTTTAAATCTTCCCTATAGGCAATTTATTTTCATGAAACACTACCAGTTTGTGGTTTTGTCGAATACCACAATTTCAGCTCACAAACAACAACTTATCATCTGAAAGTCATCTTCCCATCTACTGCAACGTGTCTCAAACATTCCAACGCATCGTTCTTCTGGTTAAATTTTTATATATGTTGAAAGTAGTAACTTTTAGGATATTATTTGAATTGAGGCTAATAATTAATATTCATATCCACAAATTGAATTATATTTTGAATCTTAAATAATAAGTTGTGTAGTAAAACCTCTGTTACACAAATACTAGAAGATAAACATTGTTTTTGAACATTTCACGTTTTTTCTGTTGAGAAATTTAAAACTGATTATTTAGCTTGCTGTAATAGAGGTTTTACTATTTTATTATTTTACTATTGAATTTATTTATATTTAATTCTTTTTAGGAGACGATCTCCACTACCACGGCGTTTGTATCGTTCACATTCACGTTCATTATCTAGAAGTCGTTCACCCATATACAGATATCGTAGGTCTCGTTCAAGGTCTTATTCTAGAGGAAAATACTGATTCAATAAATATTTTCATTTATATTTTAGTAGTTGTAGGTTAAGTAATTAATGGAAAACAGTTTATTGCAAATATATTTCTACTTGTTATATTAATTTATGTAGCAGTTAAATTAAGATATTAAGTAATTTTGGATTCCCGATTTGTATTTACTAGTAAAACATATTTAAGTACTTTTATTTAATATTATGAACATTTTAAAGGACAAGAAAAATGATTACGTATAAATATTATTTTGTATTGCAATGTATTTTTATTTTTTTTGTCTCATTTATCTTTTTTAAAACAAATGTATCTATTTGAACTATGTTATAAATGTATCATTTATTAATTTTAATAAAATAAAATAATTAATTTTAAAATAATAAAATATATAATATATAATACATGGTACATAATAATTGTAAGAAAAGTAGTATGTATTTTTTCAGTAACAGTAATATGAGATAGGCCACCATATAGTGTTTAATGATAACTATTTTCAATTTATCCATGTTTTATTGACTAAAATTTTACGCAGTATTTTCACAAAATAAATGATGAGATTTATATATTAATATTTTGTTGTTTTAATGTCGTTCCTTTTTATATACATTTATTTCCAGTTTTAGGCTACAATATATAATACGTCAATTATTGGTGTCTGTAAAAATCTTGTGTTGTTGACGTGCCAAAATTGTTTAACCTCCACCCTAGTAACAAAGAAAACCCATCATTTAATTTTGAGGGTATCAGTTCTAAAACAAGGTGTTAAAAACCTCAATTTCTAATTGAATTGTGTCTATGCTAAAATACACTTTTGGACAACTGTTAATCTCATTTACGTGATGTTCTATTGGAATTAATTTATTGGACATCAATAACACAATTTTTTTAAAATAACATTTGTTGATATTAAGATTATTAATATTTCCTTAATTTTATTGATGTTCTCATTAAATTTATTAGTCCTTGAGTATGTAATATTCATTTGCATTAATCATTTCAAATATAATTAACCACATTCAATAAAAACTTATTAAATATATTTATATTTTACATTGTCATAAATCTAAATTATTGATTTCTATACAAATATAATGTAAATGTTCATCATGAAAAGAATATTGGAATTAAAGTGGTTTTATGTGATATGTAAATATAGAAATAGGTGATAGTAATCCTTAGTTTTTTAAATTATATAACATAATTGGGATACAAAACATTTACTGAGGACTTGTGTATTGCATTTTCTTTTTAGTAATTTATTTATTTATTTTTCCTGCCTGAATGATAATTTTATCACAATACGTCTGTTTTGTATTGTTTTTTCTTAAACGATTAATTTTTTTTTTCTGTTGGAGTTTTATTACACTTGTCAGCTTATTTGCGCAAGTAATAAAAGTAATAATTAAAAATAAAAAAAAATGCAATGTTCATTTTTTACAAAAATCCTAAATCTTTACCAGTATAGTGTTATATGGATTTAAGTTGGCGATCCGGCTAAAAGCATGGCACCATTAACCGTGGAGTCTCATCTTGACTAAACATTTATTTAAGCATAAAAAAAAAAATTGAAATAATTTCCTTTTATATTTATAAATATATTTTTGAAACTGTATTTTACATAATTCCCATTTTTTAAGATTACAATATCGGTATCGTAATAATTTAGTAGTTGATGTTTAACGCGTTTCCCACGAATTGTTTGAAATTCGAGAAAAAATTGATGAACTAAATTGAATGTACATAATGAAAAACGTGAGAAACAAATGGTGTTTAGTTCAGTTGGTGGTCGGGTGAAATGGTACAAGCACCGTAAACATTCATAGAAGAAACGACTAATATATGAACGACCAATGGTAATTTTTTATTTTGTAAACATTGTCGAATAATCAATAAAAAACGTTATCACTATTTTAATTATGTTTACACTTGCGGGTCGGTCGCGAGCATCGGCCGAAATTCGAGATGCATTTGGTTTTAGTAAATTTTTTCGGTTTAAATTTTAGTTTTTTTTTATTGCCCAATTAAAGTAGAGTTATTTTTCCTACTGAATTGTTAAGTTATAAATACTTTGGTTAATCAAAGGTAATTACGTCATACGCGGATTGTTGAATAATGTGAATCTATGTATGTTAAATGTGTCTGTGTGTTTTAGGTCGTCATCTGTAAGATCCAACGTGTTAAACATAAGCAATGAATCGGCGTAGAAGAGCGTCGTCAATTGCTAGTCGCGCAACTGATGATGAAGTAGAAAGTTCTGCAACCGAACATACGCGCAAAAAAAGACGAGTGGATCCGGTATATGTAATTTCGAATAGCCAATTTTTTTTATTATACATATATGTATATAGAAATTAATTATAGCAATATAAATATGTTTATATATATATATATGTGTGTGTGTGTGTGCCTAGATTGGGTTAACAAATTAATGGTTTAAAGAGCATTCAGTACATTGATATAATGTAAAGTAGGCACAATTAAAAATGTGATGGAGGGGATCTAATGTGACAACCTATCTATGTGTATATTTATAGGGAAATTATAGTATAGTGTCAATTTGATTATTTTATATTTTGTTCATAAAAATTCGGTTATTATCAAAAATTAACATCCGTGTCTAAAGAATTTAACCGTATTATGTTAAGGAATAAAATAATTTAATTAGGAATATTATTATAGTTATCGATGATGATTTGTGGATAATTATTATTTATTAAAGCATTGATTCGTAATAATATCCACAATTAATATTGTATATTAGTTTTTATTTCGGTACTTTTGAAATGGTATAAATATAAAGTTATTAATTTTTTAATCGAATGACAAAAGCTTAGTTATTGATAACCATGATCATAAAACGATTTCAATAATTCGTAAGTTAATTTTTAAACATGTAAATAATTTTTCCGACTTAAAATTATATAGGTAATTTATTTGTTATGAATAAAGTTATTATTTAATTTCTTCTTTGTGATATGATATGATAAAAAAATCTTTATTGTTTCCCTGAAAAAAATTAAATACGATATAGACTTGGTGGTAGAGATATAATAATAATAATAATAATAATAATACATAAGTATTTAAAATATTTTTAGAATTGATCCAAATGTATTCAGGCTATTAAATTTCTATTTTTATTAAAATAAAAATAAGATTATTATTTATTTTTAACTAAATATAATATTTATTTTATCAAAAATATAATTATTAGTTGAATAATTTAATTCATACACCTAAATGTTTTAGAATAATATTTTATCTTAACAGTTATTAGAACCTATTTAATTATGTTCTTATTTGAAGTTTTATGTATTATAAATTCTATTTTACAAAACCATGCAAATGTATATTTAGTAACAAATTAAATCGATGGGATTTTATTTTAGGTGGATGTAGTTCAATCAGTTTATGATATAGTACGAAATTTTAAAAAGGAAGATGGAACATTATTGTGTGATAGTTTTATTAGAGCGCCAAAAAGAAGACAAGAACCAACATATTACGATGTAAATAATGTTTTTTTTTTATAAACAAATTCCTAATTTTTACATTCTTTAAATACTATATTTTACAGGTGGTTTCCAATCCAATAGACTTGATTAAAATTCAACAAAAAATTAAAACTGATGAATACGATGATATTGAAGATTTACAGGCTGATCTAGAATTATTAACGAATAATGCAAAGTCATTTTATAAGGTAAATTATATATTATAAGTATAAATATTTATATTTTTTTATGAAATGAATTATTTAAGTAGTTTATTATTTACTTTATAGGTTACTTCGTAAAATAATAATTAATTTTATATAATCAAAATTTATTAATATAAAATATTTAAGTCAAAAAATATGTCTTGGTTAACATATATTTTGTGTGCTATGTATATTCAGTGGCAGCTCTTGGCTATATGTGATATTGCAGTTGCATTCTCTACAAGAAATATACAAAACATGGTAGTAATCAGTAAAATATTCTATTTGAATTTAAATTAATTTTTTTTTAAAAAATGTTTACCCATATTTGTTCAATGTTTCGACTAAATAATATGTATAAATATAGTTATTATTTATTAATTTCTTAAAAATATTATACATTATAGATTATTGTGCAAACACTATATAGTGTAAAGTATAGACTGTGACATAGTGTATGCAATTTTATGGTATTGTACATGAAAAAGCTATTTTTTGAGATCATTATGTTTATAATCTGTTCTGTGCCACTCTGTGGTGAAGAGCTACAGCAGTTGTAGCATTTTGAGTATACGATAATCGTCACACATTTCATGCGGCTAGTGGCACTTGAACCATATAAAAATAATCAATTAAATAAATGTTGGGGGTTTTTATTGTATTCAAAGTACATTAAATTTGATTAGAAAGACAATAATATTATTATTGGTAATTTGTGTTTTTGAAAAAAGACTAATGGATTTTGTCTATAAAGCTTGTACTTAAATATAAATATTTAAAATACTAATATTACATGTTTTTTTTTAGGGGAGGGGAGGTTAAACAATAATTATTTATTGCACCACTATATTGAAAAACCATGGGCCGCCACTGTATATATTTATATAGGTTAAAGCAAAGTATATTATAATAAAAATATTGATTACAATGAACTATTTTAAACTTATATATCTTATATTATTTGTTTTAATAATATACTTTCCATGTGGACCAAAGTGACACACATACATATAGAGGATTATTAAAAAAATGTTAAATTTTACTAATCAGGAAATAAAAATAATACTTGTTAAAAATAAAATTTGTTTTTAATATGTTTACTATTATTAAATATATATAAATATATAAGGATCGGTAAAAAAATAAAATCCATAAAAATTCAGTATGTTTTTTTTGTACATTTTTTCAAAATTTAAATTTCTTATTTAAAAATACTACTTTGTATAATAATTTATTTTGGTATGGGTAATTAACTATAGACTATTTTTTTTTATCATTTTATTTGCCCTTATAAGTTATTACAAGTAGTGAAGATTATATATTATATATTTTTGTTTATATGTATAAATATGTTTGTGATCTAATATATTTTAATATTATTTGATTATTATTAAAAATTAGTATACTATTGTATTTATATTACTACAAGCAATAGTTTTTAAATAAAATATAATTTATTACTTTTAGTAAATAGAAGAAAATATTGTGTGTAGTGTATTTAATTCTTAGTTTAGTTGTATATATATTTTATTAATTATGAAAGGTTAAATTCATTTAATATTTTTAGAAAAATTCTCAAGAATACAAAGATGCTGTTGAGTTATGGGATGTATTTATAGCAACCAAAAATAATCTCTTGGAACGAGAAGAAACACCTAAAGAAAAACTTATTATTCGTGTAGGAAAATTAGTAAGTAATTGTTAAATTTTGGTTAAAATTTGATCATTTGAGTTGCTGGTAATGTTGAAAATTTAGTTAACCCTAAAGGGTTGTGAGATGGGATATTTAATTAATTTATATTATATATATATCTGTTTTAACTTCAAAATACCTACAGCAATATAGGTATTTTGTTTTTCTCCTGGTAGTAATGGTTTGGAAATTATGAAATTGAAATATTTTATGAATATAATTTTTACTATTTGTTTTAGGGTAAACGGGGAGGATCAGCAGCCTCAGTGTCAAAATCTGAGCAGACAGATGAAGAAGAAAGCAATTCATCATTTATTGGCGATGACGAATTAGCTATGTGTGAAGATTTATTTACTGCTGTAATGTCAGCTACAGATAATGATAATCGTCTTTTATCTGCAGCATTTCAACTCTTGCCTTCCAAAAAGGTGATTATATAATTTTTATATGTTTATTATAATACTTATATCATGTTATTATTGATTAAATAAGGAAAAAATGGTTTAGAAAAATATTTTAGAATATTATGTTTGTTATTAACTTTTTTTAATAATCTTAGCAAAATGAGTATGCTATAGTTTTAATATGACTTAAGATTTTAAGAAAGGGGGTCGGATATGATTTTTTAATGAACTAATATAATCTAATATAAATCAAATATTTGTGTATTATTTATAAGAAATACTGTAGTAGTAAATATTAATATTAGATTTTATTTAAATGGCTAAATTTAGAAGGAAAAAAAATATATCAATTTAGCCCTCTCTATGTTATTTGAATACTAGTGACGACTAATAAATGTTATTCATTCTGTTTTAATTACATTTAATAATTTTCTTTTAATGTTAAGCGTTATCCAAATTATTATGATGTGATTGAAAATCCAATTGACTTGCGATCCATTGCTCGTAAAATACAAGATGGAAAGTATCCAAATTTGGCTGAAATGGAACGAGAGTTGTTAATAATGACAAAAAATGCATGTTTATTTAATGAACCTGGATCACAAATATACAAAGATGCTAAGACTTTAAAAAAAGTTATTACTAGTAAAAAAATAGAAGTTGATCATGGAAAATATGCGCCAAGTAAAAGTAGTGAAAGAATAAGGTAAATTATTTCCTATAATTGTTTAGTTTAATATTTAATTAATTTTGTATTTATTCTGTTCATTATTTCAATATCTTAATTGTTATGGACAATTTTCTAATTAGAGCTAAACGTATGAGAAGTGGGCATACATCAATGTCCGCAGTAACAGCTGCATTACAGTCTGAAGATGAAGAAGATTCAGATTTAGATGAAGATACTGTGACTGATAGTCAAAGTAATGCTGATGGCCCAGATAATCCTAGGTGGCAGTTATACAATGCTGTCCGTTCTGCTACTTCATCACAAGGTAATAAATTTGACTTCTAAGTATTCAAAAGAATACTTATTAAAAATTAATTTAAAATTATTAATTTAGGAAATTTGCTAAGTGATTCATTTTGGAAATTACCTTCCAAACGTTATTATCCTAATTATTATCACGAAATTCGTAATCCACTTTCATTGATGCAAATCGGCAAAAAGTTAAAAGTAAGTCATATAAAATAATTGTTAGTCTAAAATTAATTTTATTCTGTGTTTAGAATGGAGATTATGGTACAGTGAGTGAAGTGGCAGGAGATATGAATGTTATGTTAGAAAATGCAAAAAAATATTTCACTCCAGACACAAAACAATATAAAGTAATTATTGTATAATAATATGTTTATTTTAGTTTCTATATGGAGTAAAATTTTGATCCAGTTATTAATTTTTATTTTGATATAAATAAATACTATAAAATTAAAATATAGTATTTATCATACTTTCTTTTGACTTTATGTTGTCTTTAAAATATAAAAATTGTACTGAATAATAATAATAATAATAATAATAATAAAATATACATTTTAATGTCAATTAATATACACCATTTTAATTTTAATTAAAAGGATGCTATAAAATTACAAAAAGTTATGCAGACTAAGGCCCAAGAACTTTTAGATTTAGGACATCAAGTATGTATAATTAAATTGTACATTATTATATGAATACAAATTAATGAAATTTATTCAATTAGTATTCTGATAGTGAAGATGATTCTGCAGATGATGAAACACATTCAACATCTCGTGCATCTAAGAAATTTGCTCGTTCACCACGATGTCTTACTCGTGGAAAATATTTAAATAATATTCCTCTTAAGAGACGTTTATATGCTTTGTGCAAGTGTCTTATGGATTATACGGTAATTTTATTATTTTAAAATTATATGTGTAATTGAATGACCTGTAATTTATTTTAATTTAATAGACCGAACTTGGCCGTGTTCCTATGTTGATGTTCATGGAAAGACCATCTAAAAAACTTTATCCAGATTATTACAAAGTTATAGCCGAACCAATTGACATGCTAACAATTGAAGAAAAAATAAAACAAGAAAAATATAAAAGCGAAGACGAAATACTAGCAGATTTTAAAGTAATATTTTTTTATAAATAAAACATATACCAGTTAATTTTTTTATTTTAATATTGTGTGGCTATAAACATTGTTTTAGTTAATGTTTAATAATTGTCGCCAATTTAATGAAGAAGGATCATTAATATATGAAGATGCGAATACCCTAGAAAAAGTGTTATTAGATCGTTCTAAAGAATTAGGACCAGTGTTGAACAAACCTAATAAAATGTGAGTTATTGTCTTATAATATATATAATAATTTAAATCAATTTTTTGAATTCTTTATTCAATTTATGGATTGAATAAATAAATTTATTTGTCAGATGTTTATATTATGCTATTTATATATTAGTGTTCCAAGTTCATTGTTGAAATTCCGAAAATCCCAACTTCCTCAAGTAACTCTACAAAAAATGCGTATATTATTTAATACAATTAAAGATTATAAAGATCAAAAAAGTCGTTTGTTGTCTATTATATTTATGAAACTTCCATCAAAAAGTGAATATCCAGACTATTATGAAGTAATAAAAAAACCAATTAATTTGGAAGTAATATCTCAAAAACTGAAGAATAATTTATATGAAAGTCTGGAAGATTTAGCAGCTGATTTTGTGTTGATGTTTGATAATGCTTGTAAATATAATGAGCCTGATTCTCAAATTTACAAAGATGCACTGACATTACAAAGACTCACATTGCAAACTAAATTACAACTTAGAGCTGACGAAGATAGTACTCCTGATGTTCAAAGTGCTGTACAAGAATTATTGACTTCATTATTTACTAGTGTTTATAATCATCAAGATGAGGAAGGACGATGTTTTTCTGATTCTATGGCAGAACTCCCAGAACATGATGATATTGATGGCATGAAGTAATTATAACATAAAATTTAATATGATATATTAGATTACTTAATGTAATTATTTATTTAGGGTGAGAGGCTTGTCTCTAGATTTGATTAAACGTAGATTAGATGGTAATCAATACAAGCGATTGGATACTTTTCAAGATGATTTATTTGCTTGTTTGGAACGAGCCCGCCAACTTTCACGAACAGATTCACAAGTATTTGAAGATTCTATTGAATTACAATCATATTTTATTAGACAAAGGTTTGTTTATTTTTAAAAATGTAATACAATTATAATATTTATTTTAATACCAATGAATTGGAAATGTAGAGATGAAGTATGTCGTAATGGAGATTTATTAAATTCACCTGCTTTAAATTACTCTCTATTGGATTTATCATTGTCAGTAAATGCTTTGAGAGAAAGAAAGATGGCTGAAGAGTCTATAAGTGGCAATCCAGAAGAAGATGAAGCTAAAATTGAGGATAATATCAAAGAAGTGTGTATTTGAATTGTTTACACTTTTCAGTTTAATGTATTATTATATAATTAATTTGTTATGTTTTTAGGAATCAGGAGATGCTTCACCGCCTCTTATTGCTGGCACTGCAGATGATTCAGTATGTGTTAATCAACTAGTTTATAGAGTTGGCGATTTTGTTTATGCAGAATCTCAAGAGCGAGGTCAAGAACTGATGATATTAAATATTCAAAGGTTATGGACTAATCAGGAATCACAACAAATGTTGTATGGAAATCATTTTTATAGACCTAGTGAAACATATCATTTATCTACAAGGAAATTTCTAGAAAAAGTTAGTAAATATTTACTTAAAAATATTTAATCTTAATCATATTTTGATTATTTTTAGGAGGTTTTTAAGACTGATTTAAATATTACAATACCAGTAAGTCATATAAAAGGTCGTTGTGCAGTTGTAAGTGTTAAAGATTATTTCCGTTATCAACCACAAGGGTTTGATGAAAAAGATGTGTATGTATGTGAATCTAGATACTCATCAAGATGTAGAAATTTTAAGAAAATTAAGGTAAATATTGTTTTTCTATATTTAAAATGATTAAATTTCAACATATTTTTTTTTATATTTAGAACTGGGGAAGTTTGACAGCCACATGGAAATTGATTGAAAGAGATGAACCTTTAGATCCTAAACGAGTGATGTCTGTATTTCGCGATCGTGTAGAAAAGCATAAAGAAGAAATTGCTGAACTTGAAGAACACGAAAAAATAATTGAGAAAGAAAAACCAGTAAGTCATTCTATTTTATTTTCTTAAAGTCTTATGAGTTGTAATACACATGATTTTATTATATAGAATGTGTCAATACCAAACACTTCTGGAGTGATTGATGATGGAAATGTATACTATGAACAATATAACACCCAAATTGGTATACTCAAACCAGGTGATTTTGTTTATGTCAAAAATGACGGACAAAATCAAATAATACAAATTGATAAAATTTGGATCAACAAGCAGTAAGTAAATTTGTATAATGTGCCATGCAATATAACCTAATCCAGGTTTAGTTTGTATAATTGTATTTATGGCTAAAATTATATATTTTTATTGTATTTTAATAATAAGTTTAAATTACTTATAATTTAACTGTTGGCACATTTTTAACATTACAGAGGTGCTGCATTTGTTTATGGTCCTATACTTTTAATTCCCACTGATATTCCAAATTTGCCTGGTAAACAGTTTTATAAACAAGAAGTTTTATTGACAAATACTGAGGAAACAGTATTAATATCAAAAATTACAGGAAAATGTTCTGTGTTAGAACATGCTGAATATATATCATGTAATTATTTTTGTTTTTTTTTTTTATACTTTTGTTATTTATTATATTTACTTTAATAGGCCGACCAGCTGAAATAAATGAAGCTGATGTTTATATTTGTGAGTCAATTTATGATGAATCTACTAAACAACTTAGAGAATTGCCAAAGGATGGTTTAAAAAAGTATACTCATTCTCCATCTGTAAATCAGGATGAATTTTATTTCTTTAGAAGACTTATTCACCCAGTAAAAGTTGGGGCTACTGAAAATCATACTCAATTAAATGATGTCAAAATTGTGTACAACCAACATTATGATTCTGTATTAGTAAGATTTTACTGATTTATTTCAATATTAATTTGTATTTAATTTAAATATTAATTTGTTGTAATAATTGTAGAATGTCAGTTCACCAGTAATGCCAAAATTGGAGCCAGCTGATACTATGACAGAAGATTCAATGGATGGAGGTCCACCATCTGTCAGCTCATCTGATCTTGGCGAACGTACACTAAATACTTCAACAGTCATTTCTGCACCATCATCATCTAGAAAAAAGAACCCTAATCATAAAAAACTAGTTACTGGTTATATATTATATACTAGTGATGTTCGCAAAGCTGTTGTACAAAATAATCCAGATCGTAGTTTTGGAGAAGTTAGTCGAATTGTTGGAAATGAAGTAAATTATATTAATAACTTTTATTATGATGAATTTATAACAATAATGAGTATTTTATAAAATGTTAGTGGCGTAATTTGTCACCAACCGAAAAAATGGCATATGAAGAACGGGCAAATAGATTGAATGAAGAGAATTATCCACAGTGGCGTCAACAACCTCTTCAAGCACCACCCCCGCCAGAGGGTTCTGATCTCCTTTGGGAGTGTGGTTGGGATAATTGTGATTGGCAGTTTGAAGATCAATCAGATTGTTTGGATCATGCTGTGGCTGATCAATATGGACATGTGCAAACATTCTTTGCAGCAATTCCTCCTAATGGTATGAGTAATATTGTATATGTAAAGTTACATATATTTATCTTGGTATAACATTATTTTAACTTTGTAGATGTTGAATTCCAATGTCAATGGAGAGGATGTCTCAGAGTAAAAAAAACTGGCATTGCTCCATTTCCAAGCTTGCATCGTCTGGTCAGACATGTAAAAGAAGTACATATACTTAAAAACCCCGGAAAACATGTGCCATTATCAGAACGTAACAAGTAAATACAATTTATATATTAATAGGTGTACAGTGCAAATTACCATCCATGAATCAGAAAACATTTAAACAAAATATTAAGTTAATATAGTATTTAGTTTAAGTCATTTAACAAAAAAGTACTTAAAAAACATTTTTTTTTCACTCACATACATAACATACATTAAAATGTTATTAATTTTATCTCATAATTATTTTTTCCATATAATACTTCTAAAAAATATTTTTAATTTTAATGTACGTATACCATTTATTTCTGTTCAGACAAGAATACATAATATGAGAGTACATGTATTTATTTTTGCAATAAATTATTTTCAACCTTTATTATTTAAAGATTAAGACAACTTTATGTATAAGTAAATGACAGTTTTAGAAAACCTAATATTTGTTTCTTAAAATCTAATATATTGAAACTTAATAAATAAATAATATTTATTGGTTTATAGTTAAGTGGATTATTATATAGAGTATTTTATACTTATAGGTATATTATGTCAATGGCCAAACAATATTTTAGTTATTTTTTATAAAAACTTTTTTCATAATCTCCATATTTTTGATTATTTGTTGTTTTATTTTTAAAGATAATGTTTTATCTTTTATCAGTAATTTGGAATTCCTAGAAAATATTTTTTTCCAAAAGAGAATTATATACAAAATTCTTGGCCATTGATTATATGATCAATGTAATATAATTTAATGTTTAGAATTTCTACTTTAATAACTTTAATTAAATAGTGTAAGAATTACATCATTAGGGACTATAAATAATAATTTGTTTTCGACAATTATAACTTAATTTCAGAAATTTTATGTCGAGCACTCGCTCAGTCATCACGACCACTTCTGTTTTATCAGTGGCACCTGTATCTCCACCATCAATTGAAAATTCTAATGGTCTGTTTTTTTTCCAAATACATTTCTAGCATGGTCATTTTAAATATTTATTTTGAAAAAAAAAATTGTAGTTTTGCAAGTAGAATGATTGGTTATTTTTATCATAGTTTTAAAATATTTCAAAAACATAAACTTTTATAGGGTTCTTTATTAGTAATAATTTTTGATTATTATTAAAATTAGTAATTTTAATAAGTAGTAATGTAAAATTATTTATTCTTAAACCATACAAAGTTATGATTTGAAAGTTAGTACCATTTAAAAATATCTATATTTTAAGATTAAAAAAATGACTACATAATGATATTTTATTTATTTATCTAATAAGTTTGAATGGAGTATAGAAATTTTTTGATCTTGTTTTGTAGTTAATTATCATAATAATATATATTGTTAGTCAGAATAGTGTTTAGTATAGCAAAATAGTATTTATACATATTTAGTCAAATACATTAGCATGTTGTGTATTGCTTTTTATGTCAAATTTTAAACCGCCTTTTAGACATTTTGTACTATCAACACGTTTGAAAAAAGAGCAAATGATTCAACAACAAATACCACCACCGCATCAACAGTATGCAAATCAGCCAGGTAAATTTTTTCTATTGTAGATATGTTGTAAAATTTGAATGCTTTTGAAGTTGTAGAATAAAAAAAGGAAAATGGTATGTAAACAATAAACGAGGAAAAAACACCATTAAGTGCTTATCAACTGAATAATATGATTTTTTTTTTTGTTAAATATATAGTAGGAGGACCAGCTGTCAATGTTTTGAATCAGATTAATAGAAATACTCCATCACCCATGTCTCAAAACGGTAAATATAAAATTATATACCTAGTATATTAGACCTAATATTAATGATATTTTTTATATTAAAATTGGTCTAGGTTCAGCAAGCAATAATAGCATTATTATTAATAAACATCCAGAACCATTATTTGTAACTGTGCCGCCAAGACCTACAAGGGTATTTCATTCAGAAGCTTATATCAAGTAAAAGCATAATAATCTTCATTGTTTTTTAGATACTTTGGATCTATATCTGAATTCTTTTTTTTTAGGTACATTGAAAGTTTAAATCTGGACAGCAAACCCAATTGGGAACGTCAATTGATTGCTACACAAGAAAATACCAAAGGACCAGACGATCCAAATTCACTTCCAGCAATTCAGTGGCTGGGAAAAGGAATTGGTAATCATGGAAACGTTTTAAATGCTTTATGGGCTCTAAGAAATTTTATGATGAGAGATGCCATGGGCTTATCAAAAACAGACGAATAAAATGCTGAATTTTGGAATAATTTTTTAGAAAAGACGTTTATTGGTTTGTCAAATCCATTTAGTTTTAAAATTTTTTTCTGTCATTAACTTAATTGTGTTAATTATTATAAAAGAAGCAAAACATTTAGTTTTTTTTTTTTACTATTATCTTGAAATATATTATTTATAATTTATATAATTATAAAGAAATTATTTATGTGTTGTTGATTTAGAAATCAGTGACTCTCCCTTTTCTCTCCCAGTCGCCGTATCTAGTTGGTTCTGGACCTTTCGGACCATTTTGTTCTCCTGTTATTGGATTACGACCTTCGGGCCATTCCTTCAGTGGTTCTTTTTCTTGGAACGGATGTTTCCCGGCTTCTAGTTCGTCCAACTTTCCTTTAGTTAGACATAAGAGTCATTACTCACGTTATTATCGAAATCGTATTATTCTAAGTACATTACCAATTGGTGTCTTCATTTTTATTTTTTCCTTTAAATCGTCTTTTTTCGAATTTGTTGATTTTTGTTTCGTTAAATATTTTGGGTGTTGTTTAGTTGAGTATAATACTACTAATGACTTTTGACGAAATACATTTATCGAATTCATAATAATTATAATTCCGCAAACCTCTTTTCGGTTATGCGGTTATTTACACAGATATCGTAAGTAAGTATAATGTATGTATATAGTTTTAAATTTGTATTGTATACATTTTTTTCATTCTGAAAGAGTAAAACCACTCAATATCAATTATTTTATTTCTGATAAGAATTCCGTGTTGAACGTGATTAAAGAAAATCAGTTGAGAAATTTCACTACTACTAGCGCTAATAGTGGTATCACGGTATTTCGGCGGTTAATTTGGAAAAATTAATTGTTAACAATATTATTGATTATTGATAATGGATATTTGTTACATTTTGTCGAATAAGTACGCGCGAGGCGAAAAGTGAGCCGCGATCGTCGCGCGTCTATAGTGGCCGTTTTTCATCAGGGTTACTAAAAAACTGTTTTCCCGCCTAAAATAATTTTTAACCATGTAATGTGGACAATTTAGACCAAAAACATTCGAACTTTAAAAGCGAGCGCGACGAAAAACAAACAATACGCGTATGCGAGAAATATGATCACGGACATAGATAATAAATGAATATTAAGACGGCAACGCACTTGTGATGCGTCAAACGTTAACAGAATATTGCGGGATGCGGCAGGCATGTGTACTTCAAAAAGCACGCCGGCTGTTCGCTCATTACGCTCAAACGTATAATCACTGGAAACAGGACAAACGGCCGATTGAGTGCGCGACGATCGCGGCTCACTTTTCGCGCCTCGCGTACTGTAATGCAATGTTTAAGACGTTTCATCTTGTAAGAAACGTGTAGGAGTTGAACTTCAGTGTTCCTGAGGAAAAACGTTTATTTAAATTGTGGGAAAAATTATTAAATTTAAAATTAAAGCCCATATAAGAAGTACGCGAATTGTATTTTGAGAGCAGTTTTATATATATATATGATAAAAACCTGGGAATCTGGACGAAGCCAGATCAAGTCATCAGCAAGTACAACCATAAATACAATTTAAAATTATAATATCTATGATTTAAAAGAAAAACCAGTTAATTATTAATTGTACTTAGATATTAGGTACCTAACGAGCATACGTATATATATATATATATATATCTATTTAGTAAAATGAATTTAAATGTGTTGGGCGAGTACATTATTCCTGTTAATAGTAAAATCAATATCAACGAATTTTACCGCGCCTTACAGGCCATATAAAATATATTTGAAAATTAAAATAAATGTAAGGACGAGTGTTTGCGAGTGATTTTATTATAGAGATCGTTGTTCAACAAGATTGTCTGTTATTAATCGTAAGTCGGATCATCGCTATAAATAAATTATAAAAATAAAAATAAACGAGTGAAAATCTGATAGTGGTTACGTTGGTTTTTTTTTCCTTTTCCAATATATTATAATAACAAAAAAGTTTTTAACAAAATTTGTGAATAATATCTTTTATTATTTATATTTTGTTTTATGTATGGGGCGGTAAATTCGTATTTCAAAAATTTTCTCAATTGACTATAGTCTGCGTGATTATTATAAAATTGCACATCGTTAGGTATTGCGTTGTGTTTTCATTATACGTACTTAGTTTTCCATAGCTGGTATATATAAAAATATATACCGTTTAAATTTAAAAATTTTTAATTTTAATATTATTTTAAACTTCAAAATAATAATATGCTCTACGTTCGACGGAAACGTGGTGTTGGCCACACTGCGATAGTTAGTGTTTTCCCTTCACCCGGCTACCATGCAGAGATAAACAATAACGTTCAAAGTTTTGAACATTACACTGAGAATTCCCCGATATCTGTGTGTTTAGTGTTATTGTGTAACTGTTTCTTTTTTTTTGTTTTCCAAACGTTTTTTTTTTTTAACGAGCGATATTTCGAGTCCGTAGCAAAAGTTTAGTTTTACGCGGTTTTTTTCATGATCTCAACCGCATCGATTTTCCCGTGAAAACACTCTGTGAAACGTTTTCTTGAGCGCACGTTCGTAGTTCGGAATTCACAAATAAACCATAGGTGAGATTATTGAATATTGTAATAGATAGGAATTATATAATCTGCGGGTTCGTTCGGTGTTGCCGACCGTCCGCGCATTTTATAGGAACACTTAACGACGATTATTTTTCAGTGTAGTGGCTGACATAACTTATCAAATTGTTTTAGATAGTAAATAAATCACGTTTTTTTTTTTTTTGAAATTCATTCGAAATTAATTTCACGTTAAATTTTTTGAACTAAAACATATGATTTAGCCTCTGTAAGTATACATAAAAAAAAGTCAATGGAAAATCTGACACTTTAAATTATCTCCCGTGTATGTGATAGTATACACTTATATGATTATTATTTCCTATACCGTATGTGTTTTAATTAACTAATAAAGTAGATAAATTTTAAGTCATGACTACAATATAATATATTTTTAAACGCATTATAAATAAAATTTGGAAAACACAATTTAATTGCCATTTAATCTATTAAATATCTTTAATAATATCTTATATTTATATAAGATATTATTATTTATGTATTTCATATCTTATCCAATTCGATTGTAGGTTTTGATTTAAAAGATTAAACAAAATTTCTAAATAGACCAGTGAATGACAAAGTATTTAATTTTAAATATGTTTCTTGTGTGGTCCATAGATATATAGGCTTTCATCGCGTAATTGTATATTACCGATATCGAGTTTTACATTTATTATTATTAATAATTTTTACGATGATAATTCATGCTTTAATTAGTATTTAATCTGTAGTTGTAAAACGAACAATATTTTATTGACTTTTTTTTTTTAGGTTACTATTTAGTATTGAATTTTAAAATTGTTCTTTTTTTATATTCAGTGCCGTTCTAAACATTTGTCTGTCTGTCGTATTGTCAGTTCCAATAGTCCATAATGGTCTCTTTTTGACCCGTGACATATATGTGATTGTGGAAGATTCAGTAGTTCGAAATATAAACAGCAGTAGTGTGTACAACAAATTTCCGGTAATCATAACCGATTTCTATCACTCCTATGTAATCATTGTATATTGTAAAAATGTTGATTACCTTGTTAGACGAAATTAAATAATGATTAAAACTGTTAGGAAGCTGTGTCCTAATGATTTGTTCTGTTCATCTGTCAGTTAACATATATTTTTTTTTTATTTTTGAAAATTAAAGTCTAATAGAAATTTTATATTTACATTTGATAAGAAGTCAATTTACTGTAATATTAGGAATTATAAAACTAATATGACATGAGTGTGTGTATGTGTATATATGTCAGACTGAGAGAACGGAAGAAATAACAGATAGAATAGAGACAGCTGAAAATTAAAGTATACAGTATTATAGAATGATTTAACGATTGATGTGTTGAAATTTTCAGACGATAACACATGTTCCTGAAACTGGTGTTTAAATAAATAGAAAAAAATTTAATGATCTAAACGAAAATTAGTATCCATATTGGTTTGGTAATATAGTATGAATATAATTTATTAAAATTGTATTCTATTGTTTTTATGTTTTATACAGGTAGTTAAATTTTAATTATGGTGTTCAATCAAACGATCCAAACTAGTTCAGCATTTAAAATGCCATTAGTGCCTCCATCTCAGTCTGAGACTTTATTATTCAACGACATTTTGGAAGAAAAGACTTTGGCTCTACGTAACATTTTAAATGAATTTTTGCAAGTGTATTCGTATCGAAAATTTGATGTTGAATTTTCTAACTTCTTGAAACATACAAAACGCTTGATACAAGAAGGACAACGTGTTGGTGCAAATGTGTCTAGACTCACCAATTCATCGCAATTGGTTCCAATGTATTCGAGGCCATCAACTTCCAATTGTAGACCACCAACAACTTTATCAATGATTAATTCTACTCGTAATAGTACGTTTCAATTTCCGGACAATAATTTTCAGCCCATTGAACCACCAAATCCTTTTAAGCCAAGCTGCCATTTAAATTTTCAACCTCAAGTCGTATTACCTCGTATTGAACTATCTAACACTGTTTGTCATGAACCGCCTACATTATGTAATACAATTGAAGATAACCGTTCTGATGAAACTGCCAAAACTAATAATGTACAACCGCCTGAATCTGAAGAAAATCATCATTCAACAGTACCAAATTCATATTCAGAAGTGACGATGATTGAGAATAAGCCAGAGTCTAATTCACAGCATAATGAAGGCAGCAATTCCGTAAAATCTTTTCTTGATCATATTGGATTTAAAATTGTGGTCGGTCTACCAAATAGTACAAAAAAGAGTGATAATGATAATCATTTAAATTTAATGGTAAATGGTGAGAAATATTTATCCATGTGGTCTATAAACTTAAGGGCAAGTGATTCCAAATCTAAGTCTTCAGTTATCATTTTATCTGGTAATTAAATGTTATTATTAAAATGTATGTTTTATTATAATATTTATATTAAAACGTTTTTCAGGTGTTTTGTTGAAAGATGATAAAGTCACGGTTTTGGAAAATAATCACGATGCTGGTGTTTTGGAAAAAAGAATAGAAAACAATTTGGTCAAAACCAAAAATGGGTTATACCGTTTAATTGGCCATTTAATTAGAGGCTCGCCCAATGAGTTATACAATGTGTGTTTAGCCATCAATGGAATTCCAAAAAGATGGAAATTTATTATGACACAATTATCTAGCACAGAAAAAACTACTAAAAACAAAATTCTAAATTTTTCTTTGGATTCTCCTGCAGGTCCAATCAAATCAACGAAAACCTTTGTAAATCACAATACATCCATGGCCCAAAAAAAATTAATTTGTACTAAAAGTATGAGTCAGAAAAAAAATGGTAAAAGGAAATATCCTGAAAATGTTCCATCTGAAAATAATATCAAGAAAAATACATTTCATGAACAATTGCTGACGTCTACACCTAAGAAACCAAAAAAAGCATTAACCGTGTTTGAAACTCCAAGTCAAATTTTGAAAAATAAGTTCCATCAAAATATACGTAACAAAGTTAATACAAAATCACAGAGTCCATCATTGAAGCAAATTAACGATTCCATTAATGTAACTAAAAAAAGGCAGTTACTTTCAAAAAGACAGGTGTGTGGCTTAATAATTATTTTAGTATATTATTGTAAATATGTTAAATCAATAATTTATTAAGATTTTGATATTAATTTTGTTGTTTATGGTGTGCACACATTCAAATTGTACCGTTTCAAAATCATTCAAAAATACTTTAAATAATTTTATGATTGATATAAAAATTAGAGAGTTTTTCGGCTCGTAATTTTGTTTCTCGTATACAGGAAAATCACTTGACCATTGGAGTGTGTGCGTGTGCGTACAATATTCTTGAGTTGTGTTCTCGAGTGGAGTTTTCCATATATGGGAATGACAAATTTAATTGATACATGTTACATAAAAAAAATGATTTTGTTCTTGCAAAATGTTCAACAATATAGTTCAATATGTCTTATTACATTAGTTTTTCGTACGCGTATCATAGAAACTAGTTACTTCACATTGTCATTCTAGTACACGAGAAACAATTTACGACAAATTTGTCGTTTTCATAATTTTTACCATTCGCAGAATTTTTATTTTGAAAACAAAAGATTTAAACAAGAAGATTCATTGTACGTCTAAAAGAAGAATATTCAAATTATTATTATTATTACTATTATAAAACAAAAAAAAAAATACCACAAATAATAATTGTTATAAATAGTGATTAGTAAATAATATATTTTTATTATGAAGTTTATTTGACTATAATTTATTTAAATCTAATTTCTTTTTTCATTGTGTACATTTAAAAATTAACTGGAATTTTTGTTTATTTTCTGAAAGTATTAAAAAAAAACATTCTACTATACGTTAAAATGGTTTTAGATTAAATTCCTATATTTAACACCATCTTATATAAATTTATTTATTTGGAACATTGATGTTTGTTGTTGTTCAATCGAATAACTACTGTTTATTTCTAATTAAATGTTTATAATTCATAATCACAGATTATTGAATAATATATGATTTTTAATTTACAGTCTAGTGAATTTTTGAAGCCTTTTGTAAAAACATTGTCGAGCAACAATACTATTTATACAAAACGTTCAAACCAAACAACAGGAAAATGTGTCGTGGGCAGTAGTACAAAACGACCGAAACAAAATTCTAGTATTGCAAGCAGCATGAACTGTAGTGTCATTACTCGTT
Source organism: Chaetogeoica ovagalla (assembly GCA_032441825.1). Classification (NCBI taxonomy): domain Eukaryota; kingdom Metazoa; phylum Arthropoda; class Insecta; order Hemiptera; family Aphididae; genus Chaetogeoica; species Chaetogeoica ovagalla. The sequence continues at coordinate 5,507,479 of CM063724.1, read as the reverse complement.
CAAGAGCAAAAATATTAGACACTTCAATTGCAATGACGAATGCTAATAATGTAAATAAATTTAAAAGAGAAATAACATCTGAAGGATCCACGTCGTCTGCGACCAATGTAAACATCATGGACATAAAAAAAAAAGAAATCATAAATAATGTATCATCACATGGAGCTGTGGTCAATAAAAGGAGTAAAAAATGTGCTGCCAACGCAGTAGTGAAAGATCTGAAAACAGTTGGGAAAAAGGATGTCATATTGAAAGAAAAGAAAACCAAAAAAGACCACGTTAAGCAGTCCAAAGAGTTTGTAGAAATTGGCCTTTTCGACGGCTTGGAAACCAGCAAATACAATAACGATTCTGATTATAACATCATGCAGTCTCCTGGGAAAATCAGTCTTGTATCGCGTACTGACAAGTCGCGAAGTGAAACGCCTCCATTATACAATTTACATATGTCTACAACAACAACCAAGTCGATCATCAGTGAACCATCAACGCCATTGAGTAAATCAAGAGAAGCCAGAGCGTTAAAGCGCGTAAAAGCGCCCAAAATACCTCTGAAGGAAGAAATAAAAAAAAAAAAATTAAATAATAACAAATCACTATTTGATTGTGAAGCAGCGTGCAAGAAGATTAATGAAATGTTAGAATTTGGAAACGTTCTTGATGAATACGGCGATTGATAAAACTGTTGTTGTACCATTGGCGGGCATACCAATTGTCTTCCAAATTTTGTATCATGATTATTTAGTTTCCTTGTTTTGATATGTTATATATTTATTTATGTTTTTTCTTTTTATTGTCTTTTAACAATTATGAATTATGTGTGTATATTTCATTAAAAATCAACAGGTGCGCGTTCGAGTGAAATTAGTTTTTTTTATTGTACATTTTATGTTTTGTTTTTTTAACACAAATACCTAATATGTGAAAAATGGTTGTTCAATACCTATGTACATTTTTTAGAAATATATACATTTCTTTTTTTAACATACACTTTTTTCTTAATGTAATGTTTTCTCATTGAATAGTTTCAAATGAAGACCAAATTTGTTAATTACATTACTTATTTGTTTATTATTATTATTATTATTATTATCATTAATTTATTGTCAATAAATATGTTAAATTTCAAGTATCAATTATGAAAAACATTTGATTTTTTAGTATTATTTCTATAATAAATTATTAAAGCGTGTTTGTATACAATTTTTGTTTCATTCTCCGCAGTTGAAACTTTGTAGAAACAAAATATATGTATTTATATTTTTACATAGAATGATGTTTAAAATAAAGAAAATTTTTATTTTTGAAACCATTTGAGTGTACATTTTTTTTGAAATCACAAAACGTGGTATAATACACACCATACTGTATGTTTAATAAATAACGTAAATAAGTGTCTTTGCTTTGGAGGAAATAAAAATTTTTGATTCCAATTTTTTTCAAACAGTCGTCTAGAAGGCGATTTTATCCGATATTCGATACAGATTTTTAATGTTTAATTTTTATCAACATTCTTATAATTTATTCTTCAACATGTATGCCGAAAAAAATCGTTTTCGTTCTTTGATAATCTAACACTCATCACTGGTGGTTAGGTAACATACTTTTGTAATTATTGGTAAAAAACAAACTCGCATATCGTGAAAAATGAGTTATTTATATATGAAAAAAGAAATCTATTTTCTGCGGGAAGTGTTAAGTTAATTTTTTTCCAACACACGACTATTTCAGTGTACGTTTTATGATTTTTCCGTTTCAATCCGTGTCACTTATAGCAAAACGTTAAAATGTTGATTTTACGTTTTCAGTTCTCGTTCTATTGAAGAATACAGACTGTCTTCGTGGGATGTTTCTATGTACGACGAAAATGGCGAAACGCGTGGTTGGCCGCACTGCGTTAGTTGTTCCCCCCCCCTACAACGTTTCAAAATTTCATACATTGTGATGTCTGATGAATTGATCACCCCAATTCGTGTGATCACTATCATAGTATCATTATCACTGGCATTTACCGAGTCTATTAAAATCTTTGCATCTATCACTACATTTCTACCGATGTTAAACAATTTCTTTCCAATTTTGCACTCCCAGAGTTCTAAGGTCCTCTTCTACTATATCTATAGTCACTTCTTCTTCGGTCTACCTCTACTAGATTTTACCTTCCGATTTCCATTTTATAACTACTCTTGTAGCCTCTGCTCATGACGCGACGTGATCACAACTGTATTCTTTGTGTTCTTACGTAAAATCAATGACTGGTATTAAGCTTAGTTCCTCCTGAAGTTCCTCGTTAAATTTCATTCTCCATTTATTTGTCCATATGTCACGAACTGCCCCGCATATCATTTCTCCGTATTTTCGAAACTTCTCATTGTTGTCTCCACACATACTACTTCATAACCGTAAAAAGTGAGAGTAGGTATAAATTAATGCTTTGTACAGTCTTGATTTTGTTGGAGAGTATTTTTGATTATCTCTGACTTGTAAATTAGTTTATAGGCTACGGTTGTCTGTATGACAAAAAAAAAATAAAATAATTGGCCATACTTCTTATGTGGATATAAGAGTGTGTGACACGGCTGAAGGTAATAGAAATGATAATAGATAATAAAGATTATCCACTATCCGCAGTCTGTGAACACGTTATCATTTACCAGCACTGTTGTGAAGTGCAGAACCGTGGTTAATAACGAGCTTCGTTGTCCATTGATAAATGGTAGGTTTTCTTTTTTTCTCATAATTTCTGTTTAAAATTGTAAAATGTGTGATATTGTTTTAAATATTAACATTGGTTTGTGAGGTTTTAGATCATTCCTACAGTTATTCCTATTCCGAAAACGTTATGGATAAAAGAGGTAATGAACACTTTATTTATATTGAAAATTGGAATGATGTTTGTCGATTATGTTTGCGCAATGATCAACCGATGCAAAATTTGTTCGTCGAACAACATTTTTTAGAGAACATCCAAGAAATTACAAATCTTGCTGTAAGTAAACAATATTTTAGTGTATATGAGTTGGTTGGACTAAAAATGTTTTTGGATTGTAGTTTAGTGTGGACGATTCGTTACCTAATTCTGTATGTAAATTGTGTATCGATCAAATCACTACGTTTAACGAATTCCGATTGCGGTGCAAGTCCACAGATGAATGGCTACGAAATGAGGCGGCAGTGGTTGTAGATACTGATAACAAGGTATATATAGTTTATTAGTTTTAAGTTAAATCATGAAATATCAATTGTTTGAATTGAAAAAATAATTATAGATGTCGTACCGTCGTTCCAGTGTCTCATTTCATTATTAAAAAAAAAAAAAATTATTATTATTGTTATTTATTGAATATTGGTGTACGTTATATGTTCCAGGATAATATCGAAATTGTAGAAGTAGTGGATATCTGGAATGACGGTACTCCAGTAGAAAAGAGAGAAAACACAGTTTCTCAGTTTTGTGTAGAGTATACTGATGATAAATTTTATTTATGTGAAGATTGTGGGGAACGCTTTGAGACGTCTAAACAACTCACTGTTCATATTAAAACACATTCTTCTGACTGTAATAAATGCAAGTCGTGCAATGAAATTATAAGCGTGTTAGATAATTGTAGTAAATTAGATGGTTCATTAATAAAAGAAAAGACTAAACCGTATGAAAAATTAAAAAAATTAAACGATATTAATAGCACAGAAATAAAAAGTTCTTATACTGAAATTAATGGAGGTTACCTATGTAAACAATGTCAAAAAGTTTTCAAAACACTTGCTGGCATATTATCACATTTGAGAAATTATGAAAAAAAATTGGAGATTGGTTCTTTATCATATCAGTGTCATTTTTGTGAAGAAGCATTTGCGACTATCCAACAAGTTTGGATACATATGAAGACTCATGCCCCTGGTGAGAAAATTAAATGTCGTCACTGTGAAAAATGCTTCAAGTCGTACCTGACGCTCGTACGCCATGAAAATAAACATGAAGGAACATTCAACTACGTATGTTCGTATTGCGGAAGAGCTTTTGTTACACCGTATGGTCGTGATAGACATGAAATGACTCACAATGCAGCCAAAGACGTTCAGTGTGAAAAATGTACAATGACATTTTATACTAGGGCTGAATATAATCGCCATATGAGATATCATGACAATGTTAGAAACTTTCTGTGTTCATTTTGTGGTAAAAGATTTTTTGAAAGTGCTCATAAAACAATTCATGAACGCACTCATACTGGAGAAAGGCCATTTGCTTGTATTTTTTGTGGAAAGAAATTTATGTCTAAACAAAAAGCAAGACGACATCAAGCAATACATTCAAGACATAAGAATACAAATAAAATGTAAAATATATTTTATCAGTTATTTCTAAACATCATATTAACTTCCTGTTTTGAAAATGATTCCTATATTATAATTTAAAAGTTACCAAATATTACTGTCTTTGAATCATGGCTTTTTTATATGCCAAATGTTGATTCTGTTATATATAATATATTGTGATTGTAAATTTCTATTAATTGTTGAAATTATGTAATATAGAATTTTAATTTTAAAGGATATAGTATTATTCTATCTCTTGTTAATATTGTTCTCCGTTTTATTTTATTTGCATAGTTTATTATTGAGAAGTTTAAATTACTGTATTTAAATGTAAGGGGAAAAAATTACTATTTTATTCATAAATATATTTAACATTATGTTTAGAATAACATAACATTTTAATATATTTTATTTTTAGAATAGACAGTAAAATTACAATATGTATGTACTTCAATATTAATTGTTATCGTTAAAATGAAATTGTACTTTTTAATTATTTTTCTAATAAATTAAGTATATCTATACATTTTGTATATATCTAATTTTTATTTTTCAATGGATGATTAATATTATCTGTGGTGTAATTATTTGCCTTTAGCAAAATACTTTATATGTTTTCTTTTTTAAATATTACATTTTTGTACCAATAATTAAAGAGTTACCATATTTCATTAAGTTTTTATGATCACTGTTATATTATAAGTATTGTTCATTAGAGTTAGTTTTAAAATAAAAATATTATTTAGCATAATGATGGTAAAATGTTAATTTTGATTAATAATGAAATTAATTATGTGATTTTTAGGATGCAATACAAATCCATTCTGGAGTAATGGATACTAAAGACTTATTGTTAACTGAATCAAACCAATTCGAAGAGGAGCTAATTGATGATCCAGATCCTGTGAATGATGACCAAGTTGTAGAAAACGAAATTGAATTATCACATTGTATTGTTCAAACGGAAGAAGTTATGGAAGAAGCAGCAATGCAAATTACATCCAACGGAGGAGAAACATTGGATACAAACACAAATAGACATCAATGTTCAGTTTGTGGCAAAGAACTATTGTCCGCGTATACACTTGGAAACCATATGCGTTCTCATACTGGAGAACGTCCTTATGGTTGCAGTGTATGTGAAAAATTTTTCAAGACTAAATCCAATTTAAACGAACATTACCGGTTAGTTTTTATATTTTTATTATTAATTTTGTATATTACTCTTACATACAATCTTTTTCATATATAGTTAGTAGTTAGTGGCAGTATTATATTTTAAAATTGAAACACACAGATAATAAAAAATATGTGTATTATTTTTCAACACAATCAGTGAATTTTTTTTAAGATTCATTTTCAGTATTTTTATCGTATTACTACTTTGATCATTGCAAATAGAATTTGGCTTAAAATTACCATAATGTGCACGTGTATGGGAGGCAATCATTAGTAGTGTCTGTAATATTTCTTTATTTTATAGTGTACATAATCCGGAACTCCGTTGGATGAAGACGTCCAGTAGAGATATTCCATCTATAACACGAGTGACAGTAACGTCGGAAGACATTCTGACTTGTGGGCAGTGTTCCAAAATATTTATGTCGCTGGAAGAATTGTCCACACACGAATATACCCATATCGAAGAGAACCAAAACCAAGAAGTACTGCATCAACAACAGCAACAAACGTTGACATGTGGGAAATGTAACAAGAACTTTATTTCAAAATCAGAATTGACTACACATATAGGTAACAACTGTTCAGATGTAGCAGTGGTAGCAATGGATGCATCGACCGTGGATCGTATGTGTCCATTTTGTGGCAAACAGTTCCGGTCAATGGCCACATTGGAAAACCATAAACGAGTGCACACCAGAGAAAAGCCTTTCATATGCAACTTGTGTACAAAACCATTCCGAACCAAGGGCAACTTGTTGGAGCATAAGCGCGTGCATAACAATAGTCTATGGCTTATGAAGAGCGATACTAAGCTTCAGAGTGTAGACGCTGTTACGGTAAGCGGAGGTAGTGGCAGCAGTAGCAGTAACAATGGATGCGAATATAATTACAAGTGTACATTGTGCGTGAAATCGTTCCGGACGTACACAGCCCTGTTAAATCATGAGCGTGTACATACTCGGGAGAAGCCTTTTGAATGTTCTGTGTGCGACAAGTGTTTCAGAACAAAGTCCAACTTGACGGAACATATGAAGGGCTGTCATGACATGGACAGCTGTGGGTCAAACGAAGTACAAGTATTTACGTTTAAAACCCAAGTGGCCACGTCTTCCCATAAATTGGAAACTTAGTTTTAATTTTAATTTTACTGATTTTTTTTTTACATTTTTAAATTTCAAGTAAATTAATGAATTGAATTTTTTTTAACCATAGATATAGGGAGTGATTTAATTTAATATTATACAAGTATTTTTTTTTGTATCATATAATTATATTATTTTGGTAAATTTAATAAATATATTATAGTTTATACATGTAAAACAGTACAATATAATATACAATTTTATACACAGTACACATGTATAAATAATTATAATACATATAATAATAATAATATTAATTCGATATTATTGTTTGTCACGGATTTAATCAAATTCAAGACATTAATAATATAGCTATGCGTATGTTATACATTGTTGTTATTAAATATACGTATACGTGTGTTTGTTCAGCTATAGACAATGGGTGATGATGATGATGATAATAATAATAATAATAATAATAATACATATAAAGTTATGTTAAATGTTACACAATAATTACAATTACATAGAAATAATAATATGATAAAAAGATTTTTTTTTAACATTGTTTGTTATTTGTGATTTAATTGTGTATAACTATAATACTACATAATAAAATTAATAATATAAATATCGTGTACATAAGGGATTCTTCGATAATTGCACGGTGACGTGTCTGGTCGTCGATTTGTACATTATTGTTGTTGTCATCGTTGTGGTGGTTATTGTCTTTTGACAAGCTGATGTCACTGTAAGCGCGACCAGTATTGTGAGGACAGGTCAGCTGTGTGTCCCGGCACGGCGATTGGCACAGAAACTCCAGGCGATATGAGACCTGAGCAATCAAAAATCAATTGTTATTAGAACATTTAGAGCAGTACCATGTGGGCGTAATTATTATAATTTTTTTCCCGTCGTTCCGATATCTTGTAGGTACACAAATATTTCCATTTTATAACAGTAGAGTTTAGTACGTGAACTACAATAATACGTATTTTGATTTCGGTAAAAGTGTTTCTGACTATTTTTGTAAATTACACGTTTTCATTGAAAACATCTCTGTGTATTTCGTCAATTTGTCTTATCGAAGCAAATAACGATTTAATATAAACAGAAATAAGAAACAAACAAAAAAAAAAAAAAAAAATTATTCGACAATAGTAATTAATTCCCGACGATTGAAAATGATAAACGATAAAAAAATAAATAAAAATATGTTTCAGTGTATTATAAATCTTTCCTTTTTTCTTGTCCTACGTTTACAATCGGGTAATACAAATTGTAAACGTATCGAAACATAACCGTGTGTATAAATCAACTTATAAAAATTCAAATAACAATATTATAATAATAAACTGTAAGTGAGTGGACGTATTTATGGCGGGAAAGGAGTTAGGATGTGACGTGCCGCGCGTTAGGTATACCTGTGGAGTTCGAGCCGTTCATGTTGTACTGATGGTGCGCGTGGTGATGCGGATGGTGTCCGTTGATGGGCGGTGGCGGGTGGTGATGGTACGCGGCGACGGCCGCGTGATGAGCCGGCGGACTGCTGCCGTTGGACGTTGGCGACACCGGCGGCCTCAGGTATCCGGGCGCGCCGCCGATAGCCAGTGGCGGTGACGTGTCGTACGTCGGCCTGGACATGCAGCCGTACGCGTCCCGCTGGTCGCCACCGCCGGACATTGCGTGATGCCCCGTCATGAGGGGCAGCGACAGGCCGTTCTCGTTGTTACCGCCAGGCATACCGAAATTCATTGACATCGGACTGGGAAAAAAAGAACGATTATTTACAAAAAAAATAAATACTTTAAATAATAATTAGAAAATAAATGGTTGTATGTATAAAAATTTGACGGTTTTATTGAGAAGAGAACAACAGCGGAAATTGCAGCGTGCAGTTTGTGAACTGGTTGACGACGGTTAATATTCGTACACATGATTGTATAATAACTGCTTTTAAAATAATAATATTAATAAAAAAAAATCGATAAATAGTCTTTTTAAAAACGTATATATATACAAGTATGTAAGTCGTACTGTGTATAACATTTTTCTTTTTTTTTTTTTTCAGAAAATTACATTAGTGTTGTGAAAAAAAATGATTCAACCATATCGTTTAAAAATAAGTTTTCTTCGATTATTATCCATGAAAAAAAAAATCTACTCGTTATAGTATTTTTATACTGCAGCTGCTCTTTATATTTAGTTACTTAACGTAAAACTATATTATCAATTCGAGTTAGTAACGCGTATTCTAGGCTATATACCTAATATTATTCACCATCTATCACACATATCCTGCAGATACACATACCGTTCCCCGGGCGAAAACCATATAATGAAATATAAATTTTTTCAAATACTCGAGCATAAAAATGTTGCAGTTTTAACCAAATAACAAGTGAAACGTATAAAAATCATTGTTATTACTATAATAATAATAATATAAAATTTTTATTGAACATTTTTAAACAAACCGCGTGTTGTTATATACGCGTGTTACGTAGGTACTGTATTTGCGAACACGATGCAAACGATTTCGTTATACTTTTTGACATCGTTATTTTTATTATTTATATGGATTTTTTTTTTAAGTGTTACGATCTTTCAACAATATATACGGATTCTCGTTGTTATTAAGGGGTGATATTTTCTAATAGTTATATGCGCATTTTATATGAGAAAAAAAATTGTTTTCTGATACAATCCGAATGGTTTACAAGACCGCGGCGAGTAACACACGAGTTAAATTCTTGTGTAGTATTTTCGTTACAATTATAGTTTGTTTGGAAATCGTACTATGTATACACATACATAATGAAAACGTATACACCTATATATATATATATACTCGTATATGTAAATTACAGGCTATACAAGAATTTTAATGAAATGAATCTCACTTATATATGTATATAGTGTAGAACAATATAATAATGTTGTTTTCGGGCGCGAGAAAGTGATTTAGCATTTTAACCGCGTTCTCCAGACGTTCGGAAAACTCATTTACAGGGTTAAATATCTGGATGTCTGATACAGTGTTTACCATTAAATGGCGTTTATATCGATTATCATCGTCAAAGAATCGGTCGAATAATCCTATAGATAGGTACGCGTAGTGTGTACATTAAATATTCCCTGCGCAGTGACGTAATATTATTTATACGGGAGTGGTTGTTCTCTGATTAAATAATTCCCCGCCGCAGGGACCAAAATGCCGATTTAAGAATAATATATTATTCCGTATCGGTCAATACATTTACGTTTAAACGTTCGACACGCATTACACCGATTTTCTATATGTGCGTGTGTGTGGTATGTACTCGTATAAATAGAAAACGGTTACGACGAAGATTTTCAATCAATCTCGCGTAAAAAAGTATTTGCGATTATTCGAATTGGAAAAATAAAAGAAAAGCGACTTAAAAAAAAAAAAAAAAATTAGCTTCTTTTACAATAATTAAATACAACCTGATTTGTGTGTGTGTGTGTGGGAGGGGGGGAGGAAGAGCTTTATAGTCGGTAACTGTAATTTACTTCTGTATTTTATATTCGATGCAAATTTACAAAATCAAAATAACACGTTCCGTCCCTTCGTTTTAATGAATATAAATTGAAGGGGTGCTCTTAAAATATGAACAAATTGAAGAGGAGATCCGTTCCCCTTTATTTCCAGCGTTGCAAAAGAGTACCTATATATATATAGTGAAGATCTGCTGCAGGAAATCGAAAAGACTCATTCGAGGAATTCTACGTCAGATATAGTTAATAATATACGCGTTCGTTCGTTTTTTTTTTATCCAGCTAAAAACGTATAAGTTATTTAAAATCGAGTTATGTATTATTTACTTATTTTTTTTTTTTTTAACAGGTAAACGCTACGTGTTCAACATTTTGGCGGAAAGAACGTGATTAAAATCCGAAAAAACATGAACTCTCCGATTATTATGAGTTTCGTGTGTTTTTCTAAATTCTAATGAGTGTATAGGAATAACCGAATCATCTATTATATGTTTGACGCGTGATTTATTACAATATTCGGTATACGCGTACTATAGATATATTAACCGGTATACGTTTTGTTTATTCATATATTCCTATAAAAAGAAAAGCAACGCCACTCATTCTACAGAGAGAAACAATCGAAACTGCGCCATTTAATTATATTTACCTTTGTATATTGTTTCTATTATTTTTTTTTTGTATCTATCAAATTGTATAAAAAAAAAAGAAAAGTAATTACAAATTTTACCCGAGAAAATTATAAGATAAGTGTCTATTCTTCCAATGGATTAAAAAAGTATTTTACGATAAATATTTTAAATATTGAAAAATAAATAAATATGCATTGCTAACACTACAGATGGAACAACAACATCTATAAAAGGACTGCGTATAAAATGGGTTTTCTGCGTGGTGAAATAAAGATTTCTCACCCGGAGAAATTCACGCTTCTGGTGGTGCTATATGTTTTAAATTCAGTTGTTATTAAAACTACGGCAGATATGCAGCGTCAGCGTATTTACATGAACAATTTAACTGTATTTTTTAAGGACTCTCGCAAACTTAAGGCTATTTGGACAAAAGATAATGAGACTAAAAGGCTACAAGCATTGATTATTATGGAATAATATTAGGCACTTATAAGGGCCGATTACATACACTTTCCCGGGCTCGAAAATTTTCGTCAAGTCCGTCATAATATTAATATATATATATATATATAAAGATTTATTTAATTATTTCCTTTATTAAATATACGTAATATCGTACGCATAACGTTTCGGCGGTTGTCTAAAGTTTCGTTTTATTTTTAATATTCTTAATTCGCGTTTCGCGCAAAACCGTAATTATAAAACTTATTCGACTATAGAATAATGTGTATTATTATTACAGACGATGGGAGGTTTTTAACGTTGTTACAGTCCCGGAACCAAAAGTTTTCGCCATAATCCGAAATAATAACATACCAGCTATTATAATATTATACATATTTAATGCGAAAAAAAGAAAACATTAGCAATATAATATATTTATTATACGTATTATAACTGTTGTCTGTTACGATGTCGATTTTCAATATTATTGACTATATTATAATATATACGATCCGTTATTGTACCAACATGTAATATAGTCGTTATTAAATTTCGATAATTTTGACCGCGGGGTTATTTTGGAATTGACATTATAATATAAATATTATTTTTATTTTCGTAACCGAATTAAAATGCGTTCAATCGTAGTCTTTATAAATATAATAATCTGACTGATAAAAAAAAAAAAATAAAAAAGGTAGCGACATTTTAACTATAGGAATTATTGCATTAATACTGTACACTATTACGTATAAGCGTATTACGCGAGCGTTTCGTACGGAATCGCCAATGTGTTCGATCGATTTTTCCGCCCGATTGTATTATTAACTGGATTGTATTTTTTTAATAATTTTTTTTCGTCGCAAAATTTACATTTATCGTTTATCGCGGAAAAAATATTTTTTAATTAAAACTCGTGTGTGTATATATATATAATAATGGTATAAATACATGGTTTATTCAAAATTCGAATAACTATGATAATATATTTGGAAAGGTCGAATATATGTATATTTAAATATAATATATATTGATATAATCATTTTTATTCTCATTCTACACACACACACACACCGTATATATATATATTTTTTTTTTTGAATTGTTATGGCATCCCCCCTTCCACCGCGTATTTTTCAATGTTAGCGTATTCTTCGTCACGATACGATTGTTTTTAGAACAAAACAATGTTTCTATATTATAAAGATTACTATAGACGAACGGGAAGAAGAAAAGAAAAACTAAACAAAATAGTTGCAACATTTCTATTCAAAGTTATGATTTAGAATATTTATACTTGAAAAAACTTTTCAGAATTATATGTCTACATATATTCTACATAAATACGTACGCGTAAAGGGTTTTCAAAGTTATTTCTTGAAATATGCGTACATTCGAGTTATACATATATGTAAGTTTTTTCAAATGTATTATTGCTTATAAATAAGATTTAATAGCGTTGACGTGAAATCAAATCGTCTTTTTTTTATATCACGATTAGTGGAACGATCACTGTTGTGCAGCACGCGTTTAGTAAAAAAAAAAAAAAAAAAAAAAATGTTATAATTACAGTATTACATAATATATTATTATTTATGATTTATCGTCGAGGCCGGAGGATGTAAGGTGTATATTTAATAATATTGTCCGTACTGATTGATTTCGTAGTAAAACATACTCCTATCGTCGACGTTTTGTGAATTGTTTTTAAATTTTAATACACGCACATACATTTTTATTATTTTCATTTAACGCATTTCGAATAAATGCCGGTGGAAATTTATATGCACTATTTTCTAATTATTTCTATTCCCATCCGATTAAATTATCTGACACATCGTCTCGTATTACTGCAATGCAATATTTATAGTGAACGTAAATTCAGTAAAATTTTAAACTATTATCACTTATTTTATAGCTGGCTATAAGAATTTATAGCATTTGTATTGATTTTTTCTCATTTGTTAATCCTGCACATAATTATTAAAAAACGAAATTCGATTCGTACGTCACTGTACATAATACATAGAATTAAAATATAATTTTTTTTTTTTTTTGCGTTTTCTTACGATTTTTGAGAACGAACAGATTTTCGATATTTCTATGTCATTTCATATTCTTTATTATTATTATTATTATTATTATTATTATTATTATTATTATTATTATTATTATTATTATTATTATTATTATTATTATTATTATTATTATTATTATTAATTATAAGCGTATTCGACGATATTTTAAAATTTTATTCACAAACGAAAATATGTAGATAAAAATGATCTTTATAACTCACTAACAAATATACATGGGTACATTTGTTGAGGGAATTTAAAGCGGGAATTTTTACATGTGTATTGGTAAACATACAATATAATATAATAACGATTAATTAATAATAATAATAATAATAATTATAATAAAATCACATTGTTATAATTAACGTGTTTTTATAATATATTTTCGCATTTTCGGAATCCAGTAAATATAAAACTGTATTATGCAAACGTTATACACGATTTCCAGACGCGTATATTTATGGTTATGTTATGCGGTCTGATGATGGTGTATGCATTTTTTTTCTCTCGCGAAATATAACGTCGAGAGAAAATACAATAAAAAAAGAAAAAGAAAAGAAAAATAAACAAATGTGATGATAGTAGGAAAAGGAAAAAAAAATAATAAGAAAAAAGAAAAAAAATACCTGAACGTGTCGTGATTGCCAATGGTTGTGTACATATTTGCATTGGTGTCTGGATTGTTTACGAAACCGTTCATCCTGTTCGGGGACGCTTGTTGCTGCTGTTGCTGTTGCTGTTGTTGCTGCTGCTGCTGCTGCTGCTGCTGTTGTTGTTGTTGCGGATGGTCCATCGATTGATTCTGATTGGAGTTCGGACGCCTCTGGGTGCGCAGTTTCTCTTCTCGTCTCCATTTGGCCCGGCGGTTCGAAAACCATACCTATATAATCACAATACGTTTTCTACGTTTCGCCAATAGGTGTAAATTAAATTATATATTCGAATTGTTGTCAATTGTGTGCGCGACGCAGCTATATACAACAATATTTAGGGGGCGTAAAGTAACGGTAAGCGTCTATGCGCAGAAGTAGATAAATATAACAAAATAGAATCCGAGACATATATGATATTTTTGAAAACGCTCATCGGCACCAGATTCGGCGTAGATAGTTTCGTTTTGAACGCACAAACGTTTGCGATCATTTCAATCGGCGTCCGGTTATTTTCCGGTCCCTGCAGGAGCATCAGGAAGTCATATAAAGAATTTTTTTTTTTTTTTTTTTTTACGTTTTTCGTTTTATGGTAAATTTCGATTCTGTATAAAGTGTGTTTGATAATTCGTGTACACGAGGGGGAAAGTTTCGAGTGGTTTTATGATGTATTATTATAATAAACTTTACAGGTTTTTAGTTTCGAGCGTATTACTTTTCAAATATCACGCGAATTTACCATTTTAAAAACAAAGCTTATTCATTATAATAGAATTGAAATTCAAACTCAAGAGTTTGAATTCGAATCCCTTATACCTGTAGTTATGAATTACTAAAGTATTAAAATATTTTCAAATTATACAATTTTAAAATAAATACACGTTAAATTACTTGAATGTAATATTACATAAATTAGGATAATTTATTAGTTACTATTTTATTTATTATACACTTAAATAGACTTCATTTAAGTGTATAATAAACGAGTATCGTTAAATAACCAACCTGATCCCCTTTCCGATACTCTTGGTCACTGATACTGAGTGGCGCGACCAGAGTTAAAGACCTTAAGAGATTAAATAAACAATTTTTTTTTTTTTTTTTTTTTTTTGTACAAAGGTACCGTATTTATAAAAATTGAGAGCCCAAAGTCGGGGGATTCAGACAGTGTGCGCCATTGTGGCTCATCGCTCCCCCGATTGTGACGCAGATCTGTGCGTGCCCTAATAAATGTCAACCGCCCTTTGGCCCGTTCTGGAAAAAAATGACCCGGCGCCGCCACCGAGTTGTTGTAGGTTAGGTTCGCTGTTTGTTTTATATAAGAATCCGACGCGACAGTACAGTGCGACAACGAGACTGTACGTATATTATAGAGAATATTCCATTATGACGTACCGTATTGCGTAAAATATTTGAAGTTTAAAAATCACGTACTGCGCAGACATTACAGGAAAGTATAGCTGAGAGATACGTATAGTGTTTAAATATAGTATTTGGGTCTCGTACCTATATACGCTTTTCTATTTTTTTCACGTTCGTCTTGCGAAAATCGTTGCAAAAATCTTTTATTAAATCCACCGTGTTTTTGTCCCGGGCATAATAGTTTTGTTTTTTTTTTTTTTTGTTACTCTCGACGCGCATTTTACCGTCTCGTCTGTGCACTATTTAAATGCGTTTAACGTGTAAACGATTAAAAAAATAAAAATGTTTTACCTGTATTCTCGCTTCCGGTAATCCGATTTTTCCGGCTAGTCGTTCTCTGGCGAAAACGTCTGGATAATGCGTCCGTTCGAATTCTACATGCGAACGAAAAACGGTTTAAACGTCGTTATAATACATATCATTATGCAGTATAGTGTCGTGTTTCCGGAGGGTTAAATAAAAAGCCTTCCCCCCCCCGGATCAAAATGTCAGTTTAAAAACACTGTATCGCGCGTTGGTCAATAATTTTGTATTAACGCGTTTAAACATGTCAACATTGTCGACTGCACGCACAAACACATTACTCCTCCGGTTCTCAGCCGTTTTAAAAAGAAAATGGTTATGGTAAAGATTAATTATTTATTTATATATATATATATATAAACGTGAAGCTGTAAATGCCACATTATATTTTATAGTGAAGATGTGCAGGATAGAATATAAATATAAAAAGATTTACATTCGAGGAATTGTCTATATAGATTTATAGTTATATCATTTTTTTTTTTTTGTTTAAATAAAACGTTAATATTTAAAAATCGGTTGTTGTTTTTAACGGGGAATGACTCTATTGATAGTTTAGCTATACCAGTATAATATGCTTAACGACGGACGAAGAGAACGCGAAATAAAAACCCGAAGAAGTTCTCGCGCTGAACAATATCGTCCGATGAAAAATGAACGACGTTCAGATTTCTCTCTTCCCTTTTCCTTGAATTCCAGAGTACTTAAATACTTTCTTTCTGGTTTTATCGCCATCTCGTTTACGTTCCGTGCTTTTGGTTTTATTTTTCTCCACGTCTGCTTTTAGTCTCGGTACAATAGATTTTTCTTCTTGGCTAATAACCCTCGATGTGGGCATTACAGTAGCGTTGGCTCCATTTTCGCTTGCCCTTGAACATCATGTATAACCGCTACTGCGACTAACGTTCTAAAATCTTTTTTTTAAATTTCTTTTTTTCCGTCGAATATTCACATGTCATTAAACAAAGCACGGTGTAAACTCCGGTGTTTTTTTTATATATATATATATAAAAGATACAATGATTTACAACTGTCATATTATGTCGTGTTAATTAAGACGATTTTTTAATTAACTCATTAATTAACAATATTTGTCATTTTTACTTCTATATTGTAGTATTCGTAGTTATGAACTCCATAGTTTTCAACACAAAGTTCGTCGAATATTAATATTGGCGTATTACGAAATATTGGATATAAAATTGCCGTCTCTACAATTAATTAATAATCTATATACATATAATATCTTCGACATAACTTACGTTATATAATATTTATTCATATTTGAAAATAATTTAATCATTATTAGCTATACATATTTTTGTTATTGTGTCGCTATTATTTATATAATCATTAAAACTTGAAAGTCATTATTTTTGTAATAAATTGACACGCGGAGGTATGGTGAAAAATGTGCTTCGGGCACTAACTACCCGACGGGGTGGATCGATTGCCCTACAGCCCCTATCCATCAAATCCGCCACTGATTCGAACGGAGGGAAAGCGGTTACCGCTACTCGATACTTTTATCTAACATTTTGTCTTTTAACGAATGAAACATATTCCCGTACAGACGTGGGAAAAGATTTCGATTTTTATACACAAGACTTGGGAATTTCTTATTGTTTCGGGAAAAATGTGTCCCCCGCATCGTCGTTGATCCGGGACGCGGGGAAAAAATGTAAAAACCGTGAATGTCCCGCTAAAATCGGGACGGTCGGCAACCCTGATAGCTACTGGTACTCGTTAAAGAGAACAAAACAAACAATTTCTAAACTCGTTTTTCTCAATACCTTTTTCCAAGCTGTCTATCTGATCGTTGGTGAACGACGTGCGATTTCTTTGCAGTTTCCTTTTCAGCCTGAGTCGCGCCTGGTCGTCGTCGTTGGCCGAACCCGCGGTGCAGCCCACTAGAGAGCCGTCGTGATTGGAATTGTCGCCGATGGACGTGCACGTTTCGTCGGATCCCATTCCTCCGTCCAGATCTAAAACTAACGGGTTTCGATCCGGTATTAATACGTTGGTATTTTATCATGTCATATATATATAACGTGATGAATCGAACGAGTCTATAAGTGTACGAAATAATGTATACGTCGGTTATGTAAAAATTCGGTACGAGAAATCGACGATTTTTTCATTATACACGATTATATAATAGGTATTTAGAGAGAAAAAAAATGTTTACAATTTATATATATATATATAGTGGGTATACGAACGCGCATAACGGAGATTACTATCGCGTATACAAGAAGATTTATACAATGCGTCGTTCTCGTTCGTCATCGTCCCTCTGTCCGCCGAGCGTATCGTGAAGGACTCGGGCAGATCTTTTTCCGACCACGATTCGCGCCGCGTCGCTTCTGTTCGTCCGGGATTTGAATTTCTTTCGTATACACGTAAAGTTTAATAGCTTATGTTGTTCGCCGTTTAAAAACAATTCGATTTCCGTTTGGTTTGTCCTCCAATGATGATTGTACGCGCGCGCCATACGAATAAATAAATAATCGCCGTCGGGGTCACCGTCGCAGTAGTTATCCACGCGTACGTGCAAAGTGTAAAACGACTCTGATCAAATTATATACGTCGTCGTCGTCGTCGTCGTCGCGCAAAATGTGACGAATTGATTTTCTCGCATTCGCCAAAAACGTCTTCTCGTAATTGTCGCGGGTACGCCATTGTGTCAGACGCTATTATGGCGCATATATAACATGTACATTATACGTATGTACGCACTACGTATTTCGCGCACACGTATTACAGCATACTCCGCAACGCAACTGACAACTGAACGCGCGTCTCGTATTTAATTTTCATTTCGTCACATAATTATATACTTGCGGCGTACCTATACCTTCATGGAGTATACACCGAATTATTCGCTTGATTGCCGCACTACTATATAAACGCGTGTTAAACGACACGTGTTCGATAGAAGTTTTCGGATTCGATTAAATTGTCGACGGGAATAATTCATTATGCGCGTGCCAACGTTTCCGCGTGAAATGTATAGGCAACGGATTCTAATAAAATCACATTGCAATATATGTAAAGAAACTTATATTATTTCAAATTCCTTAAATATACCCCGGTGTTTGAACGACGATTCGTTGTATATTATCGTATAATTCATCATCAGTTCCTGGTTCACACACCCTCTGTCCCTCTGTCGGTATGCCATCCGTATCATTGGTTCGTGTGGGAGTTTACGTCCATTTTTTCTTTTACGATAGACGTTTTTAAAATGCTTCGACCAGATAGGTTCTCTTTCTTGACATTTTACCTTAAAAAATGTTTTTCGCGAAAATCATTATCCTTCATTACACGTGTTAACTAGGGATCTTCCTCTTCGTTATGGTGCGTCCAGTAGATATCTATATTCTTTCATTCACATCTTGCACAATACTTGTTCATTTGTTTTTCTCCCTACCCAGCTTGTTTTAGTCGTCTTTTTACACGTCCACATCTCCAAGTCCATGCCTCGCGTCCGTTTGTCAGCCGGCTCCACACAAGGCATTCAAAAACTCTTTTTCTACATCTGAGTTGAGGTGTTTGTTTGTCGTCAATTTGATCTTCCTTTGAAATGCCATCAAAATTTTTCGGTTTTATATCCTTCCTTCCTTGTGTCCTGCTACAATCTACTTATCTAACAATATACGTGTATTTACACTTAAGAGCAGGACGTCCTCGTCCACTGATGATAACTAGAATTTCTCCAGGAGTGGAGCATAATCACTCTTATACCGTATACAACGGCGAAATTCATTAAAACCAATGTTGTACGTTGTTTTCGTAGTTTCACAATACCGCGTCTGTTTCCGT
Organism: Chaetogeoica ovagalla; assembly: GCA_032441825.1. Lineage (NCBI taxonomy): Eukaryota > Metazoa > Arthropoda > Insecta > Hemiptera > Aphididae > Chaetogeoica > Chaetogeoica ovagalla. The sequence continues at coordinate 5,488,016 of CM063724.1, read as the reverse complement.
CGTACGCGAATCAGAATTTGAAAACCTCCAGAAAATAAAGAATTTACACGAATGTTGGGCAGAAGCGGAATTTTGATTATTTTTTTCTACAATATTTAAAAAAAAAAACATTTATTTCCGCCAAACATTTATAGAAGTTTTCAAATATTTCTGTATTCTGTGTTACTGAGTGAAACGCGTACCAGGCGCAGTACTGGTACTACGAAATCATTTTTTTTTTTATCTAATATTTTGTTTTGCGCGCCGTATCTTCTTAATATTATAACGACTAGTATAAATTTCCGTTTTATATATATATATAAAAAAATAAATAAAGAAAAATAAACGTTATAATAATATATGTGTTTACGACGTATTTATTATTTTCGAGGCATTATAATATTTTGGCAAAGCCGACGACACATTATACAAACGCGTGCGATATACGAATTGCACGATATTATACGACGTACTATATATTATAATAATTTTAAAGGTTTTTCGACTTTATGACGTAAAAGATGGTCTGCCGTATATTCCCTCTTTTCGCAGCCCAATGTATGTTACGCGCACACAAATATAATATACGCACAATCGGAGAAATGCATGATTATTATTCTTTCTCTACACACCCATACAAAATTCGTATTATTTATTATTATTTTTTTTTAAATATAAAACGATTTTGCACTTAATTGGTGAAATCGGATCGTTGTAGTGGCGAGTCTATATAAAAAAAATTCTGTATTTAGAATTAAGTGTTGAATACAGACGACAAAAAGTATTCGGAATCGATTTGTAACGGTAGTGAGTAAAATGTTTGCGAAAATATAAAAAAAAAAAATTAATCAGTTACGTTATAAAATTTATATTTTTAGATTTTAGAATATACACATATAGCGTATTACTATTTTGAATTTAAAAGTAATTTCATAGAATTCGAAATACGATTATATGAGTGACTTTAGTAGTTAAATAACTATACGAGTATATATAAAGTTAATAAATGTGCTGAATATTTTTAAATATGTCTTATACGTTTTGAGCTCTAAAAAAATACGAGAATTGTCCGCGACGCGTAACGTAAAAGAATATATCGAAAAATTTGCAGTTATTATTATTATTTTTTTTTTTGAGTTGTTTTGATTTACGTTTTGGGAGATTACCTGACGAATTCGAAAAATGTCTTCTGATAAAGTACCGATCAAATGCGATTTGTTACCGTACCGTAATGCGTAGATTAAAAAACAAATAAATACCTCTTGCCAAAACCACCTTCTTCGCTTTACCATAAGAATCTGAAATATCGGCCCCGTGCGAATAAGTCTATATATTTGTCTATAATTGGACAATTATAGACAAAACGTGGAACAATGGGAATGACGTCTCATATAAAATATTATTTTATTTTTCTCGCGCATGTAGAAATACTCGTGTTTGAACGTAATAAAAAAAAAATCGATAACATTAATAAATATATCGAAATTTTGCACAATATATTCGGTGCAGTCGAGTGTTAATTCGGACGAATATATTTGGAAAATTGTCGATGTAAAATTATTTTCAATGAATAATATAAAAAAAAAAAATCTATATAGTTACTTCTATAACTTTTCAACGAGAATTTTATAAACATTTTTTTTTTTAATTTAAAGACGGACGAGAGAAGAAAAATATGAAGAGAAAAAGAAAGAAATCCTTTTTTCGATTAAAAAAAATTTTTTTTTAAATATCATTTTCTTTCTCTTCAAACAAATGAACGTATAATATATTTTAAAATAATAATATTTCGTGCGCACATTTCTTGTTTTATTCTTAAAGCCCACGTATATTTTGACATTTTTTAAGTATACTGCGAATTCTCAACATTAATACTGTACAATATATATATATACGATATTATAAGAGTTTCATCAATATATAACTGCTTCATACAGAAAAAACAATCTCGAACGCTTTTTGAATTTCAGTCATCAAATTTTTTACACGCGAAATAAATTATTAATATTATCCATATACAATAACTAGGTTTGAGATGTTTATGACCTCAAATACATTACAGAAAATATGCCCAATAAATATGAAAATATGTCTTTAAGAAAAAAAAAAAGTTGAAATATGACATTTTATTATTAATTAAAAATACACTCTAAATTAATACGCAATTATTATTATTTTTTTTTATTTCAAAAACGCAAATACGTTATTTACAAAATATATTTAATAATTTTGCCGTTCAAGATTTTATAAAAAAAACTTTTTATTTATTTTTTATCGAAATATACAATTGTTTATGAAAAAACCCTTAAAAACGCGAACGTAATATGCAAAATGTATCCGATTCGTATATGTCATACGAAACGAATTTATATTAACTCTTGGTCCGGAACGTGCGCGATAAAAAGAAGAAAGAAAAAATATATGAAAAATGTCATTTAAACATCTTAACCCTATAACAATAACCGTGTGTTTTTTTAACATTTTTAATTTATAATGAGTTACGGAAAAATACGATTTTTTTTTTTTGAAATTTCGTAATTCCTCAAGAATATTATCATTTTTTTTTTTTTTAAAAAAAAAGAAAAGTTCCGTTTGTCCGCGTCTCCTGTTCACGGGCCGTCGCGTGTGCATTGTTATTTTGTATTATCCGGCTGACACGTTTATAAATATTAATGCGTATTTTATGTGTGTGTGTGTGTGTTGTACACGCGTATTAACTAAAACAACGTTATAAAAGGTCCGAGAGTTTATGACGGTGAAAGTCTCCTCTCGTTGCGATCCATCCGCGTATATATATATATATATTATGTTATACCGCGCACAATCCGCGCGTTGCCGTCGCGGTCCATCCCTAAATCGGAGAGATGATTATTACGCCGGCATCCCTTCTCTAACACACACACACACACACACATGCGCGTACAAAAGTACATGTAAATGTGTATAATGTACACGGGGTTGCCGCACGTCACGCGTGTGCGTGCGTGTGTACCGCTGCAGTTGCTGCAGGGACCGCCGACTTTTAGGGGGTTCAAATTGTTCATTGGACCGCGCGCGGACCGACACGCGGGACGGGATTCGGGGAGACGGTATAATACACGGGCGCGCGACACACACACGCACACGCACACAACGGGCCCGTCGCCATCGGGACCGCCGTCGCCGCCGCATCCGTGTATACGCGTATTATTATTATTATTCTACAATTTTGTATATTATATATTTCTTTTTTTCTCTTTCTCTCCTCTGGTCCCGCACGTCCCGTCGCTGAAGCGCGCGCAGCTCCAGCGCGTACGATGGCGGCCAAGGGCGGGCGGGGGGGAAAAGGGCTTTTTTAAAAAAAAAAAAAAATTATATTATACGACAGGCGGTGGTAAGCGCTGCAGCAGCCGGCGGCACGGTGACGAAAATCGCGGTTCGCGCGCACGGGCTCGCATATAGCGGCGAGAGGTGCGTGTGTTTTTAGAGTCGTCGGTTAAACGCGCGGGGACGACGGAGTGGCGCGATATTTAGGGGTGCTGCCGTTTGCCACTGCTGCTGCTGCTGCTGCTGGTGGTGGTGGTGTCTTTGTACAATATATTATTTACCGCGCGTTCGCGTACATATTATTATACTACACATCACCATTAGAAAAATATACGCGGCGCGAGAACAAAAAAAAAAAAATAAATAAATAAATAAAAATCCCTCGCTAATAACGCGCGTTCGTACCGCATTTATCTTTTTTTTTTTTATATTATGTATTATTATATATGTATGTGTATCCCTTGTCGCGCGGGACCGTTTAAAACCGGCACCGGATTCGTCGTCCCTTTTTCTCCTTTTACTCTTTTACCGCGTGGCGGGGTCCGTTAACTACATTCGCCCCGGCGCCGCGCAGCAGTGTTTTTACGCGAAAACACGTCTCCATCATCATTTTTTTTTTTCACTCTGTGATCCGTCCTACACGCCGCCTATACTAATAAGTCCAATTATATACGTATATACGAAAAACGGATTTAATACTTGTTTTCGCCGGCGGCGCGTCGTGTCGTAGTCGTAGAGATAAAATAAAATTTAGTTTTGCCCCCTCTCCTTCTCTCCGCGATTTAGAATCTCTTCCCCTACCGGAGTGCGTATAAAATATATGTGTGTGTGTGTAGTAGAAGAAGACCGTATCGTTAAATCGCGCTTCGGTTTGGTGGCGGCGGTGACGACGACGACGACGATGAAGGGACAGTAGGAGGGCGCGCGCGATATGGGTTTTTCAGCGCGCGGGAAGGGGGGGACCAGTTGTGTCGCGGCCAAACTCCCCTGTGTACGTGTGTACCTATATTTATAGGGCGAACGGTGGTGGGTGGCGCCGCGAACGCGGACGACGCGATAAGAGAGAACGCGCGGCGGCACCGTTATATATATATATATATATATACACCCACAAGACCGACGTAGGCGGCTGTTGGTGGGCGGAAAGAGGTGTACGGCTCGAGCCCGCGTAGGAACGCGCGTCTTATCGGCAACTTTCTACTCGAACGCTTTCCCATTCATTTGGCCGTCCCGTCGGTTAAATAACGTCCGCGGCGGCTCGTTATCACGCACACACGCGTTCGACTTCTCCTCTCACTCACACCGTCGTCGTCTAACACACACACACACACACGCACATACGATATTATATCGCCCGTTATTTATTTCTACTGTACGCGCAGCTATTATTCAACCGGCAGATATGCCGTTGCGGCGGCAAACAATGTTTTTGTAACCGCTCTGTATATATAATATACCTACGCGTTTACACTTATCTAGTGCGAACTTGGTGGTGGTGGTGGCGGCGACGAGGAGACAAAATTATTACTATGTATGTATATACGAAGCTGTAGGCACTGTCGCCGCGGTTGAGGATTGATGGGCACCTCTAACCGTCGTTGCGACGTGGCCGCTTGGGCACTGTACGCGGCGCGATGTATTAATGTTTATCTGCGCGGGGTATCAACCCGCGCGCGCACACCTCGATCCCGTCCGCGCGGGTCGTCGCGCGCGTGAAATGGATAAACACCGCGGTGTGGTGGTTAGGTGTATGTTATTATTATCATTATGTGCGCGTGTGATCGTTATCTGTCCCTGTGGCGATATATTATATTTTGAATTACACACACGCGTATATGTATATGTGAGACGTCCTGTACGCAGAGGTGTGTAAAAACTATTAGTACGAGTCTCGTATACACTGTTATAATACGTAATGATGTATTGGTGGGTCGTTGGCGGAGGTTATATCCAATGAAAAAAAATAAAAATATTTATAGGCGTCGTCAAAGCGCAGCAGGTACGAACCGACTTTTTTTTTTTTTATTTGAACTAACTTTTATAGGCGCACTGCGACGGCGGTATACCTGTACGAGTGATTGTAACATAACGTGATATACCGCGGCTTATAGGGCCCCCCCCTATAGGGAGGTGGACTTACAGGGCTTGGGCCTCTCGCGTAAAAAAAAAAAAAAATAATAAATTAATAACGAATTACGCATAAAAATATAATATAAACATACTAACGGACATTCGAATTGTCGATATATGGACGGTATTGATTCGTTTGACGAGTTGATAATATTTTTTTTTAAACTCAAGAAACGAAAGAAAAACTTCTTTTTATTTTTTTAATATCTCGAATATTTCACCCGTAATTATTCATTTCGATTGATCTAAGAATTACGCAGTGCCTGCAAATGCTAGCGCTGAAAGACGTTTTTCGATGTTGAAAATGGCGTTTCGCGATAGACTTTCTGTTCTCGCTGTTATATCAAATCTAATATACGATATCCGTGTAAATCACACGGATTGCAAATAATTTTTTTCTCCTCCGATATCGTAGCATTAAACAATAGCGTAGTTATTGAATTTTTTTTTTTTTGTAATTACGTTTCGAACCGCGCAATGTCTTTAACTAAATATAGCAATCAAAGCTGGAAAAAGTGTTCCGTACGGCAATATTCGTCGAGCGTCCAAAAAACAAAAAAAAAAAAATTGTCCATAAACAAAAATAGTTCATATTTTATAGAAAAATGTCGCTGTTGTTACATACGTAATACGCGTACGATTTAAAAAAAATTAATAATAACAATATATAACTGGGCGGCGGCGCGGGCGATTAACGACGCTCCAGTGAGCCATCGCCGGGGCCCGCCGCGTGCGCTGTTCTCGATTGGTCGAACACACAACGCGCGCGTTTAATCGGATTTTACCGAATATAATGCGTAATTTATTATTATTATTATTATTATTATTATTATATTATTGTTAACGTTCGCGGTGCGAAATTCTCGTGTGCTGCTGCTGTTGCACAATGCCCCGCCGAACCGAGTTATAATATAATATAATAATTTGCGAAAATCGGGCGCGCGCCGTGCCGTATTATTACATTATTTTTATAGTATCGCCGCAGAGGTCCGAAACAATACAAATACTAATATAATATGTGTGGACACCGTGCTGCACGGGCGACGAGAGGTCTTTTATTGTATGTGTATATTTCATACATTTTATTATTATTATTATTATTATTATTATTATTATTATTGTTAATACGAATAATATATTGTACGTTATTCGTTACGTTGGACCTAGTGAGTCGTGCGAGAGGAAGGACAATAATAATTTTCCTGCTCTCACCGGCCACCGTCACTAGCACCGCGCGTGACACACAGTTGAGAGCACGCGCGCGCGTCGCGTCGTTAACGTTTACGCGTGCTTAAGTAATCAATCGATTATAGCGCATTACCTACGCCGCGAGAGCAATCGATGACTTCGTACGCAATAATAAAATATAATATACGCAACCCGGCTTTTGCGAAACTCTCAGCGCTTTTTTTTTTTGTCGTACCCCGTGTTTGTTTTACGATTTTATACGTGTGCGTGTGTGTATATTGTACGGGCAAGTAAAGTCTGTAAAATAAAAATGATTATTTACGAAAATGATATAAAAATCGAATCGAGTGAAACGCGAAGGGTAGACAGTATGAACGAGTTTCACGTATATATTATGTATACGAGCGATAGAACACGAGAAAAGTGGAGTGTTTCGAGGAGTGTTTTCCTTTTTCCTTCTTTTTTTTATGGTCAGCGGAGCAATGGGTCCGTGACGTTCGTATCGGTACACGGCATGTGCAAAAATCAAATTATCATTCCGTATGAAAGTATAACGCTCGAGTTATCAAATGCAGTACTTTCCCGTTCCTGCGGACACGAGTGAAAACTGAAAATTATAAACGCCCTCTTGTCAATTGATATTCACATCGGAACAAACACGAATGAGTCTTATGGACCGTGTCTAAAAATCAGTATGGTTTATAAAAATTTATTCGGAATTCGTCGGGAAAATTTTTGTCGATCGCGCGGTACGGAAAGATCTCCAGAAATATATCCATTGGTGACTCATTTATGCGTGAAACAGCACTTGTTTTTACGAATTAAAAACGAGTATCGAAAACGCATGTGGAAAACGTCGAGTCGTTATTAATGCTTTCGAGCGTATATGAATTCGATGTTCGAAAACGGATGTATAGGATGCTACACTATGTACTAGTTTTCGTGTCAAAATAAATAGAAATTAAATGTGTAAAATAAATTTTGAGTACTCGTAATAAAAATAAAATATTACATTTTTTTTTTTACGTAAACTCGAGTGTAATACAAATGATTTATTAAACGTGTACGTTTTTAAATGTGTAATATTATACTTTCTATGCGAGACGAAATTTTGCCAAAAAAAAAAAAAAAAACTATTGATCGGAAAACTAAGCGAAAAATCAATGCATAAATATGTTTTAATATTCAATACAGATAAACGTGTTGTGTACATCATGATGATGATTGGCTATAAGCGAGTTTTCGAATAGAAATAGTTATTGTTCACAGACAGACACTTAAATACATCGAGTGTGTGGGAAGAAATTCGGCAATATACCTTTATCTGGAGCATTTTTACGGCTGCGAAAGTCGGGGGAAAGAAGCTATAGAATACGCGGAGGCGTATGACAAGTACCAGTTATGGACCGAAAAGAAAATTAAATGACGCGATTTTACGAGAAGTCGGAGAAAAAAGAACTCGGTCGATGGCGAGAAGAAAAGTATAAAACTTTTGGGTCCACACTCGACAACTTCGTCACCGACATAATAGTATCGGCTGGAAAGAGATCGAGATGAAGGCCACGAATATTTCGAACACATCTCCGTCATCATGAACTTTTTATCATCACACGAAGAGAACAGCAATGCGCGAACAGACGCGTGTCACCGACAAAAGGCTTTTAGTTAAAAAAAAAAACTGTCCAACTTAACTGTTTCAATCTTATCGATTAAAAGTGATTTTGTGACGCATAGCGTATAATGCGAGTTTGTGTTTTCTTTCTCTTCTACTTATCTTTTTATCCGTTTTACATTTTACCAATAAATAAATAAATAATAATAATATAATCTAATAACGTCGTGGTCGTGTTTTTAGCGTACTGTATCTGCCGAGTATTTGATATTTAATAATAATAATAATAATAATAATAATAATAATAATAATAATAATAATATCCAGTGCGCCGCCGCTGCCGTTGCCGCCGCCCTCGGGGCGGAGATGTAACGATGCTCTTCTGCAACGGAGAGGATGAGACGGTCGGTCGTGCAAGTTTATACAATATTACGTGTATATATATATATATAAATAAATATAAGAAATTGAAATGTTTTTACGCGAAAGCCGGGAGGCAAGAGGCGCGCGGCTTTTGATAATTTTTAATCGGATTAAAGGGTCTGTGCCGGCGCGGTATTACTACAAAAGCATGTCACAAACAGGAATATCCCGTTAAATAACTGCGACAACGTTACCCTTTTCGGCGCCCGGGGCCAGCAAACCGTAAAAGATTTCCCGCGCCGCGCAAAACGCGCTCGCGCGCGCGGTCCACACGCCGCCGCCGCAGCAGCAGCAGCAGCCGGGCTGGCTTTCGCCCACCGCGCGCGCGCGCGCACGCTCAAAGTCGCGGGGCAAAAATAAACGAGACGTAATTATTTTTAAACGAATTGTCAAATTCAGAAAGTCGCGCGGTTTTGTGTGTGCGTACACACTCGGTTTTCTCTACTACTTCGTTTTTTTTTTGTTTTGGCGTTTTCCCGTTTGTTTTTTAACGTGCTACAAATCTCGTCTCGTCTACCCCCTCCCTCCCATTCGCTCGACGACATAAATAAATACGCGTATTATTTGTTCGTTTGGTTTTTTTCTCTCCCTTTTTTTTTTTTTTTTTTTAATCCGAACTCGAGCCTACTCGTGTTACTGCGAAAGGTGTACAGTTTTACGTTTCGTATGGCTAACGCGGAAAATCATTTGCTCGGGGACACGGTATTTGTGTAAAGAAAGAAAAACGGAAAAACGTAGCGTATCGCGTTTAATTTGTATAGGCAAATCGTTTTTACCGCGGGTATTTAATTTGCGCGTTATACGCACCGACGAACAGTGTACTATTTGCTCATTTTGTTCTTTTTGCGTTCCAGAACGACACAACGATTCTATAGGAGATCAAGTTTTTTACATTATATACGTATTCGCGGAGTGGATTTCCGCTGTACAGACGCGATATAAAACAATACAAATAATATTAAAATATATCGATCGTTTTTTTTTATTACCGATTGTGTTAAAGGATTTTTTTATTTTTATTTTAGAATTCGCATTAACCGTAAACCGCAAACGCATGGCCGAGAACGAATTTTACGAAATCGTGTAAATATTTAGAAAACGGGCTCACCGGTCGTGTTGGCGCTCACCGGCTTCCCTGCACTTTCCTCCGGATAACTGTAGGTTGTACGACAAAAGTTTATAATTCTCGACGATCTCAAACGCGAATTCTACATTTTTTTTTTTTTTGGGGGGAATTGGCGGTTTTATTGTGTACGGGCGTAAAACGGACGGAACTTTTGAAATCCGCATAGTGTTTCGATTGAGTTTTGTAATTTTGTTACTGCGAAAAATTCGTATTTGGTGTCCGTGTAAACTCACGATTCGTCGTAGCCTGCAATTATTAACGGTGATCCGATTCACCGACGCAGGTACAATAGTTATGTAATTGGATTATAAACCGTAATAAAAAGTAGTGTTATTCGAACAGGAGAAGAAGAAAAAATGGCGGACTAGTGTTTTTTTGAAAAAAGGCATTCTGGAATCTGCAAGTAAGACTGTATTGTTACCGGTCGATGTGTTTAATAATAATAATAATAATAATAATAATATATTTAAATACGTGTGTGGTGTTTTGCGGTGAACTCGAGAAAATCGTGACGAATAACAGGTAAACACCGTGACAAACGTGTGTCTCCCTACTGTATATATTATGCGGCGTGTTGTGTTTTCTCACGCGAGACGAACACGCATAATGTACGCGGTGGTGATTATGTAAATTCACTTTGGTGTCGTAACTGGTGAGTTGTGCGTCGAAGTCGACGGAGTCATAACATTGAAACATTGAAAAAACGCGCCGTTGCGCAGTTTCTCTATTTGTCTCTCGTGTCGTTCGCGTACAAAAAGAAAAAGACGTTTAAATATTTTCCCTTTTTTTTTCTTTTTTTTTTTTTTTGGTTTCTCGTTAGTCGTTGCCGCAGCAAACGGGCGCAAAATTTAAGAAATAAAAAAATTAATATAATATTATTATTTTCAACGATAATTTATTCAAATTAAAACTTTATAAAATTAATACTCCATTAGTCCCCGGCGTTGAAACCAAAAAGGCGTAATTTTGAATTTTGCCCCGAGCGCCGCAGTATTCAGTTGCTACGGTCCTGTCTCGCCATGTAATACGAATATAATTCACGATTAACATTTATATAGCGCGTCATTTTAATATGATTGCATACAATATGACCCTACGGGTAGTTGCAAAATTGTTTTCGTTAATATACGTGTAGTGTACAGAGTATTTAGCGATAATATCGAGACTCTATTGGACCGTTTATAGTTTTGTATTATTTTCCATAAAAAATAAATATATACGCTTTGTCGATAATATTGTTGAAATCGCGAGATACGATTTTCAAGATTTTTTTCAATATATATATAGTTAAAATAATGCGTACGTTTGACATTGTATTTTCAATTTTTTTTAAGCCCTTAAAGCAAAAAATTTTTTTTTTTTATGAATTAAACGAATAAAAACCTATAATTGCTATATAAATAACCGAAAATTTAAAGACATTTTTCTATCTCCTTAATACGAGTTACATATTTGAAATGAATATTTTTAAGTTTTTCTATATGACCGCATTAATTTTAATATTACGAAGAAATAACACGCGATAATCGATTTCGACGAAATCGCGTTTTTATGGGTAATTTTTTGAATTTTATTTGACGCTTTTGAGAAAATCGAAAAACGATCTCTCTAAAGTACACCGACTAAATGCAATTCGCTACCGGAAACTGAATATGATTGTACACGTGTTTTCAAACGACAATTTGTAATTTACGTATTTAAAAAAATTATTATACAGCGTGTAATAATATTATATTATTATGTGATTTATGTATGTAAAATCACGGCACGGAGAAATCGTTAAACTCGTGTGCCGCGATAAAGCGTTGACGTATATACCACCGAGAGTGGTTTTTATTTTCTCCGAAGTCAAGAAAAGTCGACTTAAATCGTCATCAAAGTATTACGGTCGCTTGTACAAGTTTTCGTTATTAAAAACACGAATTGTCGTTGATATATGGTATTATTATTATTATTAAAGTTTTGCGCGTAAACGCGTCGGAATACACAATAATTATTGTATTATCTCTTCAGTTACATATTTATACAAAACGTAATACGTGAACGCGCGCGCGGTTAGCGAACAGTGAATTCTCTGGTTCCTAAACACGCTTTTATATATGTGCGTATAAACGTTAATTTTAACGGGCTACTGAATCGCCGTCAAGTATAAATAACAAGTCGAAACTTCGAGCGCGGCACGGTTATCAGACCTAGACATATAAATTAATTTTTTAAATTCGTTTTATCTCGGGAATATAATAAAAGCTAATCATTTCGATGAATTAAATACCTCAAAAATTGCTATAAATTAGAAAATTTTTTTCTTTGACATAACATAAAATTACATATCTGATGAACGTCTCAAGTTTCTATAATCGTTAGTTTCGAAATTACGTTTCTAACGACAATCGATTTCGGCGAAACAATGTTTTCACCTCGTTTTTGTGTAATTTTTTCCGTACGCTTGAAAAAAAAAAGCGATTGGGAAAATCGAAAAATGACTTTTTCAACGAGACGCGCGATTCGTCGTTACCGGAGACGAGGTATGATTGTGTAAAGACCGCGGAGCGCTCCTTCCGGTAGAAATTTTCGGATTACAGACAGGAAAAAAAAATCACGTAAATCCAATAATACATTCCTCGCACCGTTCAGGATTTAAAATTAAAGAACAACCGCATTTAACGTGTATAACAACAGTAATTATATAAGTAACTCGTGGAACCATTTTGGACGTATTATACAATAGGAAGATGGCGGGAAACGTTGAATTATTTAATCTTGATATTCTATGATATACACGGTTCTTGAACTATTAAATTTTCAATTCGACTAAAATCTCGTATAAACGTGCTATTAACAAAACTACTATATGCGTACACTTAGAATAAACGTTAAATTCTCCTATAACAGACAGCTCCCGCGCATATTAGGTAACGTATTATTATTATTATTATACGACGCACTCGAGACATAATCGCAAAACGTTGGAACTTAAACATATATTATATTATTACGGTGTTAGAGAATGAACGGGGAGGAAGAAAAAAGAAAGAAAAAAACGCGATAATACGGTTCAATGCGTAAAGCGCGATCGCGCGTTTTCAAATTATTTGTACGTACACACAATATATGGTAATCCCGTGCAGGATTTAATTAAATACCATCGCGTGCGTATTATAATAATAACGTTATAATGTGGGAAACGGTTTGTGACCGCGCGCGCGCGCAAAGCCGCAAAGTCACAGGACGCCGCCGCGGGGTTATTTGCCATTTTTGCGTAGAGCGTAGACGACCGCGTGTACGGGAATCCTGTCGAGTGTGAAACGTCGTTTCGGTCGATAATAATCGAATATTTTTTTGGATTTTTTCTCTCTCTATATTGGATTATGGTGCTTGTCAGCGGGGTTACGTTTCCCATTCCCTCTCTCCGTTCTGATTGTCCGACTGGGACGTCTAGTGGATTTTGACAATTATTACACCGCGCAGATTTACGCGGGCGTAGACATGGAATATTGCTAGAAATAACACTACGGGGACACGGCGTCGACGTTCCGGACATTGTATTCCCATGTGGTGGCGGCGGCGGCGGCGGTGCGATTAAATCCGTCGGAGATTTCATTCCGACGGTCGGTGGTACGACTGCAGCCGCAAAACCGGTGCGTTTTAAACGGATCGTTAAAAAAAGCGAAAAAAAAAAAAATTACAAAGTCACGATAATTATACGGAATTACGGTGTGGTTCGGACGGGGAAAAACTAGATTTATTTTCGCGATTTCACGACGCCCTACTTTGCTACTCGACAGTATAGTAACTGAGAGAGTCGTCTACCAACATTTTTACCATTACTTACTTACGGACGCGCAGCAGTAGTAGTAGTAGTAGTAGTAGTAGTAGTTATAGATTTTAATTTTTAAGACAGTCTCGTTTGGTTGCTTAGAGTTCGTTTTCGCCTTAACGCGACATACGTGACACGTTATTTCTCCGCGTCCCGCGCGAAAAAAAAGAGAAAGAGAAGAAGGGAAAAAGCAAAAGAAAAAAAAAATCGTACGTTGATCAACACGTCATACATAATAATATCATTCCGTTCAGCTGCGCGCGCGCGAACGGCTCAAAGCGAATTATTCACGGCTAAATGGTCGGCGGGGTTTTGGAACATACATAAGTGTGTGTGTATGACGTGCAAGAACCGGAGGAGACAGACCGGCTCGTCGTCAATTCAATAACCGCGCCGGCTTCTCCCGCGCGCACTGCGCACCGCCGCATACACACGTTCAATAATGTGACGCCGTGGCCGCTATATTATCTACGTAATTATAATAATAATAAATAATAATAATAATATGTATGTACGCGCTACAATGATTATATTATGTACGACGTGTGCAGGTGCACCTGCGACGACGAGAAAAATTATTGAAACGTGTGTGTAGACGTCACCGTCATCGCCGGCAATGGAAACTTGGCTTTGCCTCTTGGCCTTGTATTACGTATAATACGTATATACTTAACAACGACGGCCTTAGACGAATAATACTATCGGATAGTTCATCATTTTTTTTAAATAAGCTTCTGTTGGATGGGTGTCTATACAGTGTTCGCGAAAAGAAAGAAAAGTACTGCGGCCAAACGAATTTCCCGATTTTCCCCTCCCCACTACTCTGGCGTTATTTTCGATTTTGCGCGTGGAATTCTGGACGGAATCGTTGTTCTGGCCCCCACGGAATTGTATCCGCGGTACGTTCGTTACCGGAAAATAGGTACTCGTAAAAAATCGCAACACCCGTTGTTGCCACCCGAAAATATTGTCTACAGGAAGAAAAAAAAACATTACGTTGTAAAACTAAAATCGATCGGGCCCGTCGTTTAGTGTAGTCGATTTGCGTGTACAGTAAATGGTCACACAGGGTATAACCTCCGAAGATTATAATATGTTTGAAGAAAATAATGATGCATGCACTCAGGCGGCGCGCGTGGCCAGAAATTAATCAACGGCGGAGGAGTTATTAATTAAACGCGATATAATTTACAACAGCGTGTCGAATTCAATACACGTTATTTTGACAAGACTAAATAATAATGAATATAATCTCGATTTGTAGCGGACCGAGTTAGAAATCCGTTATATACAAAGGCGAGTACCGGAAAGAAAAAAAAAAACGAAAATTTTAACTGCATATTTTCGCGCATGTTTAATGTATACATTTTTTTTATCTTCTAAAAATGGTGGTTTTTTTTTATTTTTAATATTCGCTCTTACTATATAAAAAAAAAGTCCAGGGCGTTTGAACCCTTAATCCCTTCCCTTCCCCTGGTTACGTCGTTTCGTATACTTCCTGTACCTATAATATATACTCGAACAACAAAATTCGACGATTGTTTTCGACGGTTCTTATTATTTCCGAACTCGGTGGTACGTCTTATACATTATTATGAAAATACCGCATTGCAAACGACGTTAAATAGGGGACACCGCTTTTGGGCTCGCGGTACAAAAAATAAAATGTAAAAATTCCGTTAAATTATACTTCAAGTTTTGTTCGCCTAGTTTTTTTTTTTTGATTTTAAACATCCTACGCGTTTTAGATAATATTTCGAAATATCGTAGAAAAAAAACTTCGAATCGATTTTCGTGACGATTTTGTTGCGCGAGTTTAACGAACGGTCGGTCGCGCAGAAACCGTTCGTTGTTATTATTAAAGACTACAGATATTTTGCGTGTTAGGCAGGGAGAAAAAACGCTTCGCGGTGTGTAAAAACGATAGAAAAAAAAAAAAACTCGGAAATAATCCGATGCTCCAACAACAAGCGCATATCGCGATTTAAAATATTTATATAGAAATGTACGGAAAAAAAAAACATATTTCATTCGTATTTTTTTACATTTATACGGAGGAGGGATTTTATTAAACTTTTTACACCCCGCGAGACCCGAGACTCTCCGCAATTTATTAATATATTTTAAAAAGCACGTTTCGGGCGTATTATATTATATTGTTTTTGGTCCTAAACACGCGTGCACGACGCGCGGGTATAATTCCGAAGGGGGTACTCGGGGCGGCGGACTCGGCCGGTCGCGGAGGCGCGGCGATGGCCGCCGTAGTGCCGGCGCATTCCGTTTATTCGCAGCGGCGGCGCGCCGGTTTCGTCCCTGTTCGTTGTGTGTATCCCTTCGTCACTGCTCGCGTATACGCACACACACACACACACACATTATATTGTTTCGACGGTGAAACCGGAATTCCGCGCTACAGGAAAATTTAATATGGTTACCGTTCGCTGCAGGATGCCCCGAAAACCCTTTTTGCGGTAACGTTATCCCGCCTATCCCGTCCAATATCCCTTTAAACGTATATAATAATAGTCCCGTCCCGCCGCCGTTTCACTTTTCACTTTGATACACACACACACACACACAATATTTTCTTGTTTCGCCATCGTATGTATTTATAATATTATATGCGTTACGCGTATACGCGAAATCGGGAGAGTTCTCTCTGTTGGTTTTTTTATTTATTTAATTTTTTTTTTTTTAATAAATATCCGACGAAACAAAAGACCCGCGTTCGTGCAATATGTAGAATAATAATAATAATAAAAATAATAAAAAATACCGAGTTTTTATATATATATATATAATAGAACGGCACGCGGTGCCTCTTCACCGTTCCCCGCGTCGTACGCGATGTCTCGCAACGGCTCGGATAGAGGGACTCCGCCCACAGAAGATAGCTATGGTGGTGGAATTTTCGTTTTTTATTCCACACAAATACATAATAGAAATCTTCTCGCAGATCACGGATGACGGTGTTACGGCGTTTTTTCGTCACAATAACGATGGCGCGCCGCAACGGGTTGTTGGTTTTATTTTTGACATTTTTTTTTGTAAATACCGGCAACAGATTTTATAACACCCGGTCGGTTGCGGTGTTCTACCGAGGACGTTCTCGCCGCGTATTACTAACGCGTCAGTTAACTCGTGGTAAATTCCGTAATGTGTTTAATTGAAATCCCACGTCGATTTGTCCGGTATACGCGGCCGTAGAGCTGTGCAGAGACTGCACAGTGTCTTCCGCCGCAGACGTTAAGGGGAAAACAAAACGGTTATAAAATCCGATCAATGCGAACGAATGCTTGACGTTAAATTGTCTACATTAATAAGACGTATATTTGTAGTCTTACCTTTTTTGTCGAGTATGTCGGGCAACACGGTGCAATTGGCCGTGTTCGGGCTCAGCCGGCCGCCGGTCGGCTGTAACGGCGCGAACGGGTTGTCGCCGGACGCGGGTTGATACCTAATAGTGAGGGGAAAGAAAAAGAAGTGTTGAAGGAACCCGCGTTACAACGGTCGATATATATATATAATGTGTGCGGTCAACCGGTTATGCGTTGGCGTACACGCGTTTCGGCACACGCAACCTATACAATGCGGTGGAAAACTCGAAGATATCGTTTGCAGAGATTTTCGGTTCCACGCCCGTCCCCGTCCGCCAGTGAGTACACACAGGGCCGTCCCGAGGTTTTTCGGGGCCTGGGGCAAATTAATTTGGTGGCCCTTCGACCATCGTAATAATAATTATTTAAAGAAATCACGTAAAATTTATATAGTATCGGCTATTAATTTGGTCTAATAATATCGTCTGCACATCGCCTGCCGTAGCAAAACGAGCCTCGTTATCGCAATATTATATAGATTACAGGAGTATTACATATATGTGACTGACGCAACGAAAATAATATTTGTTATCGGGACATTTTAGTCTTTTGGGGGCCCCCTAAAAATATTCCTAAATTGGGGCCTGGGGCAAAATGGTCCCGTTGACCCCCCCCCTTCTGAACGGCCCTGAGTACACACACCCTTTCATGCGCGATAACAAATTAACTCATAAAAACGCGTTCATGCCGTATCACGTTGCACCGTATACACGAGGGTCTCGCGTGACTTGCGCTGCTGACACTTGACTGACGATTTTTTTTTTCGCACCACAGTCCTTATTATTCTGATTGAATCAATTATTAAACAATATGCGATGACTGACGGTGTTTGTATTTTATATAAAAAAAAAATTAAATTTTATGAATATTTTTTTAGATTAACGAACTTATATTATTATTTTTTTTTTTTTAAATTTTTTTGTGGATTTTCACTTGTTTATTTACCGTCGGAATTGAAGTTTCTGTGTTTTACTCTTTCGATCCCGCGAGGAAGAATATTTTTGGAGAATGAATGATAGCGCGGTTCGGGTAAAAAAAAATTCAACAAACAAGATAATTCTGTAGAGACGGACGTTGCCGACGTATCCGAAACGTTAGTTTTTTTTTAACAAAAAGAATAAAAAAAAAAAACACGGGTTATTACTGAAATTTCAATCGTAGTCTATCTACGCCACTGAATGGTAATAGTCGAATAGATGAAGAAATAAATGTATTTATTTTTTTAAATTAATTAACGTATAATATATATATATATATTTTTTTTTTAGAGGCTTTCACTATTTATTGGTTTGTTTGTTGTTACGATAGACCGGTATAATAATTAAATAATTATACTTATTGCACATATCAATGAAATTATATATTTATATTAAATAAAATATTAACATATTTATATATATATATATAGGTATTTACCAAGCATTGGGTCTGGACCACGTGCCGGCCGTCGTCGCCTGACCGTTCAACAGCCTTAGCTTGTCGTACACGGCGTCCGTGTTGCAGGTCGGCGACACGGACGCCGGTGTCTGCTGGTCTTTTTGCGCGGCCAAGTTGCGCAACACGCGATTGATCGACGACACCTGTAAATAAAATGCGAAATTTTCGTAATTATTTTACTATATTTCTTTTCCGTGTCGTTACGTATTAATCCACAGCAGCGGCTAAATCACGAAAGGATCGGGCGGGGGCGGGGAAATCATTACGTCGTTAGAACAAATTATTTAATTTCGATCGTCTGATAGTACAAAATCTGATTAAAAACACTTATGTTTCGTTTCTAAATGTTGATAACTACTGATAAATGAAAACAAAAAGGCCAAAGAAATCGACATCCGTATCTCCTCCTCTCCCCACTGATCCCCAGTCCAGAGTGTTGTGATTTTCGCGTCGTGTCTCGAGGAACACATAATATAGATTTGCGAATAATAATAATAGTTTAGAAAATTTTTTACTCATCCTTCGCAGAGAAAAAGAAAAGAATAAGTTTTTAGTGACTTTTCGAGTAATATATTACATTTTTTTTTAATACTAGGCGACTAGACGATTTTCACCATGGATTTGATTTCGGTGTAAGACGGAACAATTGTATAACGAATGTCACGGTTGCAACGATTGAAATCGGTTCGTAAAAATAAAAAAAAAAATTCCGTATTTTTTTCGTCACGAAAATTAGAGTTCGATTTCTATATCACACACACACACATACATCTACAGATTTCAGGTTTATCCGGAGAATTCGTTTTTTCTTATTAGCGTATAGAAAATAACGTGGAGGAACGAAGAAAAATATATCGATGAGAAAAAGTACAGCAGGGACACGGACCCTATATCGCGCCCTTTATAATTTGCGGTCGACCGCGGCCCGCGCCGTGATTATATTACAAAACGATGACTAGTGCGAAAAGCACACGTACTGCGGCGCGGTGCACAGATTCTCGCGGTACCGTCCGATTACACGACTCGAATTATTATAAATTTTACGCGTATCATTATAAATTTTTTTTTCTTTTTCCTTTCGCATTACTTATACAACCATCACCGCGGCGGCGGTGCCTACAGACCAACGTATTAATTTTTACACGCGATTAGAAGTTCAAACAGAAATCGGGCACAGTCGCGACGGCCTACCCTGTAAACACGACACTGTTACGCGTTCTCACAAATATTTCCGATCGATTTAATAACGGGCGCGCGCGTACGTACGTGCCGGCTCAGACTGGCGTCACCGCGCGTCGTCCTCGCCAGTGCGCGACAGCCACAGTCGTCGTTTCGTCGTAAATCCTATTTATTTTTTTCTCTCCCCCTCGTGTCGTTCGAGAATTCGGAGGTTTTTTTTTTTTTTTTTTTTAGTCACACCAGCGTTACTTATATTATAATACGCGCGGTTTGTATTATAGGAAATTTCCGAGACCGGAATACATTTCCCGTTGCCGTGTCGATCGTCGTCTCTTTGTGGTTTTTTTTTCTTTCCTCTCTATCGTTTTTTTCTTTCTTCTTTTATTATCGTTACGATTTATATATATTATATAAGCGACGCAGTGTCCGTGCGCGCGCGCGCGCGCAAAAATTCACTTGTGCGTACAACAGTGTCGTCGTTATACGCACATATATCGACACACGCGTATATATATAAAGGCCGTGTGTGTGTAGGAGGCTTAGGAGCCGAAGGGTTTCTCTCGCCGCGAGTCCTGATGTGTCGCAAACGAATCCATAATGCATGAGTTTTGTCGGTCCACACACGCTCACTCACCCACTCTCTCTCTGTTTCCATCCTCAGTTGTTCACCGCGCGCACGCAGCAACCGTTCCGCGAAGGGTGTGTCTCGTCGGCCCTAATGTCGCCGTTGACGCCGGAAAAACTTTGGGGTTTTTCACACTTTGATTACGCATTCCCTCCTGTTGTTGTTGTTTTTTTTCCTTTCTTTCTTCTATATCCGCTCTCACTACTACACCGCACGCTCGCTCGCGCGCGCACCACGGCGTGTTCCCGTCGATTTCTTACGTTCTCCTCTCCGCCGCGCCACTATTACTACCACGTATATATATATATTTATATTATTCGTTCTCCTTTTGCGCGCTGCCACGTGTAAGGTTTTATTATATGTACACGACGGCGGAGATTCTCGAACTGGGGGGGGTGAGGAGGGCGCGCGTCCCCCCCCTTAGGGAAGAGTTTTCGCGGGAAGCGTAAGGGGTTTTAAAAAAAAAAAAAGTGTTTTTGCGCGGCGAAAAAAAAAACACAGCGAGTGACGAACATCGTTAGATTAGAAGTGATTTTCTTTTTTCCTGATCTTCAGGATTACGCTCGTGAAATCGGAAACCGGAACATCGCCCGGTACGTTTTCTTGGTGAAAATCGCATAGGATTTTCAAATTTGCCGTACGATCGATAAGTTTAGGAAACAAATGTCGAATGTCGAACCGAACGAGTTATAATTTCTACTTACTATTTCGAATAACGCGACTACGGCGTGTATGACACGCTCTCTTCTCGTTTTTCAACTCGCATTTATATAATCGTCGTGACAATTTTATTTGTGTGTGTTTTTTTCTTTCGCTTATAAAACGTTATGTAAAATCGCTTATGGTAACTTTCATATACGTACAATAAAAGCTTTCGGAAACAAAAACAGAATGGTTTTTTTTTTAATTATTTTTATTAAAAAGTACGACGAATTCGGATAAAACATTCGTAATTCGAAGGGACCAAAATTAAAAAAAAAAAAAAAAAAAAACTATTCCAAATGCCGTCGTCACACATACCGTATTATTTATATATATATATATATATATATATATATAATAGAGCTGCGTCGTCGTCTCGGCACGATTGTTGTTGTATATCTGATTGGATTCGAATTCACGATACGGAGGGACAAAAAAAAAAAAATAAAGTGTATACGCATATAATACTTTCTCAGTAGGAAATTAAAACACTGAAACGGCTAAAAAAAAAAAAAGCGAAAAAAAGAAAAGAGATTTTTACAGAAGGAATAATAATAATAATAATAATAAAAAAAAAAAAACAATAATAGTCCCTATGTTTGATAAAGAAAAAAAAAAAATGAAAAAAAGGGACATTATCTCTCCGTCATCGGCCGACGACGAGACATAACCAAATCGAACAATGGACATGCCGCGCGCGAAACAATAATGACTCCCGACCGAGTTCACCGGGGCGCATAAAAGACATTTGTAATTGCTCTCTCTCTCTCTCTCTCTCTCTCTTTCTCTCTACGTGCTCTCGAAACGGGGATAATATTTATTTTTTTCGTCGTCGTCGTCCCCCCCCCCTCCTCACTGTCGCTACGTTTCGTGGCGTGCGTGTGAGAGAAATCGCAGCACACTTCCAGGAAGTAGAAATGTCAAAATATTTTCGAATTCCCACAAATCGGGGGAAACGGACAATTAAAACCGTTTTGCATCATAACAATGCACACGTCGCATTACACGCGTACACGCGCGGTACAATAATAACTGTGCGCAATGACGAGGGCGAGGTTGCATCGTTTGAGGACGGATTTGCCGACTCGTTCCGCCGGAACCGGTGCTTCGCGCGTTTCACCACGACGACGACGCTCCGAGATTTCGCGGAGCGTGCGAAACCGGACGACGAAACGCGTCAAATCGAACGACGCAGTTACGCGCGGAGGGTGTTTCTGCACTCCCTAAATAATCCAGAAAATAAAGAAATTGTTCTCGATACTCAAACATTGCGTCGCGTATTGATCGCGAAAGTAATTTCAACGCGTGTGGTGATGACGCTATATAATAATATTACGGTGTGAAGTTCCGAATCATTACAACCGCTATGTGTATGGGAATGTGTTACAAGTCGCATGACACGAATAACTGACGAGGAACCGGGGGTTAGGTAACCAGCATTTTTTCTACGGGCATATAGACTAATTTCGGACATTTCATAGACATTTCGGATCGAAGAAAAAATAAATTTAATGAACTTAATGTTTATTGAACGTCGATTCGAAAACAGTTCATTAGTCATTACTCCGCGGTGCACGTTGTTGTCCGTTAAAAATAACATCGTTAAAGTTTTATTGGATCAAATTTGAATCGTACGTACGAATTTTTAAGTGTTTGAAATTTCAGTTGTCCGGACATCCGAAATTTCCTCCCCCCCCCACCCACGGGTACGCTCCTTACGAGGACTATCGGTTTTTGTTTTTACTCGATTGTATAGAAAATAATTCGAAATTCTGTACGAGAAAACTCGATAGTCTCTTAAGCTGAATCTCTTGAAAAATTTACTTTTCATCGAAATCGTATACAATTAATGCGAAAAATGTTTTAGACGCGACAATCGGTTGGAGTTGGCTTTGTTTTGTAATTATACGGGATTGTTTTGTTATAAATTATTTAATAAATATAAAATATTTTTAGTACTTTTTTAGAAAGTCTGGGAAAAAAATCGTATCTACGCGCTCGCACTGGTCAAAAAATCCGTCGATTATTTTTATTCGAGTACGGGTTACAGTTTTTTTTCTGCTATATCGATTTATAATTTATAGTGTCACCGTTCAAGTTTGGATTGTTATCATCTAGATGAAATCGTTCTGTAAATTCCACTGTCCAGAACTGACGATGTGGTCATCGTCGAAGACGGATTTACAACGAAAAGAATAATGTGACGAGCGCAGGACTAACGGCTGTGTTTTTAAGGAAAACGTCGCGGTCAATGAGCCGGACGTTATAAAAGGGATTCTGACGAAAAAGACGGAGACTCAGGTGGACAGCGCGTGTATGAATCGAGCCGATCATGAGGTGCGGTTAGATCACTGCGGATAGATCGTAATATGGAAACCTGCAGTGGGAACGAGACCGACATATCATTTTGTTTCTCGAATGGAAAATTGGCTGTGCTACGCTGATTCTTAAATACTCCGAATTCTGGCCATTTAATCCCGGTTGTTACGCTCGCGCTGCTCGTATACGAGTAAAGGGCTTAAAATACATACTTAATCGGACTCGCGGTATATAAGCGTCTAAAATATCCCCATCAACTGCAATACGTCCTAGACGATTTAAATATTTCAATGTAATACGTAATAATGGTACCGGGGACATTGATAATAATACGAGAAATTTATTCGCTAAATCGTTCGATATTTTTACGAAACGAAAAACGAATGTGTGTTTATTATTATATATAAACATATTTATATTAATAAATGATTTATTAAATACGGTGCAATAAAGTATTTATAGAATTTTTAAATCGGTTCGGATATTTCGCGGTGGAGCCTGTACTGCGGATGACACACCGCGTTTTTCCATTATTTACACCATCGCAGCGCAGTGTTGGTTTAAAAGGAGCATTTAGCTGCAGATTTTTGAAACGTTTGACGTTCGAACAGAAAACGACGGGCGTTGTACACGCGAGTCATATCCAGAAACGTATAGGAAATATTTGAAATTCAAAGTGTTTGTATGAAAACAAAAAAAATCCATTTCTGTTCCATACCGATGGAGAAGAACTCTAATTCGGGTTATTATTATCGAAATATATATATATAAATATCACGTTGAACGAGTTGTATATGATAATGTGTTTTCGACAGGGAAACGGTTAAAATATCGTATTATATTATGCGTTTTTACACTCGGCACACATCATTACTTCATTGAATCCGTTCAATTTTTTTGTTTTTTTATTAAAATTGTACATTTAAAAATATACGTAAATATGTTATTTTTTTTTTTTTGAATTTTGTTTTTACCGTACGGGACCTGCAGCACAAGCGTATTACGTAAATGCAATTTGTGTACAACGTCGTTTGATTATCTTCATTCTTCCTGTGCCACCTAACTACAACCGTTACGCCGTGGGAACAAAATGTGTTTTTAAAACGGGATAATTCGTAAAATAAATAATGACACGAAATTAAAAAAATGCGTTTAAAAACGTTGACTCCGAGTCGAGGTATAAGCGTCATAATAATATTTGAACGTTATCCGCGGACAGAGGGACTGTAACGTTTTACGAGAACGGCGAAGAAATATCACGGACTAGACGGGTGATTTCATTTTTAAACAGTTTTTTTTCTTCTTTTTCATTCGATCCGTTACAGAGTGTCGCACAACAAGAATAATCGACGGATTCCGAGAGAAAATAAAATAGAAACAACAGACGAGACGGATTGTAGAGGCTTCCCAGTATAACGAGTTAATTTTTATTTTGTGTATGTAAAAATAGTTTGTAAAAACGTCGAGCGCCTTATACGCGTATACATTACAATAGCAGCAGCAGCAGCAGCAGCCGCTAGAAATGCGGTAAGAGAGAGAGAGAGAGAGAGAGCAGCGTGTCGGCCGTATAAGTCGTCGTCGGCAGACTGTACTGTTGTATAAATAATACAACCGCGGCCGTTTCAAAACGTGCCGGGGGGGGGGGAGGTTATACGCGAAGAGCGGTGACGGCGGCCGTGACGTTAAGGCGGGCTGACTGTTTGGGGAGCTGCCGAGGCGTGGAAAATATGCGTTCCCGCCCGTCCCGCGTACGCTGCTTATCGTCGCCCGTCCGCCAAGCCGTGCGCCGTCCCACACGTTTTCCCACCGCTGTTCTGCTCTCGCGGTCGCGGGCACCCGGTCCCCGTGGCTCCGTTGACGCCGCGGCCTTTTTCCGACTCCACGAATACACTTTTTCTTTTCTTCTGCTTTTTTTTTTACACCGCAGCAAGCGCGCGCGCACTTTTCCATCGGGATACGTTTCATTTCATTGGGCCTCGGTAAATTGTAAACAGTTAAAAGTTAATAAAAGCACGCGCGTAATACGTTTCTTTCCTTTTTTCTTTTTCTTTCTCGTATACAAACGAAATAATAAAATGATTTATAAAGAGTAGTAACACACGCGCAAAAACGAATAACATCCGTCCGTTATGTTCGATCGACATAACATAAAACGCGTCGTTCTTTAATTTTGCATTTCCATTCGAGAGAATAACGTTTAAAATGTCAACCGTTATGCTTTTTTCGTAAACGCATTTGTTATTTTTTGTCTTGCTTGTATTTTACCCTTGACCGTGGCTCGAATAATGTGCGGCGAGACGAGGAGGGAGCCGGGTCGGAGGAGATATTTTCGACGACGAACCGACCGAGACTAGCGTACGATTTAACGGTTAGGTAATTTTTGTAATTTACTATTTATATGTATATATAAAAAAAAAAAAATTATGGATATTTAAAAAAAAAATCGACATAAAAAAAAAATCAATTTAAATTTATCGTCTGTATAGAATTCAAGACCCGTCGAGTGAAAACGAAAAACAAAAAAAACAAATATCGCCAAGTATTTTAGAAAAATTTCGGCGATTATTATTATATATAGCATACGTATATCTTTGTAATTTTATACGTGGAACAATCATTGACGAACAACGTATAACGAATGATAAATATATTTTAATTTGACGACAGCGAGATAATTTCATTTTAATTAAATAAATCTTTTATTATTATTATTTTTTATAAAACAATTTTTTTTTATACTCTCGTATATATAATAAAACGTACATTTTTACTCGTTATTTTTACCAAGCAATTTTTTACTATACATATGTACACGAATTTTTTTTTTTTTTTAGAAACTTTTAATCAACTTTGTGTAGATATTTGTCTTAAGTTTAGTTTATATACGAATATAAAGTGTTCGATTACGCGTGTTAAGGACAATCGGGTTTCGTTGTGGAATGAATGTAAAGCGCTTCATAAAAAAAAAAAAAAAACCACCGTACAACAGCGGAAATTGTGTACGCATTGTGATAATAGCGCGTTATTGATTTAAATTGAATACGCTTAAATGAAACGCGAATTCATTCGACTGGGTTATAATTTTCGCAGTTTAAATTCCGTTTCTTTGGCATTAAACAAGAAATAAGAAAAAATTAAATATATCGCGCTTATACATACGCGATTTATTCACCATAAATTACGACGTACAAGTTCTCGACATTTATATACATATTATATATATATAGTAAACGCGTCAAATTTTAATACATATTATTATTATTATTTAAATTGCTTTTTTTTTTTTGTTTTTTGTCATAAAATTTTGTTTTACGGTGAAATTGTTTACGTTTTTTTTTTTTTTCTTCATAACGCAGTTACACGTAATATTTTAAGTGAAATTATTAAAAAAATAAATAAATTCTCACAGTATAAATATAGAGTGGGAGTAGAAAATTATTTTTATTAAAATTCATCGCGTTAGCGCGCGCGTGGTGTACTCAATTTCTTTTTTTTTTTTCTTGATGTTTTTGTCTCCGTTTGTTTATTTATTATTTTTTTCTCCCTCCGCGCAAATACCGGTGCGCTTGTGTAAAACACACAATCGGCGGCGGCGGCGGCGACGCGTTGTTGACATTGATTGGGAGAGGCGCGATCCGGTGATGCGTAAGAAATCTGATTCGGGTCTTTCCCTCCCACACCCGGTCGCCGAGCCGCGTACGCCGAGGCCGCGGTCACACTCGCGCGCGCACACGTCACCAAACTCCCTCGCGAAAAAAAAATTAGTACAAAAAAAAATTATAAAATAACAACCGGATAAAACCGGAATTTAAAAACTCCAACGGGTATATATTACCGTATTTATTAACCGTGCCACTGTTTAAGAAGAATAGACTCCGTCAAAAAATATTCAATTCGTGTGAGATGGACCGTCACAAAACGATATTTCGACAATTTAAAAGTAAAAAAAAAATAATAATAATAATAATCGTAATTAAAACGCGTTTGATTATTATTATTATTTTTTAAGAATAATAAAGTTTTGTAAGCTTCCGAGTCGCCCGGGGAAAAGAGTCACGAGAGGCTGGTGATCGCGTGAAGAATCCGGTTCTCGGATCGTATTTAATTATACGAATCGAAAAACGTGGGCCAAAACTTGGTGCTCTGGCATTTCTATAACTGTCCCCAAAACTAAAGGAATACGAATATATTATTTTTATTATTATTATTGGGTATATCGTATCATTTCACGTGTTTCACGCACAATCTCAAATCGGTTTAAACGAAAATTTCAAATTAAACGAGAACGAATGTAATACGTACTCGTGGACTTGTCGTTTCGAAATAATGCATCAAAGTATATTTTAAACGTACAGATTTGATTGTGTACATTTTTTATTTTTACAACGATTATTATATGGATGGTAACGGTAGCACGCGCGAATCGGGATTCTCGCGGGTTCGGTGGATAAAAACACAAAATATTATATTGTTCGTCTTACGAAATCGTACAAAAAATAAAATAAAATGTTGATTTTGAAATTAAAAATTAACCTCGCCTCGTAATATCCATTTCTACATATAACACTCGGCTGTATTATAATATTTAGGACTCCATGTGTAAAATGTAGTATAGGTTTTAGTAAACGTTTATTTTATCGTGTTCTTAAATATATACATTTGAATGTATCGTATTTGACGCGAATTTAATCTGAAAACGTCGAAAGTCCCGGACTTGAAGTCTGTTATGGTACGAAAAATAAAACGTTCCGGTTAAACGCAAAATCGATAGTACTTACTATACTTACGGGTAAAACGTGTAAAAAGAAAAAAAAATGGGCGTTTTACATAATTAAATTATATTTTTATATTACACCATTTTTAATGGCGAATTAATTGAAATTTTAAATATAAACCGTTTGTGTTGCGAGACGACGACGACAAAAAACACGCGATGTATTTGCGACAATCCATAACAAATATTTTTCTGTTTTTTTTTGTAAAAATCGACATTCAATCTCGGACCGATGAATAATGTCAAATCGGATAATGTCAAAAAAAAAAAAAGAAAACACGTCGTCACGTATTCGTTTCATTAAACTTATGGTCGAATTTCTCGGATTTTCTTATATTTTTTTCTTCAATGAAACACACAAGTAATTTTTAAGTGTATAATGCTCACGCTCGGTATATTGTCGTTGGAACAGACGCCCTCCTGGAGCAGTCGATCTCGAATTTCCCACGCGAATATCGACGGACACTCTTGTTTGTACTGTGATATTTTCGACACCACTTCGGCCGTCGCCACCCTGGGCTTAGAACCACCGATCGCCCTGGGTCTGATAGAACCTGTCTCGTAATACCTATTTATAAACATATATAAATAAAACATCATTATAATAATAATAATAATAATAATAATAACATCAGTCGATCCAGTGAGAAAAACAATCGTACGTATTCGAGTTTAGTAATGATATATTTTTAAAATTAAAAAAAAAAAAATTAATCTTTCATAACACGTTATAAACAGTTTTAGCAATTTGTTCCCGAAAGATGGTGCCGTAATAATTCGAATTTTTTTCTAATAAATCGAATAAAATAAATCGTCGAACAGATCTATTGAACTTCCCTTGTCATAATTTGTGCATACGAAAGCCGAATATTTCCGTATAGAAGAAGTCCATTTGTTTTTTTAAAAAAATTTTAAATATCACTGTTTATTTTGAAAGTATAAAATGTCGAAGGATATATTTAAATTAAATTAAACGAGAAAACAAGTTTAAGCTACATCTGTAAGTTTTGACGAGGACCGAATTTCGAAAATCAAATGAACGTCTTTAATTCTTGTACAAACGCAACGTAAGGATATATATATTTTATTAAAACGAAAATGAAATTTAGTTTTTTTTTTTTTTGTAAAAATTTATCAAGTCTTTATAAACGTTTTTATAATAATTATTTATATATATATATAATTTCAGAGAACTGAAATCGCTGTCAGATAGAATTCAAGGTTAAAAAAAAAAATTTGTTTGAAAACGTTTAAGTATAATATTCTATATTGACAACGTACATATTATAGAACAATAATAATTTTCAGTAAAATTCATTTTTCTCTACTGCGAATATATGGGAAAACTTCTAAAAAATTTCGATCACTCTATATATAAATATATATATTCGAGTTTAAATTTAGATTTATTTACATAACAATAAATATATGAGTGTATTGTAACGTTTCGTAACGAGCAATCGTTACACGCATCACGAAGTCGATTACGTTATATTCGATTATATAATAATATCGTAGCATTTTATATATAATATTTTAGAAAATAAGCATTTTTAAGTGTCTATAATAAAATGTGTATATGATGTACGTTTGACGCGACGTGGAAAATTCGACGCGCGCAAACCATTACGGGTGATATTAAAAATAAAAAATAATTTTCGCTCCAAAGAAAATCGTTTTGTCGCTATTCATTATTTCGTATGTATTTATAAACTTCAAAAAACGGTCAAATTTATACTGTAATCCGCTTATTTTCTTTTTTCATTATTAAATTGTCCGTATAACTTAATATTTGGCCCAGTATTACGTCGAATAGTCGGTATATAATATTGGCTTTATTCAAACTTTATTCGGGACTTTTGAGTTCCTTGTATCGCGTGTATATATTATATCGGAAAAACGGAGTTTTTTTTTTTTTTTTTTTACCAAACCAAACGAAATATTTATGTTTATTGGGTTTTTGAACGTTTAAAAAACACCTTCTATTCCGTAATGGTTATTCAGACACGCGGTTTAAACGAAAATAAATTACCGGATTCGAGTGAAAATTTATCAAATCACCGCGAATAAGATTCTTTTGTAAAAACACATATTTAACCAATTGAATTTAAAAACACGAGATATTATCTACACATTTCGATGTGTACATTTGAGCGAGATGCACGGGCAAAACGGCGAAGGAAAATTCGTTAAAATTTTAGCGCCTCTCTTTCGAAAGAAAAAAAAGAAAGTCCCAAATCCGCGTGCGTGTACATGATTTTTTTTTTTTTTTTTTAATAAACTTTTTTGTCGAATAATGTTAAGCGATTGAAAACGACGCGTCGTATCCGACGTTCCGTTGTCATTTGATATTTGAATGCGATTTAATATAATATTTATTATACGTTTATGTATTGGAAATTATGCGAGATATTTTTATTTGTATTTTTTTTTGGCCACGAAACACCACTTGCCTTCCTAAGATCTTCGACACGCATCCGTTGGACACTTGTAATATTCGCGATATGTCGCATGGTCGGGCTCCGGAATGGGCCAGTTCGACGATTTTCTGTCGCGTCGAGTCCGGCAACGGTCTGCCGCCGACGAACACTCCGCCCAGCTGATTGACGCCGCTGTGCCCTGCAAAAGGAAAACAAAATAGTGAAAAACTGTAAAGAATTAATCCAAAAACCGTACGCAATTGTCGCGAATTTTTTTTTTTTTTACAATTACGCTCAGCTCTACCACGGGTTAAACAGTTGGCAACGCTGTAACGTTTTTTTTTTTTTAATAAACGGTATAAAAGCACGGGCAGAAGTGACGCGATATAGTATTATACGCGGGTTGGGTTCAGGCGCGGACTGCAATGGAATGGCGAGGAATCCGGGCCAAATTCTTATTGAATACGATATTTATCAGATATAAAAATCTACGAGAGAGAGAGAGAAAAAAAAAAGTAACTTTTGAAAATTTAGCTTGAAAAAGAAACGCCAAAAACCAGTCATAGGCCATTTCCGTCCGTACGAGTAGGGGGGTTTTTTTTTTAACTGATTATTATTTATCGTTCCTATTTCTACGCGTTATCATAAAAGAACTCTTATTTGAAATTTAAGTATTGAAGTGTGTCTGTACAGGAAACGTTCCGATTTGCGCGCGATTATTGTAAAATATTTTAATCGATTCCCCCCCCGTCGTATAAACGAATAATCGAATTATAAAAATAAATTAACGCGTTATATTAGCCCGTAATATTTTCGACGGGGGAGAAAAAATGAACTCCGTGAATTATACACACTATCGTCAATGACACGTTTATAGGACGGTGTTACAAAAAAAAGAAAAAAAAAACAGTGCTGTCCTATTAAAAATTCTACGTCTGCGTACGTCACCCTCATACCGTCGTCAGATATTATAAAAAAAAAACGTCGAGTGTTTTAATACGTTATTCGCGTGTTGTCGCCATTGAAATCGAAGAGGTCTTTCAAAAAAAAAAAAAAAAAAATTAGCCTGTATATGTATATATATATATATATATATTTATACCGTTCTCAGGTTTTACAATTATAATAATAATAATAATAATAATAATAATAATAATAATAATAACAATAATAATAATAACAATAATAACAATAATAATAACAATAATAATAAATAGCCGTTCACCGATGTAGAAATAAAATCGTTAAATTGTTTTACAATGTTACAAACAGAATTTCTCCATCGGATTTCGAGAAAATTTCCACAGATCCCGGAGACACACACTCTCCCCGCAGTCCCTTGCGTGTCCATCCCTCCGCTCTCTGGTGCGAGTAACAAATAAGGCGACGTATCCGTGCGCGCCCCGGTTCAGTGTCCGCAGCCGCATTAAATATTACGCGCATACAAATTATATTTAAAATCGGTCAAGAGAAATCGACAGTCACTGCTGCAACGGGATTTTTTTTTTGTTTTTCGTCTATTTTCCGCGCTCGTCGTTATTACTACTACTACTACTACTACTAATATTATTATTATTATATCGTTATTTTATTATGTTTTTTTTTGTTTTTTTTTTTTTGTTCGTACCCAAGTCTAATTCACGCGTTCCGATAATCCTACCATCGTAATCAGCAGTGTTGCCAACTGAAATCAAAGAAAATCATCACGTTTATAAAGAGCATTAGAAAAATACATGTGTATTATAATATGTGTCACAATTATTCCGGGGTACATGAAACGAAAATTCGGGACGTCCGCACAAGGGAGTGTGCGGTTCGTACTCAAATACACTATTCACATACGTAGCACGTATTAATGGGGGAGTACGGGACGAATACAGTAAAACAAAATACAATATTATAATTATTTTTTTTTTTTCAAAAATATACTCGTATAGACACGTGCGATAACAAAACGCGTGTATTGATTTAATCCTTTTTTCGTTTTCCTTTCCCTCTCCCCCCCCCGAACATAAATATATACTATGACGTTTCTATAACATAAAATTACAAGTGTTTCGTCGGAGTTGGCGACGCATCGACCTTATCGTAGAAACTTCGAACCACCGTCACAATATATTTGGCAATTATAATTTGCAAACGGCCTTGAACTCAAGATGCGAACGACAATTTTTTTTTTTTTTGGCAACTTCTTCACGTAGCATTACGTCGCCTTAGGAACTTCGAACCGGTGTCATAGTTTTTTTTTCTATCAACTTTGATAAAAGAAGAAAAAGAGAAAATTCGCAACCCGTTAATATTAAAAATTAGAAAATACGCGGAGTACGTTTTCGCACCGTCTATCCGCGCTGTTTTCTGTATACGAGTTTTGAACGTCGTGAACGACGGCGATTAAACCTAACGCGATGATGCCAGGGATCATCCGCTACTGTCACTCGTCCGGTCCAACCGCGGCGTCCCTCCTCGACCTTTCAACACCGCCCGGCCGCGTCATCATCGGCTGCAGCGGCGTGACGTTTACGCGGCGATTAAACCGCCGTTGCCGCCGCCGCCGCCGCCGCCGCAGCCACCGTGCCGGAAACACGGCGGTGCGCGTGTAATCGGTCCCTGCGGACACCGGAGGGTCACACAGATCATTATGTGCGCGGTTTACATGTGTATAGGCGCGCGGTCCGCCCCGGGGGAGTAGTAAAACGCTTGACCGTGTCGTCGACGTTGTTTGTCGTCCGAGAGCGGTTTGTTTTTTTTTTTTGCGTTTTTTTCCTCTCTCTCTCTCCCTCTCTCTCTCTCTCGCTCACTCCGACGGACGGTCCCACGCGTCGCACCCTCGTCCCGTCGCGCGCGTGAACACGTCATTTATATTAATAACGCGAGCCCTTGACAAAAACAATATAATAATAATAATAAAATCCGCGGCGAACATCCATTACGGTTGACGTTGCAGATTATAATAATATACGCCGTACATAATAATAATAATAATAATAATAATAATAATAATAATAATTAATTATAATTATTAATATTTTTATTATTATGATGTCGATTTCATTGCGATTTTGCGAAAATCTCCGGCGCGTTGTCAACTTTTTTCTCCCAGACGTTTCGCAAACCGTCGTTGAACGAGCTAACCAGAGGTGTATAAAATATTCTCTTCTAATTGTTGCGATTGCAATTATAGCAGCTGATATATACGAGTATTTATATGGTACACTTACAAAAAATAAACTTGACGGGAACGTCACTGTGTGTGTGTGTGTGCGTGTTACGTATTAACATTGATTTTATTAATTATATTTTATTTTATAATAATCAATTGTGTTGACATTACAGCCAGACGCGGATCCGGCGGGGGGGGGAGGGGGAGAAGATACAAATATTTTTCAATACCACTCTTAACGCGGTTAACAACTGATCGTATTGATGGATAGGGAGGGGAAATAGGACTTATAGATGTAAAAGAAAAAAATAATTCTCCTTTCCGTCGAGATAATATTAAAAGTTTAAATAAGTAAAGAATAAAAGAATAAAATTAGCGAGCCACCGGTATTGTCGTTTATAAGCGAATTAACGTTTTAGAGCGTTGTTATCACACAATGAATTCGATAAATCGTTGCATTCGATTAAATGACTTTGACTGGAGTTCCGGTGTAATACGCGCACTATGTCGGAATGTTTAAAGTGAAAAAAAAAATAATATTGTCACTTAGGGTCGTCAAGAATTTTTTATTTTTGTGCCGCTCCGTACAAAAAAAAAAAAAAAAAAAAAAAACTGTCGAGAAAATAGTTTTTCTTTTAAATTTTGGATCGTTTTGAATGGCGCGTAAGGATTTTACACCGAGAAAATCGAAAAACGTATTCGTAAATAAAATATACCAACTTTTACTACCGGTAAGCGTGTAACGAGCATTCTTTTTCTACATAAACTGAACATTTGTACGCAGAAGAAAAAAAGTAAACGTTATTGTAAAACCAATATAGGTTCGTTCCCCCTCCGCTCCTCAGAATCTATAATATACGATTATTATTATTATTATTATTATTATTATTATTAAAAAACCAATCGGTTCGGTTCGAAAATCCAATTCATAATTGGAAATACTCGAACAGGACTGTACACGAAGCAGTTCGGTTCGAATAAAAACTATATTCAAATTGGATTTGTCGACGAAAATAGAAACACAAAACATTCAATTCAGGGGTTTAAATAAATGTTTAAATATACGTTGTTTTTAGACGAATGTTCACGTAGCGTTATAGGAATCCAAAAATACATATGTACATATATATGATTTTTCGGCGCCCAGCGGTAAATATTTCAAAGTACAATCGCATCAGTTTGGAAATGACGATGTGATATCGCGCGTTAATCGATACCGACGGAACCGCGTATTTATCGGTGATCTTTCCGATAGTATTTTTCCTGACGTTCGAAAAAAAAAAGTATTGAGAAACGATCGTTTCGAAACGAACGCAATTCGTTACCGGGGAGACAAAGTGTGAGGAGCACACATTCCGGTATAATTGTTGCGGATACAGACATAAAATGAAAAAAAAAAACACACAACTGTAAAACCAATTACGGATTGTTATGAAATGTATATAAATCCTATACTAATTACATATAAATATATATTTGTATTATTTTACACTAATATAATATACTGTAACGGTTTAAACGATATTCCATCCCCCGTCTCTCTCTCTCTCTGGCGCGCGCGATCAAAATAATAAATCCAGGAGGGATCCCTCTTTACATTGAGTTAAGAGTGACACAATGGAAAAAAACTTTACCATATTATGTTTTCGCCGCCGCCGATGTGTACAATAAAACGAGCGGTGCGGCGGGAACAATTATTATTCTAATGAAATAAATCGGCGGTCGTCGTGATCCCGCGCGACTCGCGCCCCGTGTAAGTATATAAAATATTATATAGCGATTTTCCATAGTATTTTATACGTACACCGTCCGAAAAACATCAATTCCAATAATCTGCGCGCGTATTTATATTCTTACAAGACTACGAGTACGAGCGTATATATATGCATATACGCTTTATATTATAAATATGAAGAAAACGCGACGCGGTGTATAGAATATAACGGCGAACAAGAGCTATTATTATTATTATTGTTATTATTATTGGGTTGTCCGAATTCTGGAAAAAAAATGTATATAACGTATCGGAGTGAAAAAAAAAATTTTTATTTAATAATAATGTGCGGACGGTATATTTGACAATGGTTATTATTATTATTATTATTATTATTATGTACAACGACGCGGTGTAATAATAAATACTACTGTATGAGAATAAAAACGGCCCGGTGCGTGGTGGGTGAATAGCTGGACGTTTTTGTGTGTGCGCGCGCGCGCGCGCGCCCCGGCGGATTGTGTTAACGAATTTGTAATCCACGTGTATTCGTAATCCCGTCGTCGGCGGCTGTTTTGTTGTCCGGTATTTTTATTTTTTTTTATTTTTATTCTTTCTCGCATTTTATAAGAACCGTGTAAGCCGCCGTTTTACATATTATAATAATATCTCGTGTGTAATTTTTAATGTTCACACACGTTTGTTTTGACAGGTAAACACCTCTACGGCTTACGACGCGATATCCATTCGAGAGTGCGCAGTGATATTATTGCATATTACATATATTGCCAGTGGCTATTCATTGATTTCCCCCCACCCTTCCACTGGACCAATTTGGACGGCGGTTCGTTTCCGCGCGATTTTGCGATACATTTGATCTGGCCGGTGTGAGGGAGGGATACTCTTGTGCTTCGGTCGTCTTTTTCATCTATCCACTAGTGCGGGGCTGCGCTATATATTTTTTATTATTTGTCCGTTGCCCGTACCAAGTACTCGAGTACTCGAGTAGAAGAGAAGAGAAGGAAAAAAAAAGTAATCGCCGAAAACGTCATTTGCGTATAAATAATAAACACATTTTTTTTTTGTCGCGTTATTTATTTTATTTTTATAATTAATGAAAACCGACGTTAGAAATAAAAGAGTCGGAAAAAACAAAATAATATTTTCAATCGATTGAAAACGAATCCCGGAGATTCAGTTTGTTCGTACGAAATACGCGCGAAAACTTTTAATTTTCAATATAATTTTCGTTCAATGGACGCTATTGTTAAGCGTCCTCTATTTACACATAGTGCGCTAATTATAATACACGGATTATATGATCGCGGTATGATTCCCTCTCGTACAGGTCTAACATCGTGGTTAGCGAAGAAAAACGAAATGCTTACACAACTAGATATCGGATTCATATGCGTTTAAAATAAGACGTTTTTATGCTTTGTAATAAATTTCATCGGTATAATCTTTTATACGCGCATAAATATTCTTTTTCCCCCGGTAATATATATATATATATATATGACGTTTCGTCGAAAAATGTATTAAATACTAAAAAAAAAAAAACATAAAGTATCAATTTATAAATATTATAAGATAGTTTAAACGTAATCTTAAAAAACTTATTTAAACAGCAATATACTTAATCCATATATTCGGTGCGATGTATATTATTGTTTAGGTATATCTCAATTATAGTTCGAAAAACAAAACGATAATAATAGATAATATTCCGGTATTACGAGCTGAAATTCTTTTTTCACAATCCTATTTTCTTTTTGTTTTTATAAACTATATAACATTTTTTTTGTGTGTTAATGTTTTAAACGTCAATATATTCCCCCAAAACATATCGCATTTTGCAAAAAAAAATAAAAAAAAATTCCCTAACATCGAAATATGCGTTTTTTATGCGGTAAAACTGATTGTTATTCGTTAGTTCATACGAAAATGAACGGTCGGAAAAGCTCACATCTAATTGAAGCTCTTGGATAGTCTCAGTAAAAAAAAAAAATAATAATGTAAAAACATAAATATCCCATCTCCTTACTTATAACTATGACTTATAGGAATTTGTATGTTTTTTAAATAATCATTAAATAATCAAAGGTTAGTGATGTAGAAATTCGTTTCATAATACTGCTTAGAGAAGTAGTAGAGAGAAAAAGTAGTTTACAGAAAAATTTTTCTCCTGTGTATTCAGTTTTTTTTTCACACTTTAGTGCATATTTTGTTATATTTGAATTTCAAGGGCAATATTTTACTAAATTAATTTAAAAAAAAAAGTATTTAATTTATCTTTAAAATCAGACAAAAAAAAAAAAAAAGAGTTGGCGGTACATTTTTTTTCCGTCTGCTCGACAATTTCTACCAATACAAATGAATAATTTTTTTTTCATTATTATGTATTAATTTATTGATTTACCGTAGATAACTGATAGACACGTCGTCACTTAAACGTTTCGGTTTTTGTAACGCATATTCCGAGAGCATATTTTAATGATTGTACTTAAATATTTCAAGGGCGTATTTAGTTAAATTTCTTTTGTTTTTATGACATAAATGCGTGCATACGTCTTTAAACAATACGATATACGCAGTCGACAATATACCGCGGTCATAACCGACCGATCGTCGACATGGCTGCGCACTCGACGAGAGACACCTGTAACCCCGGCGGATCGCAAACACACACACGCTCGCGCGCGTCCCGCGAAAGGATTGGAAAAAAAAAGAAGAAGAAAAAAATCTCTTTTATCGGCAATAGCTGAACTACAGCCTCGTGTGTTTGGAAATCGCGGATCATCGGTTTGAAGTTTTGGGGAATAAAAACCACTACGTATTATTAATATATTGTGAGCATAACACCTGTTCGCAAACATTGTTTGTGTGGCATTCGTGCCGAAGATTTCTCGTTGTAATAATAATAATACGCTCGCGCCGCGCGTATACCGTCGAATTGTACCGGGGCGGTGGCGGCGGCCGAATCGAGGCGATAATAGAGATACAGACCGCGT
The DNA here is from genome assembly GCA_032441825.1 of Chaetogeoica ovagalla. NCBI lineage: Eukaryota > Metazoa > Arthropoda > Insecta > Hemiptera > Aphididae > Chaetogeoica > Chaetogeoica ovagalla. Next base: position 5,449,714 of record CM063724.1, on the reverse strand, counting down.
GTAACATAATAACAATATTAATATATTCCCCGGGCAAATTGTTAAAACGTCGTGTATAGAATACAATATAAAAGCGCTGTTTATTGCAAGCATAATAATATATCTCGTCGTCGGCCGACCGATTGACGACGGACGATTCATCGTTGTGCATACAATATTAATACATTTTCTGCGCGATGGCGGGACGCGGTAAAAGGCGCGGCGCGTTTGAAGTGTTGTTATTGAAATATTCCGCCGACGACTATTAAAAAAAAAAAAAAACCGCGAGACGGTCAAAAACGGAAAACGGTACAGGGCGAAATATCCGAGGAACGAAATTTTAATTCACACACACACACACACATATATATTTGCGTATATTATTATTATTATTATTATACGAGTCAACACACTCGTTCTCACTGGACGAGATGGAAAAATAAGGAATCTCCACCAAGTGTTTACGGGTCCGAGCAGTATAGTGTCTTAGCGCGGGACGCAAACGCAGGTTTCAATAATGTTTCGAGCGCTCGTTTAAACATTTACTGTGAATCCAATACGTTAAAAGAAAATATAATTCGTTAAACGTTCATTAATCGCGCGTGTGTATTTTATATTTAATTTTCGTTAATTCCAATAAATTTGAATCGTACGGAAAAGTTTTTGAAATGATGAAATTTCAATGGGAGGGGGGAAGCCGAAATTTTGCATCTATACGCGAGCTGTTTATTTATTAAGAATAAGAATCGATTTTAAATTTATAAGTAAAAAAAAAAATATATATATATAAATGTGTGAAGACAGTATATAGTGTAGTAAATAGGATTTTTTTTTCTGGGATTTTAGAAATAAAAAAAAAAAATTTTTTATATATTATTTATTAAGTAATTTTTAACGAAAGAAACTCCCATAGTTACAAAACAAGATGAACTCGCCGCCGATTGCACTGTTGTATAAAACTATATTTCCGCATTAATCGTTGTCACAATATATACGGGTTTTACGATGAGTAGATTTTTCAAAGGTCAAAATAATCAACTCGGTTTAAGAAACTATCGAATTTTCTCGTACAGAATTTTGTCGCGTTTTCCTACAAATCGAGTGAAATCAATATTTCTTATCGATTATTGTATTGTATTCTGCGTACTTCCATATACTTGTAATTTTATAGTGACATTAATTAATGTACACTGGAATTCACACTAATAATTTCACAATATTAACGAAATACAATTAATACAAATAAATAAAAAACTAATATGTGTGATTAAAACGAAAAAATGTCGAGCAAATCCAGTTTTTTTCTTTAATGTTTAATATCGAAACGTGCAATGTAATTATGTGTGATATTAAAACAAACGAGCGAATTTAATTCGTATAAATAATCGCTATACACGCGTATATTATTTTGTGACAAATCTTTGGTTTATTATTATTATTATTATTATTATTATTATTATTATTATTGTATACGGTAGTCGAAAATAAATAAGCGAAATATATTTATGTGTAAACAAAAGGAAAAAGAAAGAAATAGTACGTTTTTCTTTTTATAATATAGCCGAACAGTTATTACTCAGCAACGCCACTTATATAATATTTTATTTTCTTCGGAATTTCCTCGGCTGTTCGAGAACACTGCACGTATACGTATATATACGAGAGAGAACGAAGAAAAACGAAAAGAAAAGAAAAAAAAAAAAAGGCACTTGCAGCTTTTCCGGCCAACGATTTCGCTTACCCCTCTACCACTACCACCACCGCCGCTGCCACCGCCATCACCGGTTCTTCCGCCATTTACGCATTTTTATCACCTCCCTCCGTCGCCGTCGCCGCAGCCTGTGTTCCTCGTTCTCGCACCCAACAGCCCTCGGCGTCCTGCGAAATTTCCAGGACCTCTTATGTCATGGCCACCTCTCTTCCCCCCGGGGCACAAAGGACACAATCCTCGTGGTGGAGTCGGGTGAGGGATGAGGAGGGGTTTTGTGTTGGGGTGACAAGACACCCGCCCGTTGTGTTAACGTCTCTCGGGCGAAACGGATTTGGGAGTGGGGTGGAAGGGGATGAGAGAGCAGTTAATTCTGCGTGTCATTTGCACGCCGCGCGCAATATCTTAAACTAATGGGGAGTACGGGGAACCTCTCCCGACGACGACTGTTCGCGCGCAGGACCCTGCAGCGTATTATACGCGTATACGCGTTACTTGATCTACACACACCATGTCTTGCAGGGACGAAGCGAAAGGAAAAAAATAAACCGGAATAGTGGAAAACTCGTACCTCTATCCCTCCCTCAGGACGCCAAAAAAAAAAAAAAAAAAAAAAATTTTTTTTTTTTTTTACATCAAAAACACTCTTCCGTCGTCGTGTACGTAATTATTATTTTTTCTTTTAAAACAGAGGGTCGCGCCCGCCGAGGTAAGTAAGCGTATAATATCGTTTTGCTTTTTGAAATCCGCGTCGTTTTATATAATTCCCTCCTAAACTGTGTACGACGTCAAATGATTCATTTCGGCCGTCACAGTTGACAACAATTACGATAATACGATTTCCGCAACGTCCGAAACGCGATAAGGAGAGATATCGTAGATCTTCGTTACGTATCACAGATTAGACGATTTTAGTTAATTATTTATCTAATATGTGTGTTATCGTCGACAAGACAGGCACACGGATGGCTTTCGGCGTTTCAAACACTCCTCGAAACGTATTATCATCTAAACACAGTCGTTTCTTCACAATCATTTATTTCGAAATACCACAACGAACACCCGAGGGATTGCGCAATTTTTTTTTTTTTTTATATAAAAATTAATTATTGCCGAATTTTCCGGTACGTCTGACGACGTTGAGATTAAAATCTCATCAAAACGCTGCGGTGGCAAAACGTATCTGGTACCTGACACAATGATCGTCCGGGAACCGAGAACTCATTTGCCAAACGATATCGGCGACAAGACCGACGATTAACCGCGGATTAGTCATGAATATTTATAGAAATGATAACACGCGTCCGAGAGTGTTTATTAACGAGTATTGTGAGACTATCCGTTTGTAAACTCGATTGTGGTGTGCTCGTTAATACCGTTATAAAACCATAAACGTGACGTGTTTTAAAAAACTAATATTTTTGTGCACACGTCCGTGTCGACAAAAAAAAAAAAAAAAATTGCAATTATTGAAATTATTATATAAAGTTATATATACGTTTAAAACATACACATAAGTAAACGTATTTGTTGAATCTCCGACGCGTATAAACGTCTCGGGGTAATTGTATTTGTCGCTTTAAGTGAAAAAACGAGAGGAAGGAAGAAATAAAGAAAGAATTACAGTTATAACTATTACATTTATATATAAATGCGTTCATTAGCCTTTATTTATATATAAAAAGTAGATAAAAAAACAACAACAACAACAACAACAATACAACGTTATAACGACTTTGGCAAACGGTATATAATTTTGTTTGTGAAAGAAAACAACGCGGTGTGTATTTAACACGTTATCGACTTATACTTACAATGGTAAATATAAATTATTGTTCTCTACGCATTGACTTCGACGAAAGCAAACATTAAATTCTCGTATACTACCCACTCCGCAACGGCGTTCGAATAATAATAATAATAATTTATTACGTATAGAAGAGTTATTATTTGATAAACGCAAGAGACGTATAAATTCGTTTAAAAAAAATATATTTCGTTTACGCATCGCGCGCGTGACGTCGTCGTCGTCGTTATTCACGCGTACCATTTGTTAAGGAAAATTATATATATATATATATAAATAAAAATAGCGTATTATTAAATTCGAGTCTTTAATAATTGCTCGTATAAATTTTATATTTTATTTTTCATCGTTCACCGTGTAATGTTTTTTTTTTGTTTTTTTTAATTCTACGAAATGTAATGACATTTTTTTTCCTTCTTACAATTTCGTCTTTTTTTTTTTTTTTTTTTATAAACGTAAATAAAAACAATTCGTCGTGCCGCCTGCAAATATTCGCAACACACTGTGTAAATACAAAGAAAAAAACAATCGCAGGTTCAACGAATTTTAACTTTTCTCTCCTCGCTTTCGATATTCAAAGAAAAAAAAAATAATAATAATTATACGCTGCTTTTGTATCTGACAATCAAATTTATTTATTTCACAGCGTGCTGCTGATACACTGCAGATTGTAAATATAAAATATATATATAGAAAAAAAAAATCATAATTAAAATTCTTATTACCATCTCGGAAGTTTAAAATATTATTATTTTTGTTTTTTATTTTCGTTCCATTTATATCCGTCCGGATTCAAGACAAACTTGGGAAGCGGACTCGGCACTTCGACACGCGTACGACGCCAAAAAAAAAAAAACGGGATCCGCGTGGTGTATTCGTACATACAGCGACGGGGAGCTGACAAATATTGAAATGTCAAATTGAACGCGATAATCATTTGTCGCGCACCGTGCACAATGCACCACGCACGGGTGTTATAACACGAGTCCGGCGGCGGAATGTTGGCCGAAAATACAAGAATTGCGGGTGACAGGTGTGAATAGAAAAAAAAAAAAAAAAACTCTCGAAAACCGAGAACAACAATAACAATATTAATAATAATAATAACGCGTATAGAAAAGACGGCGGTGAAGAAGTATATGTAAGAAGATGTTGATCGCGGCAGCAGCTGTGTGTGTGATGCGCGTGTGTATTATATTTTATAAATAGGTACGCCGCCGCCGCCGCCGCCGTGTCGTTACTCCGCAGAAAGGGACCCGGTCGCGCAGCGTGTGAGCTCGTTAAATTAGCGTTGCCGTTTTGGGAAACGATATATTTGCCACGTCCCATTGAGCCGCCCCGCGCCGGCCTAGTCCCCCGAGGCCAATACTGTACACACACACACACACACACGCACACTTTATATTGTCGTCGGGTGACGGCGGCGGCGTCGTGTAGTCTGTGCGTGTGTGCGTGTGATCGCGCGCGCCGCACACCGCGTCCCCCTGTCCCCGTTGCTGCAGTAGTAGTAGTAGTAGTAGTCACGCGGTTCCTCGAACGTCCTTCGTTAACCCTTTTAACGCCGGGTTTTATACATCCCTTTTATCAAACGATATATACGCGACGGGCACGAGATTGTGTGTAAATCTCGTAATCGACTTCCTACCGTTTCTCGGGTAGGAAAACAATAAAAATATATTAACGCTATTATAATATACGTATTGTTCGCGGCCGAACGATTTCTTCTCGCATAAAATGTACAAATAATGATGATGATAATAATAATAATAATAATAGGTAATATTCTCAGGCTATACGTCGTATGAGAAAAAAGAAAAAAAAAATGAAGTGTATATCGCGGATGTTATTGGCTCAAGTGAATTATATACTATACGGAGTGGCGTTATTTAATACGCCACTTACTAGTAGGAGATGTACTAAGAAAAAAAAAAATCTCCTATCGCTCCAAATACATACGTAGTATAGGTATAGTAATACATTTTTACATAAAACTATAATTCACAAAACAATAATTATACATTCTTAGGTTTTTGTTTACGCGATTTCGTCAATTGTTTCCTCAACATTCAGTTTAATGTCATTACGGACGGATAGCGTGGTAAGCTACTATTATACTCTAAAATTAAAACAATGTTTACAATTTAAATCAATTATTAAATACAAAAGAAAATATAAATAAAAATATATTTCGTAATTAATAAATAACGAACAATACACTATTAGTATATATATATATATATATACCTCCTTCATAGGGTTTCTATGAATATGTTTTTAATATTTTTATACAACACGCAAATGTGTAGCAGTTGAAGATTTCACAAACGACTCCCGGTTGCAATCAACGCGTTTTCCCATAAAATTATTATTTTATTATGCTTAAGTGCAGAAATAAGGAGAACACAACCATAGAAATATATATATATATATATGTTTTAAAAAAAAGCCAAGGAGGATATCTGCATATATCTCCCCATAATTTTGTTTTCCTCCGTAAATACGCCAATGTAATTGACGAGAATTTTCTTTTTTCCCGTGATTACTGTACGAATTTCGAAGCAACGGGCGAAAAATAAAAAAAGATACCGAAAATTTTCAAGAATACTTACGAAATTACGATTGTATTGTAAATGCGTTGCACGTTTTCACGAGATCGCGCGTTTTTATGTGTAATAATTTCTACAAAAATTATTATACCGTATATTCAAAGCATATAATATGTAACGACATTCGTTGCCCGAGCATCGTTTCTATTCTATTCGAAAAGTTTGGTTGTAAAAAATTAAAAGTAATATACGTGTATACAAATTAAAAGGGAGTATATTTTAAACGGAAATTTCCGCTAGCGGACGAATGGAATTTTGAAATTATAACGGCGATGGGCGGGGAACGGTTTAGCGGTTTTCGAAACGTTTATATATGATCAGATATAGAAACCAGTAATAAGTACCTAACTTGCGGCACAAATAACGTTTCAAAAGCCAATTCATTTATAGATTTTATCAAAAAAAAGTTTATTTTCTACCGGTTTTATTTTTCGTGTTCCAAACGATTACGGAGTGTACGACGCTGAAACCTTCAATAACCGTAAATGCACTGTATTATACAATACGGTTTCGTTAATAGACAATTCGGTGTGTCATTTTCGGAGCAAATTATATTTACAAAAAAATGAAAAAAATGTCTTAAACTTTTCGTGCTGCCGGCGTTCTTCGATTTTGATCACACACACACACAATATATTTTTATCGCGTAGAAACGCTGAGCTGCCTGATGTGTGGGTGGAAGGTGGAGTGAAAGAGATTATCTATTGGAAATCTCGATCGAGTGATGCTGTACAGTGTTCACGCGTATTATATGCACACTATATATATATAACTCGTTTATATACTTGCAGTACACGCGAGACTATACGTTGGACTTGACGACAGTTGACAGACGCACATTACCACGAGGCGTATCGGATATTAATTTTTTATTTTACTTTATTTTCCTTATATACGCGTAAGTATTATTTATTTATTTTTTTTTCGATTTTATTCTGCTCACTGTACGGTGTCGTATAACGAGATATTGTCTTCGACCGCGGTGCGGCCGAGTTACGGCGAGCGCGCGTATATAAACACAAAACCGCTACGCTGTCAAACGAGCGAGCGGGGTGGCCGGCAACCGCCGTCGTCCGAAACCCAATACGTCTGACTTGTTTTTTTCTTCTTCTTCTTCTTTTTTATCTCGACATAATATACTAATAATACGGCGGTAATAATATATTATTTTTTTTATTCAAAAGTGGGACGAAAACAACATTTTCCCTATATGCGCGCGCGTATTTTTTCCGCCCGTTTTCCTTTTAATTATACACGGCAAGTTGGTTTCTGTATATATACACACGCACGGTTATATATAAATATATTTTTTTCCATCCATGAGTGAATCAGTCGCAAGGAATTATGTCAATATTTGAAACCACCGACCGACACACACACACACACACACGCACGACACTATATACACTCACTTCGCCTTCTTATTTTAACCCGTTGGACGTTTCTTTCGCGCCGTTGCTGCTGCTCCTGCTGTTGATGCTGCGATATCTTTCGTTTTCTTCAATAACGTGTGCGTGTTATGCGTATAAATTCTCGAGTAACGTACGCGCGTACACCGCGAAATCACTTAAAATATTTACCGACTTTATCAATTTAACGACGATATAACTTAATTTTTATACAATAAATTATTCTAATAAGTAAGAAAAAAAAAAAAATAAAAATAAAGCGTACGCCTAATATATTAATAATAATAATATTATTTTTTTTTTAGATTCCGAGCGGATGGCGAAGGGCGCGTATCTGTTATGTACAACTACGTGTTTTTTTTTTTTTTTTTTTTTGATATTTGTACCCGAAAATTCTATCAGAAAAAAATCTTTGCAATCATATCCGCGGTTTTCTGGTAGTTGTCTACTTTAGAGAGGTCGTTTACGATTTTTTCAATATTTTCTTCAAAGCGTCAGAGAGAAAACTATCGAAAAATTACCGATAAAAACGCGATTTCGTCGAAATCGATTAACGCGCATTACTTCTACTAATGGTCATTAGTAGAAACTTGTGAAATATTCACCGCGAATATGTGATTTCATATCGTATTAAGAGAAAATATCACTATCAATTTTCGGCTATTTGTATGGAAATTATAGATTTTGAGGTATTTCATTTATAAAAAAGAAGTAATTTTTTTTTTTAGTTTTAAGAATTAACAATTGAATACAATGTCAGGCGTACGTTACTTATATATTCGAAAACAACCTTTTGTCACAATTCTCTTTAATAAACGCTTTAAATTTTTCGACAAAACGTATTCTATTTTATATTTTTTTTTTTTTTGTGAAAAATTACGCGTTATTTTACCTGTATATATTAATAAAATAAATAATATATTACACCGAAGCGTCGCCTCAGAATTGATTTAACGTGCAGAATGCAATGGATTCATCGCATGACTTTCAAATTTATAGTAATAAAAATACTCTTAAATCTTTATCCAAAGTAATTCACTTAAGCGACATCCCGAGGCTCGCTACCTTTTTTTCCTCTATTGAAACTCTGTTCGAGTACAATACAACAAGGATTAACTAAAACATACAAATTGAAAAACTAAAAACCACAATTGATTAGGATTGAGAGTTGAAAAAAAAGAGAAAAAGGACTTGACGTTGATAAAACGTGAAAAGACAACTATGCAATATAAATATTAGTGTAGTAAGTGACTCTCAAATATTCAGAGTCTCGAGGCTTCGTATATATATATACTTATGGTTAGGTATTATTAACTTTTTAACAGTGAATGAGCAGAGGTCACTGTTAAGATGTGTAAAAAATATCTACTCGTGTAGACAGTATATTCATCAGGAAACATTAGATGATTTCATTATTAATACGACGAAGGAATAGACGCGTGAGCGGCGGACTCACCTTTGTGTGCGAGATCATCGTGATGATTCGGCGGCCAAGCCGATGCCGTGCCGAGTCCATGGTGGCTGGCCAACGATTGATGATGGTGATGATGGTGATGGTGGTGATGGTGAGGCAATAAGCCCGATTGTTCGGTTCTGGTAATGCCTTGTAACATGCTCGATAACAAATCTGAAACAGTTCGGGCAAAATTACATTATAGAGCTTGTTCAGTGTGTGTGTGTGTGTGCAAGGATAAGACGATAGAAGCTGACGATATAATCATATTGTGTATCTGTACGAGTAAAACAGAGCGAAGTGTGTTCATACAATATATTTTATAATATTGTTCAAGTTAGAATTTATAGTTTTCAATTCCAGTTTCCTGAAGAGATTTATCACAATCATCGAAATCATGTAAAAATACGATTTCCGAAAAGGTACGCGCTTTATTTCCACGATTTTAATAGGTGAACGTAAAAAAAAAAAATCATTTGTAATTAATCTCAAAACATCAAAAAGTCGGACGCGGCGTGTCTAGATACTTAATTTGTACTTGCCCGGTGCTTCTAATGTACGTTTCTCAAAATAATAAAATAATTTTCGAAATATTTTTTTCGCGATCCTTCCCGGATTAATATGATGTCGAACAATCGAAACGATTAATACGAATACATCTGGGTAAATTAGTGTCTAGAATATCGTCGACGAACCATGAATAAATGTAAAAAAAGAGAATCTCAGTATTTCTAAAATTTAGATGCCGCATATATTGTCCGATTTTTCTAGGTTGTGGGAAGAGTTCTAGTAGCTTTGTAGAATTGTCTCTTCGACGTTTCGATCTTATGGATTAAAAAAAAAAAAAAAAACTAATACGTTTTAAAACTATTTTTAGAGCAATTTGAAAATGAAAATGCTCTAAAAATTGTTTGGAAATTGATTTGCTTTAAATCCACACGATAAAACGTCGTGGGGATAACGATTTTTTTCCCCTAACACTCAAATCCGGACGATACGCGGTTTCGAAATTAGAGAAACGCCCCCGCCCCTCTCTCTTCACGGGACTTTAATCGCGCGTATAGCGTCAAAAACCAGATTTTCGGCCCGTGATTGCGCGTTAACAAATTTTAACGTCCGTACATTTCGGACAAGCTAACATCGAGTTTTCGAGGAATATCTTGTCCATCTTCGCTCGTTATACGTCCATACGAACAAGCCCGGATCTTAAGCGCCATATACAGGAGCCTGCAGTACTTGTCCCCGCGTGCTCTCGTCAACGTTGGATTGGGAGGGGGGGAGGTGGTGGTGGTGAGAAATTACAGTTATCTTTTCATCCCTGTTTGAACATCATGCGATATTGGTTTAATCACGTGTAAATTTAATCAACGCCAATCAACTTATCCGCGTCGCGTTAAAAGGAAAAACGAAACGTTTTCGAAATAAATAAATAAAAAAAAAAAAAAAAATCGATTCATCCAATACACGTATATCGTACATACTTATTACCGTACGCAAATAAAGACATTATTACACCGTACGCGGTGCGGTTAAACGGCGTTTTTAAAATTCACACCTATTGTAATACACTCGTGCGTGTATCACGCGATATGGGGTGCGGTTTTCAATCGCCGAGTTCTCCGGTCAATTCGTTCCGGTGTACGCGCGCCGCCGTGTACCCACGATACAATAATATTGCACGCGTGCGTTATGCGTAAAATATAAAACTCGTATGGGACACGCGCTTCGGCTGCGACGAGAGCGTTTTGTGCGTGCGGGGCGGAAATCGAAAAACGAAAAACAACTCGAGTGCTTCGAATTCGGATTATTATTGAACACGTACAATTGATCGGGCGTATACCGCCTGAGTGAACGGTTCTCCACAAACCGGGAGTAATTTGTAACCGAGGGATAAGACGGGCATTTATATAAAACAGGAATAAAGAGTGGTTTTTTTTTTTTTTTTTTTTTTTGAAATTTTATCGTTATCATTAAAATAGATTTTGAAAACACACACACACACACGACTAGCGACGTTTTTGACGAAAAACCGGCGACGAGTGTCCGTAAGTTTTCGTCGGAAAAAGCCTTACTACTGCCATCTCTTTTCTCACAGTTCGCAGCCGGCGTTAAAATGGATTTTCTTCGACACAACGACACGTGACAACGGTGAAAACAAATACGAGAAACCGATTGGAACACGACGCGTAAAGTGTGTGTGTGTGTGTTGGCCGAAAACCGAATCCGAATAACGATTCTAACAAATTGTTATTGAATTAATAACGATATTATATCAAACGTTTCGTTTCACTGTGACAAAATTGTGCACGCGAAAAAAGAAAAACGCTCATTTTATTTTTCGTCTTCTATTCGTTCGAACGATTAAAAATATTATTTTTTATACACAAGTCTTCGGCGGGTGTTCGCTGATGTCTACGACCCATATTCTTATTATTCGATTTATGGATTGTAACAGTCTGAAATAGGTCGCGAGATCCAAAATGCTTATAAAACGTCGAGTTTATTTATTTTTAATTACTCATTATATTTATTCCGAATTAGCCCGTGAACGGATTTGCTCGGTGTGAGATGAGGTGTTAAATAGGTGAAACGTAATATTATATCGAATACAGTATTTTTCTCTCATAAGACGAGGTTTCTTACAAACATCAAACGCCCGTTCAATCCCTCGAGAGAGAGGCAGAATTTTCAAAAATTCTTTCTTAGCGGATGCCTACGTCATAATAGCTGTCCGTGTGCCGAATTTCATCCCGATCCCCGTCTAGTGTACTGGCTAAGAGCGGATAACTTTTTTGACGTAGCGCTTAATTTCCTTCTTCTGAAATATGTTTTATGAATAAAATGTATTTACGTCGAGCGCGGCGATTGAAAACGGGATTTTTAAAATACACCGCGGGCAAATACAACGTATAACGGGATTTCATCGCGGAGTTTTTCCAGTCGATTTGCCGTACGCCGTACGGGATAAATCGTACAATATTTTATACTGCACGCGCAACGCAATATTACAATGAGAAGAAAAAAAAACTCCGCAAAAGACGCGCGTTCTCCTGGAACGGATCAGTGGCGAAAAGAGCGTCTTGTGCACAAATCGAAGAAAAACAAAAACAACGCTCGTAACGGTCGAATTCGTTTAATCTATTTTCGCACGTACGTATATATTATTATCGATCATAAGAATAAAACGCGCGTAATACCGCCGGTATTAGTTAATTTTCTGACGACGTCGCGCTCGAGAAGATGGAGATTGATTTCCCCCCCCCCTCCAGAAATATATTTTTAAAATGTATATTTAAATACAATTTTTTTGTGAATTTAATTCGCCGCGGATTTTCTTTTAAATTCACACACCGGACAAATATGTGACGTATAACAACTATAGTATGGGTTACGGTTTTCACCGCCGAGCCAATTCGTTTCGGCGTATACGCGCAACATAGATCGTTAAACTGCACGCTCATGTATAATAATAATCAAAATAATAATAATAATAATAATAATAATAATAATAATAATAATAATAATAATAATAATAATCAAAATAATAATAATAAGGCGCGCGCGGCACTCGAGAAAACGCCGCCATTTCTGCAGTCGTCGATATCGCCGTAATTCGACCACTTCGGCGGCACCCCTCGGTCAAGTAGTACACACTTTCAGTGGGCGGGGGGGGGGAGATGGGGCGAATGAGAGAAAAGAAAAATAATAATAACGGCCTTGTACACACGGTTATAATAATATTTTATATTATTATTATTAGCGCGTAGACATACGCGCGCAGTGTATATTATAATATTGTGTGTATAAAAAGAAAAACGAATAAATAAAAGGAAAAGGACTCGGGCGGCACGCGTATAATAATAATATTGGTGAGTCGTAAATAGCGGGAGCGCGCGCGACGTTTCTCACATTTCCTCAAATACGCGCGCCGCGTCGTTCGAATCACTGTGCCACCGCCGCCGGCCTACTATACGCGGGCGTGTAGTATTATTTAACGAAATAATAAATAAAAACACTCCCGCGCGCGCCTTTCTCTCTCTCTTCATACCGGGGGGGATCTTTCCACTCTCGCCTCCGGCTAATTCCAATCGACTCGCAGACCGTGTACGTGCGATTATTCTTTTTCCGTCGATGCTGCGCGTACATATATATATATATACAGCCGTGTGTACCATTTAATCGTAATAACATGTCTTTTATACACTTTCATCTCTATATCGTTCGCGCGGTATACGTTTTTTTCGTTTTTTTTTAATTGCCTCGTTTTTGTTTTTTGTTTTTACTATAACACTCGTATACGCGTATACGTAATTATTATACACTTTACGGCGTACGGTTACAAAAAAGAAAAAAAAGAAACGAACGAAGAAAAAAATAAAATAGAAATAATAAATCGCTTTTTTTTTTTTTTTGCGCTTTCCACCTCGGCGAATAAAATAAATGACACTACACGTATACAAATATCGCGCGCGTATGTATACATATATAAATAAATAAATATATGTAGTACAAATAATAAAACGCGCCTCGGAAATTGTTTCTACACCGCGCCCCGGCAGTTAAATATTAATAACGTAATGTTTAAACGTATATTTTATTTGTTTCGTGACGCGTGCGGTCAGTGACAAAATTCATTTTTTCTTTTACATTTCTCACGATAATATAACAGTGTTTTATTATATATAATAATATATGTATGAGTCGGATTTTATTATTATTATTATTATTTTCGTTTAAAAATCTCGATAATAATTTCGAATCGCGGAGATCTCGCAGACGTATTATAATATTGTACAGCCGAATTACTCGCGGCTTCGTCCGTGAACCGGTTTTGCCGAGTACCACACGTGTGGAAATGTAATATTATCAAATATCAGGAGTTGCGTTGCCCGAGTTGGATTTTCTGTTTTAAATAGACTTTTCAACATTTCTTGAAACCAAATCTCGTTATATATGCGTAGCTATATCCATAATCTAACGGCATTGTTCCCGCGTACCACCACGTTTTTTTCCCACGAATTTCAAATCCCTGACTGACCGAATCCCTTTAGGAATGGAATTTTCGAAAATCCTTTCTCAGCCGACGTCTGCGTCTGATAACATCCGTATGCCGAATTTCAGTCCGATCCGTTCGGCGGTTATTGAGCTACTGCAGTGCGTTGGATAGATCAGTCACGTTTTTCTTCTATAATGTTAGTCAGATAACTTTTTTGGTAAAATAATTCGCGCGCAATTAATATCGTAATACATTTTTTTTTCTTATAACATCCATATTTAATTTACGTAGTTATTTAGACTTGTATCAGGCTTATTTTTGAAATCATCTCGTTTCTATTATTTGATCGAATCTTCACCTATATAGATATATAAGCAAATAACGGGTTCGCGAGGTTTTCTCACGATCGATGTACACGATCTGAGTTTCGTTTAATGAACATTTTGAATTTTGAAAACGTATAGAATTATTATGTGCACGGGCTACGGAAAAATTAATTTCCATTAAAAAATACTGCACAGTAGCTGGACGGGCGTGTCGGTTTTTATTACATTTTATCTATATACGCACTATAAAATATGAATTTAAACTATACGATTTGTTCGCGAAATTCAATAAAATGTGTGTGTGTGTGTATGTAAATTAATACTATACTCGCGCGTTAATTATTGTTAAACGAAAAAAAAACAACGAAATATAAATTAATTAGCGCTTTGTTGATTTTACTCTTAAAGATTTTTCTTTTTTTTCATAAGTCTATGAAGACCCATAAGTCATTTTTATATATTTATACCAACACTTTTGATTTTTATTTTGTAAAAAAAAAAAAAAAAATAAACGGTTATTATTTTTGGTTTAATTTATTATGAATAAATGTGTGTTTATTATTGTTAACGTTAATAGTTTATAATTATTAATGAATATATAACGTGTCTGCGTGTGTCGATTCACCTCGAATTGATTGGAAAACATTAAAACTCGCCAAATCATACGACGCTATATTTATAGTAAATTGGATTTATATGAAAAAAAAAAAACTATAACATTACGAGAGAAAATAAATAATAATATTATAAATTTATTTAGATATATTTTTTTCGAATAACTGTGGCAAAAACATAATGGCCTAAAAATAGTGATCGCTTAGATGATATATATCGCCTTTTAAATACGGTGTAAGTATAAGCATTTGAAAAAATAGGTTTAAAACATTTTAAACACACTCATAAATATATATATATATATATATAAATATACGTGTAAATTATTTAATTGAAAATATTATTTGAATACAATTTTTTTGTGAAACGTATTACGCGTTCCAATCGACCTTCTTTACTATCCCGTATCGGTGTATTATTTTCTTAAACGAAAAATAAATCCATGTAAAATCTTATAAAATTAATTAATCGAAAACGTAATTGATTTACTTTAGTTTACTTAATATATAATTTTCTATATTTTTATTATATATATGTATATATCGTATTTTTCGTATAATAATTTATTGAATAATAACTTTCAAAATGACGCGTGATTGAAGCATTCAAAAAGTTCACCACAAACTATATATCTACGCATGTATATAAATATTTCACAAGTATTCGAATAATTTTGTACGCGCAAATAGTTTTGCAAAACTGTTAAATTATATAGGGGCAATCGTTCGTAAAACGTATAATTATATATTATTGGATTTGAAATTTAATATATTTGTTGGAAATCCTATAAAAGTGTTTTGTGTTTTATAAACGGCTGACATCGCTTTGGCATAATTCAATTATATAATATTATAATGTATAAAAATAATTTCCGTTACGCAGTTTTCCGAAGTCTTTCGCGCGAACGGCCGCGTACAACCGCGTTGATGTATAAACATTTTTTTTTCTTCTTATTTTACGTTACCAATACATTTTCATACGTAAATTATTTTTACGTAAACTTATAAATCTTGTACGTATAACGAGAGAACATGTAAAATAGATCCGACAAAGGAATATAATACGCGCGAACTGAAATTGCAGAATAGGTGAAAAATCCACGTAAAAGAAAAGCAAAAAATAATGGGGGGGGGGTTATGAATTATTAATATTATATATTATTATACGTGTGGGAATTCAGAAGGCGGGCGAATGAACATTTTGAAAGATAATTGTAGATAAATGTCATTGTATCATATATTATATGAAATATTGACGCATCCCTTTCGTTTATATATATATATATAGTAAAATTATAACGTAATTTAACACGTGAACGAAATTAAACGATTTTATTTGATATTTTCATAAAATGTACGACCATATATATATATATATATATATATATATGTGTATAGAAATTGAAATATCTCGTGTTTATCTTTTTTTTCGAATTACGTTTTCGTCCGCGCGTTCGTTATAGTAAATATTTCAGACACGTATCCATAGACCGTATAACGATGCCAGGGGGGCGAAAATTTTTTTTTTTTTGTGAGGAATATTCTAAAAACAACAACGTATATTCGTTGGTACAAGCTAACAATGTTGTATACATTCGATGAACTCGTTACGAAGGAGAAAATTAATTTTTTAATACAGTACCAGTAGGATAAGATGATTGCGTGTGTATTTTAAAATTTACAGGTATATCTTATGCGGGATTTGGTGTAGAGGAGACGATCGCTCTTATCTCAACCCCTTGAAATCCCTTCTAGGAGTTTTTTTTATGAACACAGTGTTTTATAAACGTGTTATATCGTATATTAAAATGTACTTCTATTGGAGAGGGGGAAAAATTGACAATAATATTTATATTAAGTCATAGACAGTGATGTGTATTTATATGCAGGCACGTGCGTACAGTCGAAAATTTTTAAAGGAATTTTTTTTTCGATATCGATGGTGTAGGTGTATATATATATTGATTCGGCGATCATACACTATATATGAGAGTGTTTCAGAAAAAAATCTTTACACATTGAAATATTTCCAAACAGTACGGCGTTAAGAATTTTCGTGAGTGTAACATACGTGTCTGCAGCGTCTAATATTGTACTAGCTACAACGGAGAAATCGTTTTCGCGCCTTGAGAATAATAATATTATTATATTGTGTTTAATAGATTCGCCCGAAACCAATGGCGAGGTAGAACGATTCAAGCATTGTTTTCGCTATAGAGGGATGAAATGTTAAACGAATCGGAGATTCGATTATTCAGACGTTTTCGAGAATCGTCCGATATTAGTAGTTATATGTACCGTGTTGGTGCAGGCGAACGTGCACCAACGTTTTGTTAATAATTATTTTTGTTTTTCTTTTTTTAACTCCAAGTACATTATGTGTTTTAGTATTTAAAATTCAAATAAAACGCGTTCGATATAACACTATCCAATCTGCAATAATTATATTTTATAGTAATTAAAGGCGGACATTTTCCATAGGCCTACCGCAAGCGGCAAATGAATTTTCCGTCCGAACTCGCCCGTTATTCCGTTTATTTATTTCTATTTTTCAACCGGATGAAAAGTCAAATGCGCTATCCAGTCGAATCGAATACACCGTAATACGTTGATTACAATCGTCCGTGTGATTCTTATATGTATAGAAAAAAAAAAATTAATCGCCCCTTACGTGTCATTTATTTCAAATACGCGTTAAAAATATAAATTGTAAGCGCGTGTTTCTCGTACGGCGGCGTATAAAAGGTAAAAAAAAAAAAAAAAAAAATAACGAAATGTTTTCGAATGAAAATAACGCGTTGGGCGCAACGGAAATATTTTGAAAACTAAACGAAAACTCGGCCAAACGTCACATGCGAGTCGAGTAATGAATTTTTAAATTAACGCGCGCGTCAATGCTCTACGGATATATTAGAATAATTTACATCGTTTTATAACATAATTCTCTACTTATATTTATATATATATATATATATAAAAGAAAAACAATTTTTTTTTTAAATTTTTTTTTATACTTACGGGTGCGGTGTGGGATTTATGAGTCTGGAAACGAAAAACGTATCGCCGCGCGCACTGGTCGTGTATACCAATAAATCTTTATATTATAATACGCGAATCGACGATTAAATGTATTCGAGTCACTAAATAATTAAAAAAAAAAAAAAAAGTTTTAATCCGCGTGAAAAAAAAAAAATACTAAAAACTACAAAAAAAAAAAAACTCGAAACTAAAAAAAAAAAATTTATCTCTCTCTCTCCCCCGATTACGTAACCGCGGGCGTGTCAGATGAATGACGGAGATGAATTTTATTTTAATACAATTCAAATATAAACGGCGTCCGCGCGACGACGATATTAATTTCGCAATAAACGTCCGTTATCGCGCGCGCGTCGTCAACGACGACGGGATAATGTAACGACGGGATAACCGCGTGCAGCGCGTCGTGTGGACGATGCGTTTCGTGCGGCCGCGCGGTTCGGTAACGTGTGGTGCGCGCCGCGGTACCGACGAGAAACCGCCGCCGCCACCGTCGTCGTCGTCGTCGTCGTCGTCGCGTGTCGTCCGTTCCGCCCGGTTCCCCCGTACGCGCGCGCACACACACACACACACACACAAACACGACACCCTTTGCGGCGCGGACGAACGTCGGTGGCGTGGGGTGGGGGATCCGGCGCGGCGTGTAAAATATTTTAATCGGGGACGGACGGCACGCGGCGGGGGTTGGGACAGGAGCGCCGCCCGTCCGCCAATCGCGTGCCGGCGCCCAAATCGATATAGAACGCCGCGCTCATTCGTCCGGAAGATATGTTCCATCCGCCAGGCGCGACGACACACACACACACTGTAACCGAGGCGCACGCGCACTCCTACTCGACCGTCCTACCGACGCGACTTACGTATACTGCGCGTACCCTCCACCATATCGCACCGCCGCTCCAGTAATAATAATTTTTATAACACCCCTCCCGGGCCTCCGCAGCTTTTTATCTTCTCGTTCCCCTCACTTCCCCTATACACTTCCCGGACACGCCGATCTGTGTGTGTGTGTGTATATATGAGATACACCCCTCCTCTTTCCTCGACGAGTCGCGCGGCAGTACCCCCGCAACGATACCGGGGCGGCCGGGCGCTGTAGTTCGTATATCCCGCCGCCGTAACGTCCGTTTGTTTGTGTTTCCCTCCTATTCTGCCATCGCCCTCCCTCCCCCCCCCCCGCATTACCGCCACTTATAATCTCACCTATAAGGGACAGAGAGAGAGAGAGAGAGAGAGGGGTATATACAGCAGCAGCAGCGAATAAACATTGTCACCCGCGACCGAGTCGTCCTTGTATAATATATAAAAGTGTCCCTGTTTCTCGTGCGCCCGTGTTTTACGCGGTGCCGTACTTAGAACTGAATTTTTTTTTGAGGGTGGGGTGGTGTTAATTTTTAAATAAATTTTACAAATTTTTACAAAAGGGTTTTAAAACGTTTATTTTATTACGATAGACAATTCGCACATATAATACAATTAATTAGAATATGTGCGCGCAATATTATATTTTAGTCAATAAAATTGATTGAAAATATAAGAATTGAATTCCTAAAAAATTTCGAGAATTTGTTCCACTACCTGATTAGTACGCCACTGGTTGTACGTACGCATAGGTGGGCTATTGTACGTCGCAGTGTTTTTTTATACGCGCGGTAATGGACAGAGATTTTGGTTGAGGTTCAACTCTATCACAAATCTATATACATTAACAGGACATTCACATCGTAGACATTATATTTTGATTTTTTTTTTTTAATACGCGTAGATACGTACACAATATGTATACGCTATTTGCTATAGAATTAATAACAGAATTAACGATAAAAGTCAAATGCATATACCTTTTGTTTATAATCTATTCGCGAAGAAAAACTTCGTTTTTTTTTATTATTATTATTATTTATAAAATATAACTTTGAAATATTATTTATATTTTTCGTTAAATTATTTAAAATACGTAATGGAAATGGAATAAAGTTTCTCTGGAGAAATCGAAAGAAGTCGACCAAAACGCGGATTGTGGAGGCGTGTTAGGGAATGTACTCGAAACTGTAATAATACGTCGTCCTTCTATTTAATACGCGTTAATTTCCATTACAAATTAATTAATTCAAATCCTTACTTAATTATCTTATAAGTTTTGTTTTTTTTTTTTTACACAATAAAATAGTACCGACCAAAACATGAAATTTAGGTGGTTGAAATGAAGCTCCTGAAGCACGGCGTACTCGGCGCCATTGGCCATCGACGAATTATTATTATTATTATTATTTAAGACGCGTTACAAGAATATTTTCCATATCTGTCCGATCAAAACGTATTGTCGTAACGTAATCCACACTAATCATAAGGCTCTTATAACTGTCGGTAGTCTATGGATCCATTATATAGATCGGGCACGTTCACGATTTGTTTGAAATCGAAGGTATCGATGTAGAAAGTAGCTGTTGTATATAATTATACGCATTTATGATATTATGCGAATCCGTGTACAATGCGAACTTTATCGAATGTGCGTATTTATTATTTTCGTATAGAAAAAAAAATCACGATCGGACGTCGAAAATGATATTGCTCTGTTCCCCGTATACGGTCATAGTTGTTTCAACGCAATATAATCGAAACAACAGCAAACATTACACTGGTGCTTAAAAATAAACTGAAAGAAGAAAAATCCTAAACCCGAACGTGATTATTTACAACAATGTGTGCAAAAAACTGTATCGTGTAATCGTATACTCGTATTTCGTTCGTCAAATTAATTTTTAACCCTGTGAAATTACATCAAGAACGTAACGTGTACGATTTAAAAGCGTTGTATACAACAGAGAATATTGTTTTACGCGCCAAAATTAATACCACGTAAAATTTAATCGCGTTAGTTTATTATATGTACACCGGGGTTATATTAGCCGTAAAATCATCTCGGAAAATATGCGAAGGAAAACGTTTGATATTTTATATTAATATTAATTTATACAATATAAGAGTATTTAAATTTCTATATATGTGGAATGCGCGTAGTAAATATATATTCAAAAGTTTTATTTGTCAATATATACTTTCGTGTTTTACGTACCTATCAGTTTGTTTTCTTTTTAAACGTGAAACTCGCGGTTAAATGGTCACTATGTATCCGTGTTGTATTTAGTCATTACGCGTAGCACGCAGATCGGATTTATTCTCGTTTCGTCAAATTATCGGATTAAAGCTTTTAATATGTATCGAAACGAAAAAAAAATAATTAGACGCATTGTATTTTAATAAAAAAAAAAAAAAATTATAATTTCCTAAGGCATGAAAATCCTCTCTGTTCCCATCATCATATTATAAATATTAATGCATTAGCGTATTCGAAAATTTGTATAGACACTCTTATCTAAAATACTGCCCTATATACCAATATCAATTAATAATAATAATAATTACTATTGTTTTAAAAACAAATTCAATAACGCATAATTTAGAGAGAGAAAAAATTAATTCGTTTTCTCCTAAATACGAAAACGATCGGGATTTATAAAAATAATTATAAATATTACGCGCATGATAAAATTCTTTGATCAATCGCCGCTGTCCGAGTGTGTCGGAATTGGTTTGGTCGTTATTTTTCCCGAAATCCCGAAAGATGTCGTGTTTTCTGAAAACGATATGTTTTTTATTATTATCATTCGTATTTACACATGCTATTTAGTTCATTTCGAGTTATTGTTGATTTTGTATATGTTTTTGATCGTTTTAAGGATTGAAAAAAAAATGCGTTTCGACGAAGTAGCTGTGTGTGTGTGTGTGTGTGTGGTGTGTATAGTCGTACGAAGCCGAGTAGCGAATATTTTATAAAAGTAATTTTACATTAGACGCATAAAATCTGAATAAATAATTCGTCCTTTAAACGTGTGTAACGAAAGCATTCAATCATTTTCGCACATATAACTATATATGTGTATTTTCGTTTTCTTTTTTTCATACAATTATTACTCGTTCGATAACGGTATATGTATAAAGCAAACTGGCTGTTCTTGAGCCGAACTGAATTTTCACACCGTTGACACATTTTAAAAACGTTTAATTACAAACGTTTAATAAAGTGGTTAAACGTACGGATATACCTCATGCGTATGAAAAACCAAAGTAACTGCACGTGTCCGTCGTAATCAGTTTTCTGAACAACACTTTCGAAGGTAGAACGTTATGGGAAGGAGATGATCGGCAAGCTATAGAGTGAACATCGCAAACGACTACGGCTTCTTATTCGAACGGCGGTGAAGATCGCGCGGGAGTTGTGTCCGTCCGTCATATAAACGACCGAGACACGTTGCAAACGATTGCGGGAGCTTGTCTTCAAGGTCTAGCGACGAGTGTGCCATACGCGTATTTATATAATAATCTATCAGAAGTATATTTATAAAAAACGCGTACGTATTACAGAAATCATTTATAAGTCTCTCTCTCTATCGGTACACGATCGAGATGCAATAACGGAGAAAATAAGTCTTAAATTTTTCTTTTTTTTTTTTACTGAGTGTACAAAGTAAGCGTGTGACATCGTATCCGCGTTCGCAAGTTATATTTTCAGTCCCGCATATTTTCGTCCAATCGAAATTCATACAGTGTGCTCCACAACGGCCAGTATGAGTTACGACAAGGGTATACTTTTTATTATTATTATTATTCACTGACGGTTTTCGGTATTTTTCCTCGATTAACCAAAGTAATATCAGACATTTTAGAGGAGCGTTTATCATCTTTTGTGCTGAGATGGATGTACACTTTTTTTTACGGCTTTCATAAAACCGCGGCTACGCATAACGACGCGCGGTAACGATTTTCATGTGCGTTCGACGAGCGATTGAAAACCGCGTGGCGCACATTTATATTATATATTTTTTCGTTTTCATATTCGTTTCGGACGTCTTTTTCGACCATTTTCTCTCTCACTCTCTCTCTCTCTCTCTCTCTCTCTCTCGAGTATATTATTTTTATTAATATTATAAATAACACTGTCGGAGCTGCGGTGCGTAAACAAGTCGCGTACAATAAGGTACACGTCGTACTCACTTTACGGGCGTGCGTGAAAAAGCAAATCCGACGCAACACTGCACCGGTTATACGAGTATTATTATAATACGCGGCGTATTTTATGAGATGTCATACGTAAACCAGCAGCAGCAGCAGCAGCAGCTCTTGACCAGCTGATTTTGTCACGGTGCCCGCTAACGTGCGGGGCGTTTATAAATTCCCCGTTTTCCATTTATTATGTATATAAATATCGCGGACAATATATTGTGTTACACGTGTGGCACAGGCCCCCACAGAAGGACATCTGTTTTCGCGATATATTATTATCGACTATAATATTATACCAAACTCGTGAATATCAGCAGCAGCAGCCAATGACAGAATATAATGTATAAAAAGACGTAATATAATATATTGTAATAATAATTTTGTCTTTGAAAACGTTTCTCTTACTATTTCTTTCTCTGCACCGTCACCACCACCATCCCCTTGTCCTCGTCGTTCCAAAGGAGTCGTTTCCGAGGGCTCCGCCAAGTGGTCGCGAGTGGCGTTTTACAACGATACGATGGCGGCGAAGGGTGTCGGAGAGAATTCCGTATACACCGGCGAATATATATGCTCGTATAATACTTTTTGACTTTTACCGATCGGGGTGTGTGAAGCCCGTTGCGACAATAGCCCGGGGGACCCTTCTCTCGTCGAATACTCGTCGCGTGTATTATTCAACTCGTGTGTATTAGGAGTGAAGTGAGTAAAAAAAAAAAAAAAAAACACGCATTTATATAAATAAATCTTTCGAACGCCAGATTTTTTTTTCTCTCTCTCTTTCTCGGAACAAATATACGCGCGCGCGTGTATATATATTCTCATTGTTAAACGTCAATAATAATAATAATAATAATGTTTTACTATATAATACTGCGCAGACGATACTCGGCCGTCTTTTTTTTTTTTTTTGCACTACGCGTTGTTATTTCTCCTTAGGCGCACTAGAGTTTTTTTTTTTCGTGCTTATATACATACGGTCCATTCGTATTATTTTACGTATTGTTGTCGGCACGGTAACACTCGTCGATTGTACGCGTAATATTCGTATTTATCGTCGTCGTCGTCATTGTTTTTTTTTTACGTTTTTGGAGAAGGCTAAACGGTTTTTATTATTTTTTTTTTTTTCATACTGTTTTATATATTTATATAACGGACACGGCCGTTACGCGTATAGTATGCGCGCACACCGCGCCGAGAAGAGCCTCTGCGCGCACTCGTCGGAACAAACATAACGCAACCGGATTTTAAACAATATTTTGTGAAAATAATAAAACGGCTTAAACGCGACGAATGAGAATCATTTACGGCCGATAATAAACACATTAGATCAATGCGAAGAACAATAATACCGAATATAAAAAAATTCGGAAATTAAAAATCAAGAATCGAGTGGTGTTAGAGAGAGAGAGAGAGTGTATTGCAGACGACGGATGTTACATGAAAAACCGAGAGGGAATTACAATGTTTTCTTCGTCCTAAAATGAAAATTATAACCGATATGTTTTGAAAAATTATTAGGGACTGAAGGTGATGGATTTCAAATTAAAAAGAAAAAAATCACGGTCGAACGCAGTGTAGACGTCACACAATTTTCAATAAAAAAAAAAAAATCGATCGGCGTTGTTTTTAGCGATAAATTTTGTTAAAAAATCCGAACGCCGGTCTGAAACCGCGGCACAATATGGTTGCGAAGCGCGCGTACGATGAGACCAACAGTAGCGTGACTAGACGGGAAAGAGTCCCTCGGGGCAGTACTTCAACTAAGTCCCTTAACCATGGGCGTCCGTCGGGGATAAGAGGGATACGTCCCCCCTGGATTTTCCAGGTAAAACCATCCTTATCGATAACTTATACACATATATTATATGGTTTTAAATTCATGACTTTTAATCTGCTCCTCTCGAGTTTTCTCGATGACGCTCTTGCCTCCCCTATCCCACGGAACAATATATTATTTTTATAAAAATTTAACATAGCACACGTAGCGTTGTTTTTCTTTTTCTTTTTTAATATTCACTACGGGGAACCGTATAAATTAAGCTGGCGATTAACAAATACGGAATAAGAAGTCATCAAGTAGTTACAATGAGATTAATCAACACGTTTCTAATTAAATTTACAGCGTCTTACGTAGTGCGCTTATTATTAATGCTCGGAAATTTATCCACGGCTTCTTCACTTAAATACCGATTCCGAAGGAGTCTTGTCGAGTGTATTCGGGTGTTCGAATCCGAACTTAGACTCTTATCAGACAGCTTTTAATCGTAGTTTTAGGGTTTGCCGAAGGACCTTTGCGGAAGTAACGATAGAAATAATAATTCCCCTTTTCCCTCGTTTTGCTCTATGACGAGCTGCGTCGCTGCAGGACGAGACGGAAATTTCGCGGATCTCTCGCGGACCACTGTACTCTTCCCTCCCCGTCGTATAAAATGCATACGCATATTATTTCCGGATTCAATCATCGCGGACGTACGTTAAGCCGCCCCAATTCGTTTTACTTCCTATCGAACACGCGTCGGATTTCGCAAATATAACTTACGCGCGAGAGACGTCACGACTTCCTGTTTCCGTCCCGGAGGCGTTGACTGCAGTGTGTATCGACCACGTCACACTGACTGCACGCACACGCACTGAAGCCCAGCAGGTGACCCATTCAGGTCGTGTTTTCACCTGATTAGGTGCTCATCATTACGTAAAAACACAAGACTTTTGTGTCCACACACCGCTCGTTTCCAACACCGTTGCAGCGGCCTTTGCGCGGGACGTCCCACCGTTTATTTGTCTCGGCGGTAAGGGGAGGGACTGGGGAAATAATGTCCTTTTGCCGGGAACGCCGTTGTCGCGTATACGGGAAAACGGGGCAGCGTTTTTTACATCTTTTTTTTTTTTTTTTGACTTTTTCGCCGCAGTAGGCCTCACCCCTGTGTTCGAATACGACGCGCGTGTGGAGTTTAATATTTGTACGTGTCGCGCGCGCGCGGGATATATTTTATAACGGACTGTCCAACGGACCAGAAACGATTCGACGATAATAGAGCCGACCGGGCGATTGTCTATTCATCGGGCGTACCCAGCGTAAACGACGCTTTCTTTTCTTTTTTTTTTTCATTTTTTTTGTCGAATTTAATATCGGGAAAGAATTAAAAATAAGAAAGAAAGAAGAAAAGAAAAAAAAAAAAGAGTAGCGCGAGCCGCGGGGTGTTGCGCGCTGTGGATGTGCGATTACTCGGACAAAAGATTTTTAAGAGTTTTTTTTTTTTTTTTTTTGTTATTACTCGGCGGCGGGCCCGCGGACGTCGATGAATTTTGCAATTTTTTTTTTTTTTAACTTTTTAAGTGACGTTTTATCCTGTAGCTAAAAAAAAATGTGATTCGATAACGTACACGAATCTAAATAAATAATTTTCATTTTGCATTCTTACGTCTCGTTTTTAAACTATCTTTCAATATTTGACAAAAAAAAAAAAAAAATCTATAATAATAATATTATTATTATTTTACGAAATACTTTTTTTTTTGTTTGTAATTTTTAACATTTGTGCGTAATTTTAAAAATATATATTACGCGGGGGCAAAAACGCGTTTGAAAAGAAAAAAAAATACCGCGAATAAGAAAATGTAAATTACGTCGTATAAACATTATAATATTATATGATTATCACTTATTCGACTCCATGCGTTTATTGTTCTTCAAAACAAAACAAAAAATAAAGTCCGATCATATGCGCGTGTATTAATTGTGATTAACAAAATACTAACTAAAAAGAAATAAGTAATTCGAACAATTTCAAAGGTTGTTTTTTTGTAGAATATAAACTAAATTTGTTAAGTGCATTTTTTTTTTATGTATTTTAGGCCACGGATGAATTTTCGTAGGTTTTTTTTAAGCCGTCGGCATCCGCCGGGCCTATAGTTATAAATCCGTTGCATTAGATAAAACGATTGCGAGCCGGGAGCTTCGGTGTTATTTATTATTAATAAATTAAATAACTCGATTTTCCAAAAAAAAAAACTTTATATATATATATATATTGTTGATAAACTTGTGAAATGTTTATATATATATAAAAAAAAGAAGATTTTCACGATTTTTTCGTTGAATACAGCTGAAGTAACGCGTACGTTTGATGACATTAACGTTATATTTTTAAGTCTTAAAATGAAAAAAATTACGTCTTTTACTCAAATTCCTTCAGATATATTATAATAATTGTTATAGACAAGCGAGAATCGAAAGCAATTTATTTTCCCAAATACAATAAAAAGAGTCGCGTGTTCCGGGCGATTTTTTTCGCACGGTCTCCATATTAGTTATATTATCCGTATCCGGGGATTAGTTATACAATAATTACGAAGAAATAACGCGTTGTTGCTTTCTGTCGGTAATTTTTCGTTGGTATTTTTCTACGAAGCACGGGAAAGAGTATCCGAGATAATCGAAAAACGACTTTTTCCAAAAGTACGGACAAAACGGAAACCGCGGGTGGTTATAATACGGACTTCATGTTGAATTTTCGGGCACGGCACATTGTGCAAAAACCAATATACGCATTATGTTCAGGATCTATCGATTCGCGTTTAAAATGCGTTGGACGAGAAATTCGCAACGTCTCCTCGGAATGATCGCCTACGTCCACGGCGGTACAGTGATTTGAATCTGAAATCGGATTTCCAATTGCGGAATGTGAGTTTTTTTTTTTGGTTTTCCGTTTATTCTGATAAATATAATTTCGGGCGTTTTTTCTTTCATTTTTTTTTTACTTGGGGCGGGGGCGACGAGAAAAACGTTTTCGAACCGAACAGTCGAAAATATTACGGACGCTTCGCGGTACGTATTATAAATACGAAATCGTATACCTCCTCCGGACGTCGGTCGGTCGATGGCAGGTCACAGGGCTGCAGGACGCGTATATTTATTATACAGTCGACCGATCGTCCGTATTATATTATATTTTCCTCGGCTGCTCGCCATCTGTTGAGCGACGATAAGCAGCAGCAACAGCAGCAGCAGCAGCAAAAAAAAAAAAAAATACACCGAGAAAAATTAATAATATCGTGTTTATAAATGTATATAGTACGTATAATGTAATTTTTTTTTTTTTCATATTTTTTTCTCTTTTTTTACGGCGTTTCCTTCTACACGAAAAACAACAGTATCGAATAATAGATGTTGTTTTATATATATATACAGAAGAAATCTCCCTCATCTCTCTCCGGATGTGTTACGTGCAGGCGACTCAGTCTTGCAAACGTCCGATAAACTCCGTTACTACGCCCCCTCATCCGCGAACGAAAACGATATATCGTTTATTACGCACAACCCTTTTTCTTTTTTCTTTTTTCTGAACAACGAGCGCCGTTGCGGCTCGTCGATATATATTGCGTGTGTTTATACGTTGCAACGTGTAATATTATAATATTTATATATTAGACGGTATTTCGAAAGTGGAAAAAGTGATTTTTATTGAAATCCTCGGTGGATAGTCAACGCGACAGATACGTTTTACGCGTCGAGTGTAAAATCCTTTATCGTTATATTACGTTAATAGTGGATTTTTTGTTTTCTTGCGATATTTTCCGAATATTTAGTTTAAGTCTTCTTTTTTTTTTTTATGCTCGTTAAATCGTAATTCGCGTCTTTCTTATACGCGTGAAACCCGTAGAAAAGGCGTGAAGAGACAAAAGAAAAAAAAAAGATTGTATTCGTAATTAATAATTATCATCGGCAATGAACGTGCGCGCGAAACCCTATCGTAAAATTCACGAACAAAATTCGTTTTTTTTTTTTTTTGGTACTTTTTAGTGTTATATAAGACCCGAGGCGTACCATAAACAATCTCAAATGTGTGTTAAACGAACAGAAAATTGAAATTTTTTTTTTAAAAATAATCCGAGAACCGATTCGGACACTTTTGTAACTTATTTTCTTAAACGCAACCCCATCTGTCCTCAAGGAGCAATCGCCCTATTGCCACCTACGTACACACTGCACAGACGATTCGCAAATGTATAGAGAAATGTATTTTTTTAACCGCGCATTATTTTCAATCGGTCGACGCGCGCAGCGGAGTGACTCGAAGCGTTCGCCGTCTAATTTCGTTCTTTTTCTTCTCCTTTTTTTTTTTTTTAAGTAAGTTTGCGGCAGTTTTCCGTTCGACGTAAAAAGAAATTTAAAAAAAAAAAAAATGCCCGAGCGCCGATATAACGCTATACGTCAAATATAATCCCCGCACAAGGCAATTTATTATAACATGTTTATT
The DNA here is from genome assembly GCA_032441825.1 of Chaetogeoica ovagalla. Classification (NCBI taxonomy): domain Eukaryota; kingdom Metazoa; phylum Arthropoda; class Insecta; order Hemiptera; family Aphididae; genus Chaetogeoica; species Chaetogeoica ovagalla. The sequence continues at coordinate 5,420,453 of CM063724.1, read as the reverse complement.
ATAGAGGTAATTCATCATGTCGCGTTCGATTGCCAGCCCGAGTAGTACATAATATAATATATAAGCGTACGGGAGAAATTAGTCTCGGATCGTTCGAGGGCGGCAAACCATTGGTGCCTGTATATTTAATGACGAGTAAAGTGATGCTGTTGCTTATGTATATCTCTATACACACACACACACACACACGAGGGAGGAAGGGAGATGAGTGCCGCCGAGTGGACGTGTCGAATTCGTAGGCTATTGCACCGCCGTCGCGATCATTCATAAATCCGACACGCGCCATCTCGGCCAACACACAAATTCTGTAATGTAATAAAACATCGGATTTTTAACACGTACCACATATATAATATATTTAGTTTCGCCGCCGCGTAAACGATATATCTCTCGATCCGTGAAAATCGTCTATAAATCCGTCAGTGATGTAGCGGCGGCGGCGGCAACGGCACCATCCCCAGCGTTTATTGTTCCGATGATTTTTAAACGAAATCTCATCGAGAAAACAAAAGGAGAGAAACACGTACGAGATCTGTTTTATTTTGACGCGGGACGAAATACTGCAAAAACGTTATGTACAAAATAATAATTTGAACAGCAATACACGTAATCGCGGTGGAAAGAAAAAAAATCTTTTTTTAGTAGGGGCCGAATACGTTTTTTTTTTTTTTTATATATATATATAAATCCGCCTTCGAATTTTTTTCAAACTATTTTCCCGGAAAAAGAAAATAAATTTTCAAATGTCTCGTTGATATAAACCGATTGTGAATAAATAATAGTTGTAAGCTATGCAGAGTTATGGACATGCTACAGTGTAATGATGAATTCCTTAAATTATCGTATTATTCACACTTGACACTCAAATGAACTCGTCTTTTAAGTACACAGGTAGCAGCGGTTTTACGACGTTTTCACTTTTAGAATTACATTTTATTTTTAAACTCACAGAAACAAATTCAAATTGAAAAAAATTTGCTAATGCGCAACCGACATTTTCTATTCGTCGCGAATTTATTACATGATTACGATCTTCGTTATTTCGTTCTAAAATACCGTGACGAAAATATACAATGCGGATTTCCGAAAATCGTCTCGTTTCGTTTTAAAAGTGTGACCAGAGAACGTGGAGTTTCTGGTATTATTCTGGTATTTTTATATCGTAGTAGTATATAAAAATATAAATTTAATTGCGTATATTTACTCGCGTTTTATATATATATATATAAAAAGTATGACACAATTGTGTATTGTCTAAAACAATAAATGTTCGATGGAGTACAACACAATATCGACAACGTCCGTTATATAAGCATCTGAGATGTTGATCTAGATGTCTCTGCATCAGTATAAAAGTCGTTTTACAACGGATTTAGAAGAGTCTTGTATTTCTTTTTGCCTCAAGTAACGCATAGGTATAAAAAAAAAACCGGTGTAAAACGACGTGTGGTTTTCGCACGTGTGTATACGACACATAATCGTTCAGATTTTTTCGAAACGTTTTGTCAAACTCGGTCACGAATAAAACCGTTTAAGTATAACAATAATAATAATAATAATAATAATAATAATAATAATAATAATAATAATAATACACACGATTACCTAACGCATTATAAGAGTCGTTTATTCCGCACGATTTATTTGTGATAAAAACTTTATTTCGTACTGCCTATGACTGTTTAGTGTGATCAAGTCGTATACGACTTATATGATAAATTTATATTTTATTATTTTTGAATAATTTGGAAAAAAAAATGATTATAAATCTAGTAATTCAAAGGTTTTGTAGTTTTAACGATATAATATAGACGCGTGTGTTTATATGAGATTTTTTTTTTTTACATTCATTTCGTGAGGATAAGGTGTATACACATGTCGTATTAATAGAGATGATCACATTTTTTTTTACTTTTTTGTTTAATCAACTGGTATTCACGTTGGAAACGCGTATAGTAGCAACAGGTGAGTATTATTATTGTCTTTTTTTTTTTTTTTTTTTGTTTCGTATCGTTTTTCGTTAATCAATACGGTTGAATTTTCGCCGCGACCTCCGGGCCGGTTCAGAGTTGTTATTTGCACGAAACGAGCGAACGTAACAATTTTATATTTTTAAAAATATACGCGAAAAAAAAAGAAGTTTTATTTGAGTTAAAAAAAAAAAAAAAAATCGAATTATAATATTACGCGAAATATTTTATTTCTCTACACACAGGTGAATATATTTTTAATTTAACCGCATTGAAATTGTTACGAAACTATACGATTTACTATAATAATCCGATATATATATATATATATATACATATATAGTTGAATAGTTCATTAAAATTATTATCATTCGGAAATCTTTTTTATTTCCTAATAAATTATTATTATTTTTTTATTTAACGTTATAAAATTACTAATTATTATATGCGTTTTTATACGAGAGAATTTCGACTATATTATTCCGTAATTATGTCGACGCGGAACGGCACTTGAAAACGTATTTGATCGGTCGCGGGCGGTTGGACACGACGAAACCAAGAGGTCGAGTCAGCGAATTCAGGATAATGCACGCATTTATAACAATATATTTTATAAGCGAAACAAAGATTTCCTCTATTTTTTTCGTGTTCTTTTCTAAATTTATATCGATGACGAACATATTAATTATTATAGTGTTTTAAAAGTTATTACGCGAAGAAACAAACGGTTTCGAATCGTTTCAATAGTTCGACCAGTAGGTATAACAACGCGCGGAGACCGAGGAGAATTAACGAGCTACGGTCGAAAATTATTCGTTAGAACGGAAGCGCAACGACTTTTTTTTTGCTAAATTTAACACGATTGTAATAATAATAATAATAATAATAATAATAATAATAATAATAACAATAATAATAATAACAATAATAATAATAATAATAATAATAATAATAATACAGTTCGTGTGTCGTAGAAATTATTGTTAATTTTCATCGGGTCGTCGTAATATACGGACGGCGGCGATATTATACGAAATAATACGATTATTGTCACGGGGACAAAAAAAAAAAAAAAATTTACAATATATGCGTAGCACATATAAGAGGAAATCACAACCTAAACTCAATATATATATATACACACACACCGTAGCGTCTGCAAATAATAATAATAATAATAATAATAATCGATTTTTCCCTCGTCCCGCGAAGCTTTTATATATAAATATATTCGGTTTGGGGTGGGAACTAGTGAACTGTTCGTAACCGCTTATGTCACCCGGGAGAGAGATGGAAGAGAGACGACGATATAATAATAATAATAATACTACAAAGAGGGATCCGTTTTGTGAGTGCGGCGGAGATTTTAATAATTATTATCTTTACATCCGTCAGTTTACCGAAATTAGCACGCCGCACGGCGCTGCAACGGAACGACGAAAAAGGGGTGTTTTGTGTGTGTGTGTGTGTTTTTTTTCACACAAATACCCGAAATATCTGTGAATAAACGGCATACGAGTTTGTCGACTGCGAATCATTATTAAAGTAACGCGCGAGACAAACGCGATAAATACAATATCGATGTCGTGCGTGTGCCGCCGCCGCAAGTATCGTAATAAACGGATAACTATTATGTCAAATACGATGTGTAACGTTTTGTTCAGCAGGCAGGATTTTCGGGAACGGTGTCAGACGCTATCGGACGAGACGTCGAGGGACAAAAGCGCGTATGGCGATTAGAAAAAAAAAAAAAAAATGAAAAAAATCAAACGTCGAATTCGGTATCCATTAAATACCGTTTACGACGTTTTTAAAACATTGCGTACGTCCGAAAATTTAATGGATCAAAAAAATCGGGACAACAGAAAATGTCAAAAATAAAGCGTAACGGGGGAAGAATGCGTCAGCAGCAGTCGCGCGGTGTGCGACTGTTCCGACAGAGAACTCGTGTGTTTAAAACTGAATTGTTGAATTTTTTTTTTGTGTGTGTGTGTGTGTGTGTTAGCGGTTTTTCGCGTGTCTGTACTTAGTTGAGTTATACGACAAAAAAAAAAAAATAAAAAAAAAATACGTGTAAAAGTACACGCGAATTTACAATCCGAGTCAAATGGAAAATAACGGACTATTATGTATTGTGTATTAAATTTGTTTATTTATTCGTACTACTGCGCGGTATCGACGGATAGTCATCGTCTGCCGTAGGCGCATATGAGAACAAGAATACAACGATAGAATTAAAAATGAAAAAAAAAACGAACGAAATTACGCGTTGGAAAAGTGACGGATTATTGCGATAAAAACGCGTAGAGTTTTTTATGAAATAAAACGCGAAGAAATTGCGTGTACAGTGAAATAGGTTCTAAAAACGAACACAAAAACGATATGTTCTCAATATTATTATTATTTTTTTTTTTATACAAATTTCTTTTTTTATATTCGTTAAATAAAAAAATAAAAATTACGATACGTTACAGTGATTCGCGGGACACGATATTCGAGTGTATATATTTTAAAAACTGATCGTTATAAATCGTTAAAAATAATTCCGGTATAGTTTTTTCAGATTTGTTCCTATTTGAATCGAACGAATTTCGTAAGTGTATAGAAAATTTGATTTGAAATTCAATTTTAACAGCTAATGATTCTAAAATATTTTATTATTATTATTATTTATTATAAGTCGGAAATGTTTCGGTACACCGGATTGTTTATTTGTTTATTATTTTATATTCTTGATATCCGAGAAAGTTTACTGCGTCTCACTGAGTGAGAAACTCGTGTGGAGGAGGCCTAAGAGTTATCGTTTTTTTTTATTTTATTTTACAATATTGTTGTATTTATATACGAATAAAATTTCACAAGCATAAATTAAACAAAATTTCTTTTAAAACGTGAGAAAAAACTGACTGTAGTGTAAGTCTGTAGTGCTGACCGATAACTACAATATCGTTTTGATTATATAAACGAAAAAAAATAATATACCGAGTGATTTATTAGAAGGTTTTTGCAGTTGTTATGTTACATTCTATATATATATATTCAATACTTATATAAGACGATTATATAAATGAAGACGAGTAAAGAACCGCGGTTAGTCCGTGAACATAAAAACGTCGATATCCTCTGCGGTCGAATTAAATTTTTTTCCGTTTACAAATTTTTAGGCGGCGAAAAAATTTTTTAATTATTTTTCACATTACGGGGGAAAAAAATTTTAAATACTACGTATTATAATCGCAATTCGAAATATATAAATAGTGTTTTTTTTTTTTTTTTTACATTTTTCCACTCGAGATTTTTCTGGATTTCGTAAAAAAAAAAAAAAAAAAAAATGAAATGGCAATTTTTATACACGTTTCTCAGATGAAATATATACGAGTGTTTTTTTTTTTTTTTTATATATTTTTACCACCGAGATAAAAGTTACACACATCTCCTCTTCCCCCTCCCACCGGTCCCGTGTCATTTTGACGAAACGCGCAGTATAAACAGCAGCCTCTTTTATATATACGTACGCGTCCCTGAATATTAATAAATTTCGTCGAATGACTTTTCCATTCCAGCAGATAAACACCACCGTGTTCTCCTCCCTTTCATCGCAACAGCAGCATCATCATCATCATCACACCACGCACGCACACACGTTATATTATTATTATTTCTGTACGTATAAAACGATGGAAAACAACAACCGTTTAGCTCGTGTACGTTTTGAACGAAAAGGGGGTAATGCCGCGTTGATATAATAACGGTGGCCCGCGTATTATATATAATATATATAAATATATGTACAAGTATATACGGGCGCGGAGAAAGAGTTGTGTGCGAGAGTGTGCGGAGTGTGAAACGGGCGGAGGAGAGAAAAAAAAAATAATAATAATTCGCGACAACAACCCCTTTGACCGGTTCAAATGCTTTTTCAACCGGAAAGTTATTGTTTTATTTTGCATAAATACGGTCCAGGTTACGCGGCGACGACGACGACGACGACGGCTATGACGCTTTTCATCGTTCGCTCGTACATAATATAAAATATATACGTGTGTAACTACACTACTGTACTACTACTACTACTACGGTGCCTCGCACTCATGGTCCATTACGTAAACGCCGCGCACACCTCGATAAGCACGAATCATCATTATTAAAAGTCCATACATCTCTTCTCCCCGAAAAACCACCTACTCATAGTTTTTCTCGCACCTTTATTATTTATATATATATATCTTTTTTTTTTTTAATAATAATAACGAGGAAAAAAAACAACACAAAACCTTTCATAAATAATATATGACGCGTGTTATATAGTTGGGTAATATATATATATATACTTATATACGAGAGTTGTTTATTCGTATCGTTTTAATTTCTCTACGGCCGAGGGTTTATATAGAAATAAAACGCACAGATTTCGTCACCCGAACGGACTGGTGCTATATACGACGGTTTTAACCACTACTCTTTCAATTAATTAATAAATATTAGAAAAAAAAATAAATAAATAAATAATTATTTACGAATGAATTACTCGTTTCGTCGAATACCCGAGTAGCATTTTAAGCGCGGGCGCCGTTTTAAATCATCGATTATTATTATTATTATTATTGATGGTTCGAGATACGGTGCGAATCTAGTTTATAGCATCAATGTTTTTGACAAAAACGAATTTTGTACATAGGTTTAACCGTGCCGTGAAAATGTTACTTTCGAATCGAAAGTTTCGATTCAAACACCGCGTATAGTACTGTTCAATACAGGCACACGAATTAGTGTGCGTTTACAGTACAATTGACAATTAAATATCGACTTGTAAGTTGGTCCGATTACGTCGTGATTGTGGGGGGGGGGAAGTAAATACAATTTACAATAATATTAAACATTCGCGAAAAAATCCGACATGAATTACGATACTATATTTTATAATACACGTAAAAATCTGATCCTGAATTGAAACGCCGTGACGCAAAATGACGATTTTGTTCGTTGAAACGTCGGTCTGCTAGCGGTGATGACAAACGGCGGAGGAGGCAACGACGAACGTTAGATTGACACTAAGTGTTAATCCCGCTGGATGTATGTAAAAAACAAATTAAAAACTTATAACACGGATTAGATTATTAACGCAATATTATATCTCCATACAACACCGAGAATGCCGGTGGAAAAAATCGTCATTAGCCGAAACGGCAAATGGATTTACACGCGAAAACTGTGAATGTTAAAAATATCGGCCGAGAAATATGTGAAATAATATGTGCGCGCGACGGACAACGCGAGAAATAATCTCATTCGCACATGCCGTGTTAATACATCGATAACGTTCCACTTTTGTGTCTTCGGAACAGTGTGCGTGTGCGTGTGATTTCGGCGTCCGTAACAGCTGCTGCTGCTGCTGCTCGCCTGAGTTTTCGCAGTGCACAAAACAATAAAAAAAAAATAAATAAATAAATAAAGAGTCGTATAACGACGATGTGATCTACATGCGCGACAATCGCGTTTCTCAGACTCCGGAGTAGTGAGAGAACGGGAATTCAAATGAAAACGTGTGTATAGAGAACGGCGCGCGGTTCCCGGGGGTCATGTACACGTATGTAACTAACGAAAACAAAAAGATAACAACGGCCTGTATCAAGCTGAGTCCGCCGAGTCAAAGGGGTTGTGTCGATACCGAGTTCGATGTTATCTGCCGGGCGATTATTATATATATATTACGACGTGTGTACGCGTTTATTTCACTTTTTTTGTTTTCTATAAGGGTCGTGTATTTTGGTCTTCGTCGTTGTGTACCGCGCGCGCGCGTGTACACATACTCGTACATACACGGGACTTTTGGGACTATACATGGGAGAATAATAAAAATAGTAATAGGTGTGTGTGTGTGTGTGTGTAGGCCGCAGGTAACCCCGGATCGTCGACACGGGGGGGCGCGTCTGCCATGGGAATACACGGCCGGGGTCCCTGCGGGTTTTTAATTAAGGGTTCGGCGGCGGCGGGCAATCGGTGGGCATTACTGGGCGTTGCCGGTGCGGTAAACACGGGTTTGGACTGCACGCGTATTGTTGTTGTCGCGCGCCCGACGCGGAACGTATATATTTCCACGCACACGTTCTCGCGTCGAGACTCGGCCGGGGCTTGTTTTTTTTTTTTTTTTTTTTAAAAAAAAATACAAGTTTTCGATACGAGCGATAATAATCGCCGGGACGTTTTCTTTGAAAAGGAAAAAGAAACGTTTATCTCTCTCGGAGTTCGACGAGAACGTCGAAAAAGAAAAAGACGGGCGGGCGACCGTCTTAGAAAAATTACTCGGATAGTAAAACGAAGAGTCTCGCTCTATCTGCAACGCCGCGTATTGTACGGTACGTTTTTTGAGCGATGCACGGTGGTCCAGAACAACAAAAAAAAAAAAATGCGGAAAAAATTATTTCAACGTTGATTCTCACTTGATTATAACGTAAAAGAAAAGTACTCTATTCAGCGGTTTAATATTAAACTTTATATTCGCGTGCACCGTGGTACGGCGTATTGGAATAATAATTAAGACGTTAAGACATCGAGCAATCGAACGTTTACACGATAGTCGTTTTTATTCTATCGCCTCGTACTCCGTAACTCGTCGTCCTCCGTCACTATTTTCCTCGTCGATATCGTTGTCTTCGTTAAATACAAAACGGGGTCTATTCAGCGGCACAATGGTCGTCGATTCCGACTACGTTTTTTTATTTCGATACATTCCAAAGGAAAACGTTGATTGATACAAAAACCGGGCAACTACAAAATCCTATTTAAAGGAGTTTATCGATTTACATTTGAAATACAATATGGCGATAATCCACGTTAATTTTTTTTTTTTTTTTTTAAAAACTACAACATGCAGTGTAAAATTATTTAAAAAGAAACAACGCGATATCAGTGTAAATTAACTAGTTGACAAAATATATTCTGGGTAAATAAAAATGTAAATTTTCGTATTCCTTACCCAATAGGCTTTCTATATAACGATACCGTAATCGCCGATATAATATTAATCTTCTTCGAACAATCGTTGGGAAGAAATGAACGTAGTCTTATGAGTATACAATAATAAATCACTATAAAAGCCGTAATTTCGTAATCATTAAGCGTTAAGTTATCTTCGCTGAGTGACTCTATCAGATTGATAACGCTATTAGATTTAAACTGATATAAAATAACTAATTTCAATTTCAATTTTCAGTGTATTTTCCAGCTTTTTTTTTCTGCGATAGCGTCCGCTGATCCGGTCCAACACACTAATTATTGTCGAACATTTCGAAATTTGTTCGAGATTTGTGTACGGTTGATCGTTGCAATATTATGCGAATGTGTGTTGAGAAAAAAGATAAAGGATTCGAGTTGACGTGCCATTTCAAAACGTTGACGACGTACGTATAATAAAATTTGGTTTGACGGCAACAAAATACGCGCGCGCAGCTATTTTTTTTCTAAGTGTATGAATCTTTGCGTTTTTAAATGTGTTCTACCGAATGATCTCGCGGTTCACCATACCGTTATATGTGTACGATATACACTTATATTCAATATGTATTTACAGGAGAGAAAACAAAATCTGGAGGGAAAAGAATCCGTTTTAAACGTTCGAGTAATTTCCTCCCGCCACCACCGTTGAGAAAAGACGTGAATGAATTTACGTGTAAACAAAAAAAAAAAAAATTACTTTTTCTCTTTACGTTTTCTTTTTTTTTTTTTTACTCGCGTTATGTTTTTGCCACTATTACTATTTATCCGTTTGTCACAGATAACGTCACCGCGCGCGGCGAGGAAGTCATGTGCCAAGCGCGATATAATGCGAAAGGGCGTTAGGTACACGACCTACAACGTGGCGGAATTAGTATATATTTCGGATAAGTTTTTCAATTAAGAAGTTTTGTCGTCTCGATAAGAGGCCGGCGGATTCAATTTAAAACACACACACACACATTGAGAGTAATTGTGGGAGGAGGAGAAAAAATAACGAAAATTCGTTATATTTTATATAATAAGTAGCTGCTGCTACTACTGTTTTATGTAGTAATAATAATAATAATAATATTTACGCGACGTTTGTTATGAAAAAAAAAAAGAAAAAGTTTCATACTTTGTGTTCGCTGCAGACAACGTGCCTAACGTAACTATTTATTATTTAAACGCGTAAATAAAAGAGATTATACGAAAACTGTTCGCGCGCCACTGTGCAATATAACACGGCTTTTAAGAGCTACGCGTTTGTATAAACGATAATAATAATAATAATATTAAATAAAAATAACGTCGCGTAAAAAAAAAAACAAAAAAAAAAATGTAATAAAATTTAAACGTTTCGCGAGCGTTTATTAACGCGTTTAAAAACAAAATTCAAATTTCAGAGATCAGAAAAAAAAAATATATTTTTTTTATTACTAATATTCGTCAATTATTAGATTCCGAGCGGAACGAACGATGCATTGGTTTTACAATTATGTGTTCTTTTTTTCTTTTGATGTCTGTACTCAAAAATTCTACCGGAAGGAGTGCTCCGCGATCTTTACCTTGTTTCTGCAGACAACCAATCGCGTCTAATTTTGAAAAAGTCACTTTTCGATTTCCTCTCGATACTCCTGTCAAGCGTTTAGAAAAGAACTGTCGGAAAAAATATCGATGAAAACGCGAAATCGGTTATCGCGTTATTTCGAAACTAACGCGGTCGCAGAAACTTGAACAGTTTTCCAACTATGGACGATAAAGGGAGGAAACATTTTTTTTTTTTTTTTCAAAAATTTCCTTTTAATACTTTTAATAATTTACAAGTCTCGAGTCATTCAATTCGTAAGAAGAATAATGGTTTTTGTTATATCCGAAAAACGTTATATACACCGAAGCTCCGCTCAGGATCGTTCAATCCGCGGACGCGATGCAATTTTACGATATTTCTTTCAAATTTATAACGACGGCAACCGATATTACACGGCAGAATCTTTATCCGAGCGATTCGCTTGGGCGACATTCGCTAAAAGGCTGTTTCTTCTCAACACGATTCGTTAACGCATACGTACGTATAATTAATAAACGAAATCCCGTTAAAATCGTTTAATTCAACGTACTTTCGTAATTATACAATAATAGGCGAACACACAAATGCCGACGATAATATCATGTACTCGAACGGTAAGTGGTACATTTACTATTACTATTATCGTTTCGATCGGATCATTTGTCCGCGCGCGTGTGTGTGTGTTTTTCTTTTTTTGTCCTTTCCATACAATATAGAGTGTTTCTTTTTCGGCCCCGCGCAATAACACGACAATTTCAACGGCGCTCTCTTTGTGCGCTTGGTGATTTAATAACGAAACGGTCTTTTAGACATTTAAATTGTTTTTACATTGACTGCAGAGCTGAACTCCGCGGACCCTGGGGAGCTATAAAATAAAGGGGTCGAAACGATTGCGGGACCGTATTATTATAATGCGACGTACTCGTCGTCGCGTCTGTGTGTATACAAACCGTCGCCGTTCCTCGGTGTACGCATTTAATTGTACCGCGTTTACAATAATTGAAAACAAACGTTTAAAATAATCGAGTGAATATTATTTATTTTTCGTTGCACGGCATATCGTATTGTTGACGGTGAGGGAATTAACGAATCTCTAGAAGATATTCGTATTCGCCGTGATCGCGCGCGCGCGCGTCTTTTACACGCCGTAAGTCGTGAAAAACGCGATGTGCCGGGGAGAACACGCTTAACGGGGACGTTTGTTTCTTTTTTTTTTTTTTTTACGGGGTTTCGGAATTTCGTCGCAGTGAAAAACCGATCGGAATTTCGCGAACAATCGCGTTGAAAATATTATGACAGTAAAAAAGAAAATCGACCGTTTATAATTTTATTTTCATCGTCTCGACGTATTTTATCGAAATCTCAACAAATTTCCTTAAAGGAATCGTGTATGAATCAAACAATAAAATGTCCGGAAATGTTTGAAAATTCTTCTATAACTGTACGCGACTGTAAAAATATCACAGAGGACATTAATTGTCGATGTCGACAAATTTTTATCGATTTTCGCGATTTTGTGTTGCAGTGGCGGAATTATATAACGTTATAAGGTTATCGTCGTCGTCGACAAGAAATCAATTGGAACAATTACATTAAAAATATTGCTCCGACCGTTCGTCGATTGATGTTCACGCGACGTCCGTGTACGGAATTCGGCACACGCCGAGTGTATTTTCCGTTTCGTTAGTTTCCCTCGTTTCCTCTTCTCTCGTTGTCGTTTTTATCGAAATTTTCTTTTATTCCGCCATCCATTCTTTCGCGTGTAAAAAAAAAAAAAAAAACAAAAACGCATTTTTAATCTGGGAAAACGTTGTAGGATATTTTATTAATATAAAAGCAATATTTTTCCTCGCGTATTTATACAACGGATTTTCTTAACGGGATATTAAGCGTCGTTTTATTTTTTTTGGCTACATTAAGAGAACGCCATTCCGGTCTCCATTTATAATAATATCATTTATAATGACGACGAGAATGTGCTCGTCGTGTACGACGACAAACATTTGTGTTGGTACACACATACGCTGGCGCGTCTTCGTGGATTCCGACAAAGCGCGCAGTCGGCCCTATTGTATAGCGCGCGCTAGAGAGCGTTTGACTGCGGGGAGCTTGGCCGTGGAACGAATATTGAAAAGGAGCCTTTGTGCGCGCCTTGTCTACAGGCGGTTCAATTCCATCAGTTCACATCAGCACGACAGATTCGAGCGGATTTCTTTCTCGCGTTTTTTTTTTTCCATTACGATTATTATTATTATTTTTTTTTTTTAATACCGATTATTATTATTATTGTTGTTGCTGTCTAGATGGCTTTTTTTTTTTGCGTCCTCGTCGTCTCCGCCTAGTACGGGCTTCGGTTACAATAATTGCACGTTCGGCGGACTTCTCACGTCCAAATATACGATTTACGCGGCGACGACAATCGTTTTGTATTTATTGCAATAAACAATCCCGAGACTAATTTTTTTTTTTTTTGACTTTACCGACTCTCGCAGTCTCCTGCTGTCGTTCGCGCGCTTGTACATTGATCAAATATAATATTCCTTGGGCAGCGTTTTTTTTTTTTACTGCTCTAATAGCTCTGAGCTATTACCGTATAATACGTATATATATATATATAAAGGGGATATTAATAATGTATAATATTACTCGGTTAAAGTCATAACAATATATATTATAACCTGCACTGGAAACGCGTATATTGTTGTATATATATATATATTTATTTATTTTATTTATTATAAACGATAAATATAATATGTACGTTGTCCGTTAAGATCTTTTACGAACGGAAAATTGCGTTTATAAAAATGCATTTTTTCGTACAATATTTGTTTGATTTGAGTCGGAGGGGAAAAAACGTATTCTATCCGAAAGAATAATTATAATACATATGTATATATATACGGAATAAAAAAATATTCTTTAGTTAACCGCTATATCGATTAATAACGATTAAACGCGCGGTACTGCGTATACGACTCGTGATGATTAATAATATTATGGCGTCTGTGTGTTTCTTATACGATTCGCGGTATACGGTACGTTATGGTACACTGTTCGAGTCTCTGATATATTATATAATAAATGCTTTGCAGTGATATTCTCTACGGATTTATTCAACGTTTACGCGTTGAAATCAGTGACCGGTCTCGGGATATTTCAAAAGGGGTTATGGATGATTTCTGGAAAAATATTATAGGGTGGGCTCCGGATTCACATTCCTCCGATTATGACATTTAATATTGTTTTTAATAATTTCAATGAGAAAAAAAATTCCAATATTCAATACAGTATTTATTTTTCATAATAGAGAATCTAATTTTCTTGACTTTTTCGTCAGATCGAAGCGTCGATATCCGAATAAAATCAAAGCTCGTCCTTACAAAAACCGGGTTGATTCGGTGTAAACGGGCTGACGATAAAATATCGAAACTCATATTTTCGTCAGAAGACGTCCGAAATCGTAAATTATTGTTTTCCGCTCATAATTCATACGAATCAATAAATGTATATATATATATATATAAACGCGATGTGACGAAATAATTTTTTTTTTTTGAAAAAAATAAGTACCTTGTCAACAAATTCTACCGGAAAGAGTTCTCCTATCTTTACAGTTAGCGAATCGCATTTAACTGGTACTTTAGAGAGGTTATTTATAGAAAAGCGTCTGCAAATATAATTCGAAAACTATCGAAAAATTACCGGTATTCGTCGAAATATCGATTATCGCGTCATTTCGAAACTATGTAGGAACTGGAAATATTCGTCAAACGTGTAATTTTATATTGTTATAAAGGAAAACAATAACTTTTTTTTGTAATTTCGGGGACTGTCTATAGGAAATTTGAGGTAAAACGGGTTGGTTTACGTTACGTACGCAGAATATTACACCGAAGATGAGAATCGCGATTCTATCGCATCGCTTTCAAAAATTTATAACAACCAATAAACTCTGAAATCTTTATCCGAGTAGTAATTCGTTTAAGCGACACTTCGCAGCGTCTCGTTACCTTTTTCTTTCTCCTCTCTTCTTTACAAATTATTGGATTTTTACATGTGTTCGTTTACGTTCAGTACTGTAGCCGACATTTTATTACGCAGCGTCGGCGTGTAATGTTATATTATATAATTCGTCGTCGGACGTTCGCATTCTTCAAACGTTATTAAAAAAAAAAAAAAGAAAGAGAGAGAGAAAAGGACTCGCGCGCGCGCGCGTTTATCATAAATCATTTTCGCGCATTCTCGCCCGAAAATGATTTTTTTGTGATTTTTTCTTCTTCTTCTTCGTCTTTTTTATACACGGCCGACACACCTATTTTACGATTTTTATGAACCATCTCCGCCTCCTCCTCCTTCTCGCTATTCGAAAACTGCGCAATACGTATCAATGGCACACACGTACATATTTCTATGGTACACCTAATTCAACGTGCCGGGGACAAATTGTCTACACCCTCGCATCGTTGCGGACGACAATGCGCGAATATCGCGAACGCTGCAGGACGTCGTCGTCCTGTAAAAATGTGTAATTTTTCCCGTTCTTCTCGTGCCTGCCTGCAACGGTCGATAACAATAATAATAACAATAACAATAATAATAATAATAATAATAATACGCGCGACGTCTTTAAGAATTCTATTCATTTTTACGCGTCTGTTCTCTTTTTTTTTTTTTGCTTTCTACACGCCTTTTGAGTATCGTTTGTTAGAGCGTTTATAAGTGAAAAAAAAAAGCCCGTAAATACATAAAAAAAAAAACACATGTCTTTCTCTCGTGTATACATATATATATAAAATACCGTTCAAACAATAATTATATATATATATATAATATGTTATGGAGACACTCATAGTATGAAAACGTTTTGTACGGGGAGAGGAGGGAAAAAAACACACCACACATTCATTCAAAAATAAAAAGTATCTTATTTGAAGGGCCGACGCCTCTCCGTTTTTAAATAACCCCTCCCGTCTCGGCAATAGTAGGTATGGCGTTACCACGTGCGATATATAGCCGATGCGCGTTATTACTATTCGCCGTTGAAATATCTCGAATCGCGTCCGCGTGTTTTCGTCAATACACACCGTATTTGTTGTACGTTGCGTTTGGCTAAATGCGTGCAAATTTTTGATTTTTTTAGTTTAACGTGTCCTTAGCATTGTTTTTTTTAAAAAAAAACTATTTCTTATTTCCAATAACGCCGTGCGGCGAAAATAACTTCTCTCGTGAAATACATAATTTTTATCACGTACATGTGTAATATTTAACAACTACGTTTTCGTTTGAAACCTATGTGATACGTACACGATAAAAGAAATAATGGAAAATTTCGCTTCTTCCCCCCCCCCACACACACACACATAATATTATTTTGTATATGTTCTACCGAGAGGTCTATATATAACGATTTCCATCTCTCGTTATGTGTGTATAATCTCGCAATACTACTCGCAGTATTAGTTCATATACGAATTAAATTGTTAATACAGGTAAAAAAAAAAAAAAAAAAAACAATAAATAAAGAATTTTATAATCTTATAATACATACATTATAGTAAGTATAAATAACGAAAGTATATATATATATATTTGTTGTTTACAATGGTTTTTGTTGCGCTTTCTATTTAAAAAAAAAAAAAAAAGAATATACGCAATAAATAACGTGTAAAAAAAAAATTCTTTTTTTCGAGAACATTTAAGCGGATTATCGGGGAGGAAAAAAAAGTTTCTATTCGTTCTACATAAATATCGTTATTTATTATTATTATTATATTGGCGTACGTTTCATGCGATCTCTTACGCGTAGGCGCGCACTGGATGCGTATTTTTTTTTCTTTATTTTTCCACTACGAATATTCCAAAACGCGCGCGCGCCTGTGTGTGAGGGGGAAAAATGCTCGTTATGAGTACACGTCGTCGTGGATTGTTATATTCACGAGTGTGTATTGTATAGTTGGCGCAATTGTAACGCATAGACGGATACTTATTATTATTATTATTATTATCATTATATACACGTAAGTAGTGTTGTAAAGAATCGCATCGAAGCATATAAATAAAAGGAGTTCTCTCTTCTACTGTGTGTCTCGCACATCGTGTGTAGAAATTTGTACATACACACAATATACGGAGACGATGGTACACGTGTAATACAAGAAAATTACATTTTTCTTTGTATACAGACGTATAAAAAAAAATATATATATATATATATATATATACTTTTTTTTAAATTCTACTCGTATAACTGTATACACAGTATGGTTGCCATGCGTTCCGGATTCGCAGGGACGTTTCGACTTATTGTCCCGGTACCCCGGGGGGATACGAGTATGTCTCGGGACAGTGAAGTGTCCCGCGATTTTCAAACATCAGTCGATGAAACCACAAGTTTTTAATTCGGTAAAAAAAAAAATGTCTAAATCAAATAACGTTACACTAGATGAAAATATTTCTTTCTTTCTTTTTTTTTCTAACAAATTAGGAAACGACGAGTGGCGTCGTCCAGCAGTAAAATATGAATTGTTACTCATTTTCGAAACATTGGCGGAAAAAACAAAAACGCGGTTTTTTTCGTCTTGCTATTGAAAGCGGTCGGATCAAAACTTTCGCCTGCTTCAAATACAACTATAGTAACACACGCGTTTCTAACGAATAATTAGAGAAGGCAAACTCGAGAGATGAACTCAATGTAAAAAAAAAAAAAAATACCAGAAAAAGCTTATTAACGAGTGTTAATAATTACTAGTCTCGCGAACGGACACTGGAAAACAAATCGTCGGTGAACAGATTCACGGATTAGTCAAATATTTGATAAAATCCAGAAAACTCGGACACTGAAAATTACTGATCGAATTCAATTTGAAATCCTACACACGTATGTAATGTTATGAATAAACAAATTCTTAATTCCGAATTACTCGCATTTACACGATTGTAATAACCCCTCCTGCCACCGACAATAATAATAAAAAAAAGTAATTATTATTTAATTCGGCGTGAAGAAAAAGGGTATTTAAATTAATAATAATAATAACGTCTCGGATTTTTATAAATTTAATTCGAAATTTTCATACATTATGAACCCGGCTCCACAGTGTACATAATAAATTGTAAATTTTATAAATTTATACGTAAATAAATAGAATCGATTTTAAAATCGTTAAAATTCCGACGAGTTTAATAAAACATTTTTTGTCGAAGGACCCTCGGACAGTTATACTGTGTCACTGTCCGCTGTACCGAACAGTCCTTTTATTTTTCGTCAAATACCAGTTCTCGTATGTTTTTAAAGAGAGTATGTCTGTCATTAATGGAAAATCATTATCGCATCGTAATTTATTTTATGCAGTATAATAACTATTATATCGACTTGGAATGGAATAAAAATAAAAAAATATATACGCGTACTGGATTGAAAAACGACGTGCGCATTTATTATTAATACGTCTCACTCATACACAATCGTCATCCACCGATTGCGAGGACAGTTCTTCGAAAAGTGATTTATACGCGATTTTAACACATTTACATTCTGACTTCAACGTATTGTTTTTTATTAAAAACGCGTGTTTTGTCTGCTAATAACACTCTTTCCGTGTAAAATGTAAGAAGATCTTATACGGACGTATATATATATATAGCGCGTTTATACGTTCCGGTATAGAAAATTGCATATAGCCGGTACTTTATTTAATAAGTTTCTCGTTTTTTTTCCAATAGCTTTTCCAGGAAAATTACCAGAAATTCTCGATAAAATCGTCGACGTATTGACTGAAGAAATTCTCAGTGTTTTTCAAGAGTTCAACATTTAACACGCGCTCAAACAAACGCGATATATTATTGAAACACTTATATATTACGTTTGTCGTCGTTTAGAATCGTTTTCCGAAAATACAATATTTTCTTAACAAAAATAATATATAGTTATTAATATTCGCACTGTCCTAACTCAAAAACTAAATAAGAGATTATTCTGTAAACCGTTAGTGTTACGTGGAAAAATAATATATTATTATACGTACGTAGTACGGGCTGAAAGAATATATCAATCTATACAATAATATAATAATAATGTTGAAGAGTTTGTTTGTTCTAATCTCTCGAATTACCGGTCGGATTCGAAAAATTCTCTTTGCATTCGATAGCCGAATTCTCGAGAATAACTATAGACTATTTAACATCACGTTACGACTCGCGGGAGCGGAGCAAAAAAGAAAAGTGTCAAAAAGAACGCAGGCGGACGTGGTACGTCGCGTTTCGACAATTTCAGCTAACGACGAATGAATTTTTAAAAAGTCGGTGAAATTTTTATTCGCCAGTCTCATGGAGCTGCTGGAGCTAAAAATATTATTGTTATTGTATTTTTTCCATAGAAATTTCGTAAAACAAATGAATAAAAACTGTAATGTAAGTTGAACGCGATGAGTGTGATGGAATGTGTGGAAAAACGTAATACTATTGTTTCGAAATTGAAATAAAAACCAAAGTTAAACCGAAATCTTTTTTGTTTTTGTTGAGTTTTTAACATCTTTACCAGGGCTACTTTTAATTGACACGGAGGCCCCGGGCCTATTTAAAGTGGATGTTCACGTAAGGAGACGTGAAATTTCGAACGTTTTCAAAAACACGTTAACACAGTAACTATACTACTGAATATTTTAAAAATGATCTTATTGCAAGTCGCATGCCCGAGTCGAGATTAGACAATCATTCAGTTATACAGAATCGAATTTGTTGGAAAATATAGATTTTAATGATTTAATTACTGATGTTGCGGCTAAAAAAAGAAAAAAGCCTGTTAAACTAAATTAAAACAATAAAACATATTGAAAGTTTAGTACGTTATAAATTGATTGGATTTTGTTCGAGTGGAAAAAAAACATAAATTCCACTGATTTTTTAATAAAAAAAATTTGTAGCATTTTTTTTTTTTTTTTTTTTGCAGGCAACGAATTGCAGCACGGAAACGGCTAGTACGACGTTATAATAATATGACTTCCGTATTTTTACTTCTCGTGCTTTGCTCAAATACGCCGCCGGGGGCCATTGTGTACGACGAGTTAGACGAAAGCAAAATGGAAAAAATTCTACCGTGCGCGGTTTTTCGAATATTTCGAATTTATTGAATTACGCGCCGTGTAAAATCACAGCACAAATATACAACTGCGGCCTTATTATATTTTATTACAAAATTCGACATGTACCGTCGTTGGGTTTCGCGCGTTTTCAGAGACATTTCACACAATTGCGGGTAGTATTTGAATGCCACCACAGGTGACTGTCAATCAATACGAGACGTATTTATCGGTATTTCCATTAGATGATATTCTCATAATAAAACCGAGCCCCACAAAACGACGTACACACATACACACATACGTATATTGGACGACGATTGTTTAAATCGGTGCCGTAGCGAGAGAACAATATTTTTATTAAATCGAAGGGGAGTCGAACGCGTTAGTAGTTTTTGCGGAGAACGGTCAAACCAAGAATATTATTATTATTACATTACATTACTCGTATAAGGATTTAGAGGTTTATTAAATTGACGTAAATATAATATTATGTCATTGGGTTGTACGCCAATACGTATTGTGCGGCGAGCGAGAACTGAACGAGAAATCCGTTACAAGAGTTTATATATCGTACAATACAGACGTGTGTATAGAATTCTATAATAAAATATTATGGAAACAAAATTAATATAACAAATAAAAGAATAAAGACGTGATATATATATAAACTATAAAAATACTCGTTTAAATAATAAATTTGTATATATTATATACGAAATCGAGATAAGTGTATTATATATATATATATATATATATATATATATATATATATATAAAAGTTTTCTACATTGAAATATTATGTATATAATCTATAATGAAAATATATTTTAAAATGTATGCGTTAATATACGCGCGTTTGTCAAAAAACAATAATACAAATTATGTGTCATAAGTAGAAATTTTTTTTATTTTTTATTTTTTTTTATTAATACGCTTTAACTCGATTTTGTATATAATATATACAAATTTATTATATATAAATGAGTTATTTAGGCATTTAGAATGTATAAATAATGTACTTGACACGATTTTCGTCCTGGAATAAAACGTTTTTGTTGAGGGGGTTCCGAGACGGTATACGGAGTTCCTACTCAAGCGAAACGTGTCCGTTTATTAAATTTGTTTATTTACTACCGCGGTTTTCACAAAATCTCGTCATCGGATATTGTAAACGACAAGATAAAAATAAAAACGAACAAATGTCCGAGGACCTTGTTCATGTGACACGTTGTAGAATTAATTGTTATCTCGGATATTACATTATATTTGTCTTGCAATCATTTATACAATAATCTTGTTTATAACCAATCGTTTTCTCATTAATTAACAATAACGTTATTGTAATAATATTTATGTCTAATACACGCATTACAAATAACGATTTATGGTGCTTCAGGACGTTGTCTTTCCGCTATAGCTACAGAACCATCAATCCAAATAATATACACGACACCGTTTTAACGCAATTGTTTATTGTGTCATTCTTTAATCGTGTTTGAAAGTCGTCGGACTCAACACACAAAAATACATTGTAAATCGTACTTAGAAAACCCGGTTTACAATAGGAAATTTTACACAGAGAAAATCATAAATATTATAGAAGAAAGAGACATTCGGTTTTTTTATTTTTAACCGATATATAATTTATTACAATTATACGTTTACCCGAGTTTATCGATTTCAGAATAATTAGATTTGTTAAAATTATTATTGGGATTTTTTTTTTTTTTATTTTATAATTTATTTGTTTCGATAAATTATAATCTATTTTTATTTAATAAAATAAATCGAAATTATGAAAGTGTGCTGCTTTTATTTAATTTGTTCCCACACACGACATTTTATATAACGGATAATGCGAATTTTAAAATAATAATAATAATAATAATAATAAAAAAATCAACGCTTATATTTTATTATATCGAAGTGTATTGAAATAAAAGTGAAAAATTAATTTGAGGAAAAAGGAAAATGCATTTTAAATACATAAAAAAAAAAGAGAAAATGTTATGCGACGAAGAAGATTTGAAAGGGAAACAATTATGTGAACTATATGTAATATAACGTGTAGTAAAAACGACGATAAACGCGTATAGTACGATTTACGAACGAATAAAAATTTACCGGAATTGAACGGAAACATTAATTTTAATATATAAAACGAAAAAATAATTTCGAAAATAAAAAGTTCAAAATGAAAAATAAGTGTACGAAAAATACCGCGAGATTAAAACGCAATATATATATATATATATATATATATGTACAGAGAGACGTGGATTAATATTTCTAAAATGTTCTTTCACTCGTTATAAATTATAAATTTAAAGATAAAAAAAAAAGGAACAAGAATATGATGCAGGTATATAATACAGTTCTGAAGACTGAAAATAAGTACATCTTTTTGTTCGTTTTTGTTTTTTTTTTTTTTTTGTTCCGTCTTTCAGATTTCTGATAAAATTAAATTAAACTTTTTATAACATAAACGTTAAAATTGTGCAATATTTTTAGTCTTTAATCGCAAAACAAATCTTCGTGTTTATAAACTTTATTCGCGTATAAATATATTATACATTTGAATTGTGTTCTGTTTTATAATTTATAAAGCTCTCCCTCGACCATATACGCGCGCCCGTATTCCCTCGTCACTCATTCGAATGTGTACAAATGCAATTATATCTGATGTACAACAATGTATAATATAACGAGGGGTGTGGAATATTATACTATATACGTATTAATATAAATATTAAGTACGTTTAACCCTGATAAACTGGCAATCCACAGCGGAGCTTACTGTCAAAAGATATTATCTCGTATCGGGGAAACGTATAAATACGATTGTATATACCGACTACATTTTGTTCGTACGATTTCCAATTCGATTTCGTACAAAAAAAAAAATTCTTAATATTTCGCATTCTATTTCGATATCGATAAAACTATTGCGGAAGAGTGTATGTACGAGCAGTGGCGTACCCAGGGGGGTATTGGCTGTTTAAACCTCCCTCGTTATTTTTTTTTTTTTTTTTACTTTTTTACTAAAGCAGGTCCAACAAACCTAACAAAAAATGTAAAAACCTATAGTTTCATTCATACTTAAACCCCCCTCATTGCTACGCCACTGCGTGTGTATACGTGTGACACACACACATCACATACCGTTTACCACATACCGCTTACCACATCACTTACCACTTAACAATTACCACAATATACCACACATACACCACTTAACAGTTACCAGTGACCACATTACACACACACACACACACACACACACACAGCGGGCAAAAGCGAATAACATTGCTCGCCTCTGACCATCGCAACACGGTGTGTACAGTGGCGTAGCCAGAGGGAGGTTTGGTTATTTAATCCCCTCCCTCCCATCACTTTTTTTTTTTAAGTTTTTACTGAAGTGGGTCCTTGTATGGTTCATTAAGAATATGAGAGCATTGAGCAACAAATCTAACAAAAAATGTAAAAACCTATAGTTTCATTCATACTTAAATCCCTCCTCCCCCATTGCATAATCCTGGCTACGCCACTGTATACGAGAGAAAGAACTTTGCGTTCGGGTATTTTTTCTCTCTATTCCTTACCGATTTTTACATTTATTAACTAAACAAGAACGGTATCGGTACACGGTATATGGATATTATTGACTACTACTACTAATATGTAATAAATAAATAATTTATATTTTACCGCGTAACAGTGTAATAATATATAAAAGTAATGTGAATAATATGCCACTAATGAAAGTCGACATTAATTGTATTCGTATAGATAGTAATAATAACAACAGCGGATATCTAATAACGATTTCCAAGCGAATTTATTATTCCAATTATGTAATCGATCACTGGATTACTGGATCTTAGAATTTCATCGTCATGCGAATTATATGAATTTTTCTATAAATTTAATCAGCTCAAAACGACAACATCAACGATCCGGCGTTCATTTCTGCCTTGACCTATAGCTGGTATAAATAAAACGAATATAATACTATATTTATGACGTTAAAAAAATTAATCGTTTAGAATTTATTATATTTACCCGCACCGTAGCGTTATTCGACCCCCGGTGGTGGTGATATTCCCGGTAAACCCGATTCCGTGCCAAAAAACGAATAATTTTTAATTTATTAATTTTTGCGAATAGTTCGCGAAAGCCTAAAAGATCGCGTAAATTTCCGAACTTTTTGCGTTTATATTGTAACGTTACGACGATTTTGTCAAGAAAAGCGTGCCTTACGGGTATTTGCTAATATCTAACCCGATTTATTGGGTAACGATCTCGGAAAAGTTGGGAAGCGAACCGCTGTTGTACGTCGTTGTTACAAATTAATGCGAGTATCGAAGATCGATCTGATCGTCGTGTCTCGCGTGCGACTTATTCGTCGTCACACGTGACGACATATTTAAAAAAAAAATTTCGCGTCTTTGTACACGAAATTAATATAATCGGTAATCCGAGCGAATAAAAGGGTGGAAGGGTTATGGGGGTGAAGCCCTTCCCTTAGATACTCGATATATTTTTAAAATCTACTCAATTTTTCCGTTTTTAATCGAAGCGAAGAAGTGAAATACAAGAATAGTTTATAAATTCACTTTGCGCATAGTCATCTTTAGACTCGTGTTCACGTTGTAAATATAGTAGATTTTTTTCTCTGGCATTTTTTTGCTATCATTTCTACGTCCGATCGAATGTGTCAGTTTGTTTATTTCAATAAACGAATGAAATCGAATGTGTCGTTTTCTACAACTACTATAAACCGTTATTAAGCGTATCGTTTAAACCGTTCGATGTTTATTGATCAACACGGGCAGTACGTGTGCGCGATCGTTCGAACAGAAATTAAACTTTCTGTAAATTGTGCCTTTGTTTATTCTCGATTAATTCTCGAGAGAATATTATTATCGACCGGACCGTGTGTGTGTGTGTGTGTGTACAACGTATACCGGTACTATTTTATTATTATTATTATCATAACGCGCGATTTCTCAAAGCCGTTTTTACGCAGTCCACCTCGCTCAGGTAACAATCGCGCACGTGTCTGTAAGTACATCGCGTGATAATAATTAAACAAACGTCTCTCTCTCTCTCTCTGCAACGCGCGATAATTATATTTCGACACTTTCTCTTCCGTCTACAAAACGAATAAACGGGGGAGAATAAAACGTCGTTGAAAACACACACGTCGTGATTATAACAATATGAGCGTATGAGTTTTAGGAGTAGTAGAGCCGCGTCGTAGTGGAGTGCGAGCGGGCCGTATTTATTATTGGCTTAATGTTTTCCGATCGGCCGAGCGGAAGCGAGGGAGTCTTATAACGTTTTGACGTCGTGTCTGCGCACGTAGTGCTGTCGGTACGGCGAGCGCTCGCGCCCGCGGTTCCTCGTCTCTTGACTCACACACAGACTCCCGTCGTACACGTCTCTCGTGTAGCGCGTGCAATGTGTACCACCACCACCACCATCACCATCACCCCCGGACAATAATATATACGATCGCGTATTATTTATGCACACACACACACACACACATGCTTGTTATATTTGAATTTGGCAAATCTGATTAAAAGTCTCCGGCAGAGCGTATACAGTTGCTCTCTCTCTCTCTCACTCTTCTTTCTCTGTATACGTATGTATATATATATAATATATATATATACATACAGAGAGAAAGAGAGATAAGAGTTATGTATTTTACAATTCAGTCACAATGATTCTCTGCTCCGTGTATCACATTGGTCTCGATCGACTTCTAAATAATAATAATAATAATATGTCATATACACACATCGGACGGTATATTATATATATACAATACATAAAATGAAAGAAAATCATTAAGAACCTATAAACTTATAAAAAGGGGAGGAAGAGAGCTCCTTTGGGTCACACGAACAACATCTATAAATACCAATTTAGTCAAAATCACTCTACACTTTTTTGCAGCACGTCTCTTGTAGTCTCCACTCTACCGCTGCAGATGGAATATTCGATTTTTCAGCTCGCTTATTGCCAGGGTCGTCGGCAACGGGGTGGTACGTGCAAAGTGTCTCTGTAATGTATCTCCAAAAGATATGATCACACGCCGTGAGATCCGGTGAAGACTCAGGAGACCAGATTGCGAGAACGTCGTGTCATCGCAACACACACACACGAAAAGCTGTTGTATTGTCCGATCGACCGGATTATTATCCGCGGAGACTGCGAATTATCGCTATAAGCGATCATTTCAAAATAACGAATTAATAACACACTACTGAAAACTCGAGATTACCCTCTATTATAATAATTACTGTGTGATTTGTTATGATATAGTTCATAATTAACCGTTTTATAACTATTCGGAAACGGACGGATCGTTTCTTCGAATAACCGCGTGTATTTAACAAAATATTGTCGAAATACGTATTCATTCGTATGCCATGTGGGGCATTTGTAAAATGTACAATAAAATCCGATGTGCTCGTATAGTTAGTCGGTGGTCGAGTTATCAATAAACGTATTTTACAAAATTTATATAAACTCTTGGTAACCGTATGGAAAGACGGAAAAACGAGCCACCGAAGAATCCCCGTTGATGAAAAAATGAGCGAGGAAACACCATAGAAGGTGTCGGTGGAAATCCTCTTACCTTTCGTTAAATTCACGAATGTCTTAATATCGTTGAATGCTTGACGTTTTTTTTTTCACTTATAAAAATATTATTCAATGTTTCTATTTAGATATTTGTACGATAATTCGATAATATAGACTATATTTTATGTAAGAGTAAAATGAAATTAAAAAACAATAATTGAAAATTAAAAAAAAAAACACGTCATTGTAAAAACAATTTTTTTGATTCTTCGTTTCGAATCTAATATAATTAATTTTAAATTTAAATTCGTTTCGAAAATTATTTATGAATTATTACTATAAAATATTCTATTACAAATAACATATTGTTATTATTAACACTACGCGTTCTAGAAATACATAAACAAATTTGAGTAAAATATATATATATATATAAATATTAATATTGGATCAGGCTTGTGTTCAATAACGTGAATATCCGACATAAACGCGTTTTTCTATGTCGAACGGATATCGTTTTATATCTGGTAAAGTAGTATTTTATTATAAACGTTTTATATTGCGTTATATATATATACATATATTATAATAATGTTCATTATTTATTGGTATCAGATATTGAATTCTCTGTTCGATATATACACACATACATTATTTCAAACACAATACGCATAATATTAAATATTTATGAATTAAACGTAGACGAGTTAGATTTTCAAAATGGCGAATAAGCGCGAAATTGGGTTTTAAAATTGGACAAAAATGAATTTTGCCACACACCGTGAATACTGAAAAAATTAACGATTTTTCTTTTCTTCTTCCCTTTTAATTATTAAATAAAATATATATTGTTATAATTTTTAATATTACGTAATTTATTATTGCATACGCCAAATTTCGACCGTCAAGTGTCTTCGAGCAAATCTGTTCAATATTCGTATTGATCGTTTTTTCCTTTTTTCCTTTTAACTAATATTATTAGTTTGTCGTTTCGATACAATAGATCTTTCTTTTTGGTAATTATTCTTCGATGCGGACATTTCGTTAGCATACGGGGTTGGCTTCGTTGAATCCCCTTGAATATTACGTATAATCGACAATGATTAGGAATAAATCTAAATATATGTATTACAAAAAAGAAATATATATATTCTTATATAATATATTATATAAAAAGAAAATACGCCCGGAATATTGGCAAAACGTTTAAAAAGGTAACAATAATTGTTTTCGACTACATGTCATCATCATGTTATACAACCTGATACATTAAGGTACTGATATAGGTTAACCAGATGTTCACTTTTAACCATTTGATACCTTTATAAACATTTTGTGAATACTCTAGACATAATTTTTTTTTTATAACACATATATATATATATATAAATTTTTTTTATTAAAAATAGAGGGGCTACAGACTTCCTTTTCTTTTAATACGCCCCTGCGATTTTGTGTTAAATATTTTTTTCGTACGATTTTCACGCGCATATTATTGCTTAAAGACGGTTATTTGCTCGTATTTCCATTTCCGTCGCGTATAAATATTATATTATAATACGTGCGTTGTAATAATATACGACTGGCTAATTCGATTTGGCCGGGATATGCGTATTTACCGTTCGTTAGAGACGACGATATTGTGTCTCGCGCGAGCTGAATTCGTTTTAATATTGTAAACGCCCTCTCCTCCCTACGCCGTACAAGTTATTTCATTTATAAGATTATATTTACATGTATATAATATATATATATATATGACTGAATCCTTGTTTTATATTACACGTACGCACAGAATACATATTATCACCACCGATAAGTCGAACTAGATACACGCGTAAATCATAGCTGGACAAGTTTTCGCGTACCTACCTACTTATCGAATCATATCTTTTTCTGTGTAACCGGACAAAAAGAATTAATTCGCCCAGTCTTGGCCCCCTGGGGTGTATATTATAAAAGAACAAAACGAAAATTTATAGGAAAACTTAATTTTTATTTTATAATTATAATTATTATTTTAACATACCGCGACGACCTGCGCAATTCGTTTAAATCCCATTTTTCACGATATTCCTCGGTTTCCGTGGTTTTTATTTTTTATTTTATTAACGCCTTTCTAGGTTTTGTGTTCGGTACTTCTTCTTTCTCTACACAGACTTGAGTTTGATCTCTATAATCCTTCGGATCGGAATCCTGTTTTGACGCGGTTACCTACGTCTTTCTGGTGCGCGCACGTCTTCGTAATTCGCCAGGAAAAATGCGTCACGTTTGAACGTCAAGCTCTCGTTGAGCAGTGATTTATTTAGCAGCCGTCATATAATATCGTACGTGCTTTTATAAATCTGTCCATGTTGTTCAGTATCAGACGAATGTGCCAACAAATTACGTTCGAAACCGTAGCGTATAGTCAGCAATCGTCTTGAGAATCGTCAACACGTCTCATATAACGTCGTAGCACAACCGTATCTGCAGAATCCACCGTTGGTGCATAATAGATTTAACCATTTCTGCGTTTAATGATTTTATTTTGATTTTTTTTTTTTTTTTTTTTGATTTACGCCTTACGCGAATACATTTTAAGTAGACGTATGGAGATATGTCTTAAACACACACACGCCATCACGTCACTTCTTGTAAGATAAAGCGCGTGCCAGCGATTCAATGAAGAAAACGAAATATTAACGATAAAATAACCGGCACCACGCATTTCTTAAATCATAAAATTCTATAGTCTTTATTTTCGAAATATATTCTTCTTAATTGTAATTTTCCTATTTTTTTTTTCTTTTTTTGTTAAAATTCCGCGGGATTCACGTTTAATATTTAGTACGGTTTTTTTTCTACACCCTTTCCGTCGTGTCGTTAATATAATAATTGCTGCAGTCAAAATTGATTGTACTATCTGAATCACCCGGCGGCTTCGAGCGTTAAACTGTTTTTACTGTAAATTACATTATTACGAGTATAATTTGTGTATATTGTGTAGAACGTTGTTCGGTCGTCCACATCAACACGCTCACAAATAGTCCCCCCCCCAAGTACACAGGGACTGAATTATTGTTTGGAATTTTTTTTTCAGAATATTTCTACAGTGCTCCTCCGTACACACGGTAAGTCAATCGTTTTACGTATTAAAAAAAAAAAAAAAAAAAACATTCTCACACATCGAGAATGCGGTAACCGCGGTAGCGATCAATATCTGTATATCGTTCTTGGTAACCGACGTAAACAACAGGCTCGGTGTTTTCATTCGATCGATGAACATCGTGTTTATAGCTCATTGCAGAAACTGCGAGAATCGGTGAGTTATACAATCGGGCGTAGGAGAATCTTCCACTGTCAAACGACAAAAACGGATTTTCTCTTCACATTTAACATTTTCCTTGAGATACATTTTGTGCGCGCGCGTTAAAATCGTCAACGTTTCAAAATCGTTGGCCGCGTTGTATCCATGGTAATCGGAAAATCAATAATAATGTTTTTTTTCTTTTAGACTTTGTCACTCTCGCCTCGCCGATATTTTTCACAGTGCGTACGCAGAACGCAGTAAATCACTGTAGAGGCGAACATATAGAAACAAAACATTTTCGGTAGTCATTTTTTTTTTTCTGCACGACGCGGAGTTTTATTTTTATAGACCATGAAAGCGCCGAAACATAAAAAAAAAATTTTCTTTTTTGTAAAAAAAAAATAACACGCACTTATTTTCCGGCATCTGCAGCAGGCTGCGCTAATGTATACGGCCTGTGTGCGTACACACACACACACACACACACACATCTCCTCCGGAACCGGTAAACACATACGGCATTATTTTTATTATTTTCTCTATAATATGATATGTGTCTCGCTGGAGCAGACGCACACGACGTCGGGGACAGAAAGAAAACCTTACGCGCGCGCGTTTGTGTATTATTATTATAATAATAATAATATTTCGCAAGGCCGCGCGGGTGGACGAGAACGCGGGGTATACGACATATATATATATGTATAAGAGTGACACAAGGGTTGTGGATGGAAAGGGCTCGGGAACGGCGGAGGAGTTAGGTGGCTGGCAGCAGGAAGGAAAGCGCCGTGTCTGTTTTCACGGCGGATTACACACGGAAATAATGGTCCAGTGAGCACACACGTCGCGGGCGGCGGCGGCGGCGGCTGCTGCAGCGGTGGCCCGCTCGCCGAAAGGGGGACTTTTTATAATTTCGTATTAGCTCCGAATTTTTTTATTTTTTTCTCATATATATATATATATATTTTTTTTTTTATCGTATTATATTATTATTATCGGCGAAGAAATGCCCGAACAATCGTGTAAATAAGAGAAAAAAAAAGAAATTATACATATATCGTCTTTCCCCGTTCCATCGACCGTCTTCCGGTCGTTTTTTTTTTGTTCGAAAGCGACAAAAATATAATAATAATAATAATAATAATAAATAATCGGCGAAGATTTTCCGAGAGGAAAAAACTTTTTTCTGTTTCTGTAGTTTTTTTTTTTTTTTACTGTCACGAAATAAAACGTATAACGCGCGCGCGTATAATTTAAAAATATTTGCGCACGTTGGATTAGTATTCCATTTTTATTATTTTTTTAACTCGTACCTACGCGAATATTTCAATACTCGGAAACAAATCGTTTTCCCACTTTGCCGGTCGTTGATGTACACGAAAATATATTACTCGTTTATAATACGTGCGTGTAATAAGCGTGCGATCCTTGCGCTGATAACGCACGACGCGCGATGCTGTGCGAAACGATACACGGAACGATGTGAAAAAAAAAATCCACGATTATAATATCGCTGCTGTATAACGGACGCTGCAAAGGCGGTGCGCGAGGGTTAAAAAAAAAAATCTTAAATCTGCAATGTATAAAATAGCGTACGCACACGTGTATTATTGTATACGAGTATTAAACGCGCGGCGGTCACGTGTCCGTTTTTTTTTTTTTTTTACGCTGTTCCTGCGATATAATAATAATAATAACATGTAATAATAATAATAATAATAATAATAATAATAATAATAATATGTAATAATAACGGTTTCGTCATCGTAGTGCGACGGACGGACCATCGCCCCTCGGACGACGCGAGAAACGTTTCGGGTATTTGTCGAAAGGAGGGAAGGGGGAACGAACGGCGACGAGATTTTGTTGCAGAACACTCGCATCGATCGGGTTGTAGTGTTATTTATATATGTAACACGTATTATATAAATAGATCTTATCTTTTTGCGCGCGATGTTTTAATATAAGTAATCTGCAGTATCATCTGCAGTCTCGGGAACGAGTGGTTATCATATAATATATAACAAAGTGAAGAGTCTTTTTTTTTTTTTTTTTTAATCGATTTTTTTTTCTCCTCTCTCGAACGTTTCAAATTATTACGTTATTAAAACGTCCACGAGAAACAATATTATTATATCGTATAAATCTCTCGCGATATTATATATATATATCATTTTTTTATTTTTTATTTTTGCTTAAGCGGCCGCTCGTGCGCAATACGCGCTCCTATAAACCGGGAAATAAAAATACAGTTTACCGAATTTCGGCAGCTAGACGAGGATTAATCGGCGGAATAGTAGACGCGTATCGTACTGCTGCGAACGGTCGATACAACTCCAGTCGGACCACCAGAGACCTGGATAAAGTTACGCCTGATGCTGACACCATTGCCATTGGGATCGAGTCCAAGGGTACATAAAAGTTTCAGGAGCCATTGATTGATTTTCGAAACTCTGTCGCAGCTCTGCACCAATCTGAGCCCCCGCTTTAGACACGTAATCTTTGTTGAGCCTTTTATGTAGTAAGATTATATTCGTTCGTTATCGAAACCGAATCATAATTTACACAGTGATTTTTGTTCCAGTTTCAGACATAATTGTCCGATTATTCTACCAACGAGATCATTACGTGCCAAGATATTCAGTATTCACATCGCTTTTATTAATGTTAGCGGCTACTCGTGTTGCATGACTTTTAATATTTTGCGACACGCGTTAGTGCACGCGATCACCGGTTTACCGTAGACAGCTTTCTCACTCTAAAGAGCCGACATTATATCTTTTCAATGGACGTCAGCTCCGCAGTTATTCGCGTTATTCGTCTGATCGTGGAACCGCCTCTGCCAACAATCGCACCGTCCATGTATATTATCATTGTGCACCAGTACGCGTAACGGGAATTCAGTTTGCCCGTGTTTCCAGTAGTGGGAACCGAGGCAGTAAGCAATGTACTAGCTGGTCTCGTAGCACTACGATTTCTTCTTCTTTCGACGACTGATCCGGTTTTGTTTCCCGGCAACCCCGTCAATCACTAAGTCCTGCAGCCAACTGATTGGTGCGGTACGCGCTCGTTCAGCCGATTCGAATGTGATCTGTACGACTTGGCCGAGCACAGCTTCTCTCAACGTCCCGTTCGCGGGACCGAACTGCAACAACATCCGGGGATCCAACTGTCGGACGCTGCTCGACACGTTACCGACCCGTTATTATCTCGTAAGCACTCCACGGGTGACCCGTCTTTGCTGAAATCGAGAGCCCTGTTCCAGCGTCTGTTTGGCCGTGTAATATTTGTACACGTCTCGGACGGTATAAGTGTATTCTGGCATCAGGCATGACGTGGGTCTCAAAAGAATGTACGGAGTAATATGTTTCCTACGTATATTTATTATAATAATAATAATAATAATAATGAGTGGTTTAAACGCGTGGTCGATGGACCGCAGTTGTTGTGTGACGAGATTGAAGAGTATAATGTATTACGTAAACATAGCAGCTTCTACGTTGACGGTGCCCGTGATCCACACGGCTCTGGCGTCGTCGGTCCTGCAGGCGGAAAATAATATATGCATTGAGTGTGTATACAAGTTCAAAAGCATTCCTTCGACAATAATGTGTATACGGTAGGAAAAAAAACGTACATATTACATATAATGCGCGCACTTCAAACGCGTTTATAAGCCGATATTGAAGTCCACCAGTTGACATTGAAAATTACATGCGCGTCCTTTGTACGCGCCCTGTATGTACACACACACACACACACACACGTGTACGACGCATTATTACGTACGTGTGTTCCACGGACGACGCGATGATTGTCGTCGCTTCTTCGCCACACGCGTTAAAATGCGATTAAAACGCGTGTCCCCGATCTTTCGAGGAGAACTCATTGACAAGAGCTCATTGTAGCCTGCACGTGCAAGCGTATAATTCGCGTTGAATCTACGTTGTTCGTACGGCAACGATTATATACAATATAAACGATTTGCAAAATAAAATAAATAATAAACCTTGTAACGTTTTTCACTATTCGACTATGAGTGTTACGTTCTATTCAGTATGTAAGATTACATCGGAACGAAAATTGGTTCATGTTCGCGCAGAATATACCGTCGGTGTGTATTCTGTGTGTCGGAAGCCGTCGTGTAAGCCGCCGACAGAGTAACAGCCATTGACGGAGCGGTTAATACAGTTGTCGAGGGAAAGGGTCGTTCCGATGTTCATTGGACGTGCGCGTTCCGGTATGATCTTACGCTGAATACAACAGTATAGATCAGTTGCTACGATTCGCAGGATGATATTGTTGTGTCTGTGTATGCGATTGCAGCAGACGGCGAAGAAAACCTAGGAAAAATGCTTGAAGAAATAACACGTTTAAACAAGAATATGTCAATACTCAACAGCTATTGTGCGATAACAGCTCGAAATCGTTTATACTATATATTCTTATAACGTTTAATAAATTTTAAAACATATTTAACATATCACAGCTCAAAATAATTGTTTGTTTTTCGTAAATTACAAAATTTGAATTCGACTTTTTATCTTTTAACGTCGGATTCGTTAATAATAAAATTATCAATAATTTTTGTAAAACAAAAATAAAACAAAAAAAAAACATTTTAATTGTATAACCTCTTTTTATGTAATTCTTAAGGCCTTATAATTGTTTTCATCCGTTTCCAAGCAAATATGTTCGACGTTTAAAGAAGAAAAAAGTCGAATCTGATTAGCGGGTATTCACTTAGCTGCGCTAATTTTTATTTTGTGATTCTCCTGCTATAGGATCAAATAGAGGTAGGTCCTCATTCGTTATTCTTTCCGTCCAACTTTTTTTTCCACTCGTCTCCAACACCTCGCACATTTCAAACGCTTTTTTCCATTCCATTAATAATACGTCCCGCATGTGTCGCTGCCATATATTAGAACTACCTCTTACCACACAAAAGTCGTTTTTTTTTTTTTATTGCTCCGTTAATTTCGTTTCCCTGAAACCAAAAAAACCTTATTTTCTCGGCGAAAGCTGCCGTCTTAGCTTGCTGTTTACAATTCCACGCATCCGTCTGCTGTCAATATAAATATACTTATCCATTATGATGTATTTACATTTGATAACTTGCGCTAAAATTTGATACTCTCTAAGTAGAATAATATGTGTACAATGTATTTTGCACGCGACGCGTGCAGTACAAATATATTATTACGATTTATATATAATCGTATATATGTATCTAGAGAGAGAGAGAGAGAGAGCATAAAAAAGAAAAACACGAGATTACATAGGCGATGAAACTGTAAAACGAGCGTACGCTGCCAGTATACCCTTGGGGTATGTACTATATATATATGATTTAAAGGATTGATATATAAAGATATATATTTGTGTGTGTGTGTATAGAATACTATTGACGGGCGTAGTAATTGAACTGGAACCCTCTGACAACCGAGCTGTCAATGTTTGCGGTATCTTATCGGGAGTAGAAATCCTTTTCCCTCTTACCCGTTTTATACGCTCTCTCATCCCTTGCGCGTGTATAAAATCTAACACCTCCGATTCGTATGCTCGTGTAATTACTGTATTATTATTATCACATGGATATATTATATTCTGTACAATCTCGATAAGTGTAATATGAAAAAGGAGATATAAACGAGTTATTTGATGTACATTATTATTATTATTATTATTATTATTATTATTATTATTATTATTATTATTACTATTACTATTACTATTACTATTATTATTATTATTATTATTATTATTATTATTATTATTATTATTATTATTATTATTATTATTATTACTATTATTATTGGCAATGGTATAATTTTAACATCTAAACAATTTTTTTTGAGATTATAAATTTACAATATCATATACATATTTGTGTTAGATTTATATTATAAAGTTATTGAAAAAGATAACGATTTATTGTAAATCATTTCATTTTGATTTATAAAATTATAGTTTTTTTTTTATTATTATAATTACACCCTCGCCCTCCGAAAAACGAAAACATTGTATAAATATGCCATCGATTATAGGCATATATTTAGATTGTATTAACAATTACATATATATATATATATACGTTATATAATACCAGAGGCGTATTTAGAATGGAGTTAAACTTCCACCGGGAAAAACAAATGTCAATTAAAAATATTATTATGCGATAATCAATTCACATTGTTTTAACACGGTTTAACGTTATTTTATTGTCGCCAATGGACACGTGTATAGTCAACGTTAATCCAATTCTCTGTTTAAAGAATTAATGATTGCGACGAAACGATTTTATAAATCCCACATAAGAGTATACATAGGTGCATATGAAGATTTGCGCAGGAAATCGGAGAGATACTTGAAGAATTCGACGTCGACTGGGGTATTGAGAACGAGTTTCAAATCGACGAGGTTAGGTTAGGAGTGTGAATTGTTTATAATATATCTGTTTAGAAATATAAATAGTACCCCGTTTGACTTTTTTTTTAACCACCTTACGCTATTTATTGAATTTAAATACATTTTTATAGTCGATTTCAGAAGAGTTTATCGCGTTTAATTCTCATGACTCAATCGAAATCTTTAACTCGTTACCATACATATTGCCCAGTCTGATATCATTTTATAGCTAATTTTATATATATATATAAGGGAATAAATTACATTTCTTTGGAATTATTTGGACTCTTTAAAATACTTTTATGATTTAGAAGGAAATCATTAGGGGGCTTTTTAGAAAAAAAAATTGTAAATACGTTAATAAAATCTAGTGGACGCACTTTGAAGTAAAAATAACACATAAGTCGACCGATAGATGTCACTAGCTGTTGGTCGGTGGAGTATTTTCATTTTTATTTTGACAATATTTTTCTCAAAAATTTATTCGTAAAACAATAATTGATCGCGCATACTGATTACTCGATAATACGTTTTGTTTGAACACAATTTACAGACAAGACGTGGGTGTGTTTGTGTAGTAAGTAGTAGTAGAAGAGAAAAAAAAATTATACTGTTTTAATCGCAATATTATTTGAACGCATATCGAAAATTTTAAATTATTGAGCGAATCACCATACAACTCAACAATTCATTATTGAGTATACTCGCTTTGACATAATGTTCGTTTCGGTGTATAAATAGTTATTACAGTTTTCATGTGACAAACATTTAAACTATTATCGTTTTTCGTAATCAGTGGTGTAACCAGGATTTTATAATGCATGGGAACTGATAGAGTATTTTAGGCAGGTGGTTAAAACAACTAAAAAACTTACGCAGAACACATTATTATGTGACGTAAAATACACGAAAGACGCTTAATTAATTTGATTTACATTAGGTTAATATAACTGACGAATGTAATAATATGATAAATGTCAAAGAGACCTAAGTGAATTATTCGATCATTCTTTCACATGCATTCGCATAGGATATTCTGTACCAATGACGAATGTATTATACACAGATAACAATAGAATAAATTGTAATTGCAGTACTCTTTAAAAATTTGAAAAAACATCGATAAAAATTATTTTTTATGAGATTGAGATATTTCGTCGATTATGTCACTTCCCGTAATAGTAATTTATGATATAAAAAGATAAGGCTTTTACATCGCACTCGTACTTTGGATACATTCTGTGTAAATATTTTTAACTTTTTATTTATATTTTGTATTGAAAAAAAAAATCTTTAATACGTGAAAACAATTTATTGAAATAAATTGATTTAAATTCGATATACAAAAACAGTTCCTTGTTTAACTATTTAATTTTTTTTTGCGATTTATAAACGTAACTCGTAAGAAATTATCCAATGACTTTGATTAACAAATAAAATATAATAATTTGGATTATTATTTCTATGGTATACATACACTATACATAAATATATTTAAATAATTTATGATTTTATATCATTGAATAACAGTAACTACGTATACGAAGAACCAATTGAAATGAATATATATATATATATAATACAGTTTACTTATATAAATATATTGTAATAGAAATTAATGAACAATAACGGTTTTAAGGCAATTTTAAACCAGATTTAAATTTAATAAATGGTTTTTATTTAATTTTTTTTTTCATTAAACAGAATTACAAATTGTACAAAATTCTTGTATTGAATTTAAAGCAAATGTATATTTATCCAATTATTTCATAATACAGTGTACACAATACCCAGATAATAACGTTCGCCTGTTTTATTATATGTATATGTATAAAAAAAAATATTATTGACAAAGTTTTTTTAATTCATAATTGAATGTTTATAATTAACATATTAAAATTTCAAATCCTTATCCATAATTACAAATGATGGAACTAAAGTTTCACGAAACTCTGGAGGATTTAGGTAATCACGTTCAGTGATTGTATCAAGAGTATCGCTTAGTATTTCAGCGTGCAAATGAGACGACTTTAAAATGGGTAGACGACCGACGCTTTCGAAGGCTTTTTGTTCCATAGCCAGACGTAAAGGCATGTGCATTCCTTGTGTGATCAACAAGCCTTTAGTCAGTGTTCTATTTTCCTTTGCTTTGTACTGAAACACAGAAATCGGATTCTGTTAATTATATTGCATAGAAGTCAAACGCGAACGTTTATTCACTATAACATTGTTTTATGAAAATTACACGTCCTATTCAGAGTAGTTATATAATTTTCGAAAGCATTTTAATACAATATTTCGGTTTAGCTAGATTTTTTTTTTAAATTATTTTATTTTGTTAAAAATTTCGATTTTTATTGTTAATACTACAAGCGAAATTACATACAAAACATCAATTTTATTAAAAATTATTTTTCGATGTTATACCGTCGACGCCACATTAAATCGAAAACAAATTTTTTTAACATAATAAACGTATTTTAATCAATTAGTTTTTTTTTGGACAAAAGAGTAAAACTATATTTTTATTCAAACAGTTTATTACTAAAACACAACGCGTACAGGTGTAGGAATATGTTGACGAAATTGGCAAAAACATGCGATTCGATAACAGAACAATTTATGATTATTTTATAAAATCGTATTTGCATGTTTCTAGGACAACAGTTAGGTATTGATTTTATTGGAAGGCGTTTTACGCGTACTCACGTCTTTTAAGTTCTGTTGAACCGGATGGTAAATTTCTTTGAAATTCTTCGGCCTGGCCGTGTTGGCGCTAAAAGCATAATCATTGGATTAACACGGCACCGTACTACCATAACGATTAACAACAGACTTACCCCAAAACGGCGTAATTGCCAAGCGTATTGTCGGCGAAATCCTAAAGAAAAAGAAATAGTACAACGATAGATTTTTATTGTAGAGTGACCAAAAATGCAAATGACCTGTATAAACTCACCATATTTTGTGTCGGATGGAAAAACGGGATTTAAATCAGACGAATTCGATGAAAACCGAAAATTCGGATTCCGAATATTATGAAAAACGTCTAATACGCACGATGACAAATCCAACACGGTTACTTGCAGTTTTTATTTCGTCTGTGGTAAATTACAATCATTACACTTTATCACGATAACATGACAGAATTGACAACAACCGATCAGAGTGGCCATTTGTACGACGCGAAAATTCGTATTGTAATTGTAAAAACCACGGGCAGATGCCGTCCGTTGTATAATAAATTTAAAAATATTTATTTTTTTTTTTGTGAGATTTTCCATATTCGCTTAAATTTTAGTAACGAATTTTATTGTAATTAAATGAATCAAAATACTATTTGTGTGCGCGTTAAACGCATATAATAATTGAAGTGTGCTATATAAGTACAACGACAATAATAATAATAATAATAATAATATATTAGTATCATTTCATTGTTAAATCTCTTTTTTTTTCCCCAACAATGTTTGAATCTTTCTGTCGAGGTGCCAAGTTTAATCGTATGGGGGGGCCGAGAAAAAAAGAGAAGAACGAAAAATTTACAGAAACGTATAAGTTCAATTTTTTTTTTTTTTAAATTAACAATTTTATCGATGTCGTTGTCGTTTAAAATCATGTGCAATTTGTATATCGACACCGAAAACATCAAAAACTCCTTCTAACATTTTGAAAATGTGTAAAAAAAAAATGTCTTCATACCCTGCAAATACTCAGCCATTTTTACAATGGATCTTATACCAAAAGTCAATTATTACAATATTTAATATTGTAATTACAAATAAACATCCGTTCCATATCATCCATCCCGTCTATAAGGATGGGAGATTTGATTGTGAATTATTTTCTTATGGTTGCTAAAATTTTTTTCACAAAATGAGCCGCGGCGAGGTGTCGAATACATATTTTGATGTGACGGGTTGGTGGTAGTTCGTCGAAAACCGCTCGTCGACAATAATAGTTTTTAGATTTTGAAATTTTGTATTTTTAGTTTTAAAAATATAATATAATAACTTCGGGCTACAGGACTACATTATAGAACGACAGATATGTATAAAAATAAATATTTCGCAACTGAAGAAAATTTCACCCTGTAAGTGGCACCAGTAACGCATGATAAAAAATAAATCGAGTTCAATTTTACTCGTCGAATTGATAATCTACACACGGTTATATACATTATTGGAAATTTGATAAAATATAAAATAAAACAAAATCTAAAAAGTAAATGATTTCGCGACGTTCTGAGATTATTGCAATATTATTGTAAAATAACGTAATATTTATTTGTTATATTTATAAGGGCTAAGTTATTGGGAAGGGGGGATTAATATTTTTTCATAAGAACAAATATATTTTTATTTTTTTAAAATTTAATTTCTGTTCATTTAAATATAATAATTAATAGATACGAAAAAAAACCAATATAATTCCTATTTTTTATTATTCTTGGTTTCAGAACCATTTCGTTGAGATGTATCGACGGCACATTTCTATAAACATTCCAGCATAGACTTAACATATACGTATATATATATATATATATATATAGATTTAATCGATTCTATAATGGAAATGACATTTATAATTAATACTAAGGCTCGTCATCGTCTCTTAAACCGTTGCTCGTTGATTTTGATCATCAGCTGATCGTAGAAATTCGACGATGAACACTCGTATATTAATACATTTTATTAATTATATAGATGCGCGTATTACACGACAAAAGTTCATTACTATAATATGTGTATTGTAGTGTGTACATTTATGAAACATACGATATTATAACGTAATGTTTCTATGATTTAAATATATATAGAAAAATTACTTCATCTTATCCCACTTAATTTTATAATTTATTGCAATATAATAGTTTATAGTTATGTGTATATATATATGTACTTATACACTCGCAACATTATTATTCTTACAAACAACGATTTATAGGTGTACGCATTATTATTAATATATATTATTTTAATGATACGTCGGTCTCGCGCGTAAATTATGTAAAAA
The DNA here is from genome assembly GCA_032441825.1 of Chaetogeoica ovagalla. Taxonomy (NCBI): domain Eukaryota; kingdom Metazoa; phylum Arthropoda; class Insecta; order Hemiptera; family Aphididae; genus Chaetogeoica; species Chaetogeoica ovagalla. The sequence goes on along the minus strand of CM063724.1, from coordinate 5,379,542 downwards.
ACAAAAACAGTATAAAAAACACGATGCGATTTATATAGGCACTTCAAACTATTAAAATCAAAAAAAATACCACAAAGTTTTTCTTTTTTAATGTAAGTATATAAGCATAATTTTTTTGTTTCGTCTTCATTCTTTTCACTGCCCGTTTGCTTTTATTTTAAACTCACGGCGCAATATAATATTACAGCGTATGTATTATGTAAATTGGCACCAAAAATAATGATCGAATGATATTGTTCGCCTATACACAGGATCGCGAGAAAATTTCTATTCGAATGAAATTAAAATTTTTTTTTTGTTGAAAATATCGTTACGTTTGAATAAAATTAATTTTTATGGTGACGAATATATATTCAAATATTTGTTGTCACATGTTTATGCAAAGCCGAACGAACAATAAAGTAAATCGTTCGTGACTTTTTGACATGCGTGCGTTCGATTCGAAGAAAAATTAATAGAGGTGAGTACGTACATAAAACAAATAATAAAATTACATTGAAAATTTGCGTTTCGAACGACTAGAATGTCTTGTAAACTCGTGAAAAGCTTTGATCAACATCATGATTTTCAGAATACAACCGAAAATACATTTTTATTAAAAATATGTCACGCAATTATGGATTATATAGTGTTTCTTCTATCATAGGTGTAGCCAGGATTATGCAATGGGCGGAGGGTTAAATGCGAAAGAAATTATAGGTTTTTACATTTTTTGTTAGGTTTGTTGCTCAATGCTCATATTCTTAATGAACCATACAAGGATCTACTTCAGTAAATACGTAAAAAAAGCAATGGGGGGGTTTAAACATCCAAAACCTCCTCACTAAAAGTTTACTTTAACTTTGTCCACAACACACATTGATGTGAAGTAAAATGTAAACAAACGAACAAAAAAAGAAAATTTCGACATAAATAATAATAATAATATTAATAATAATAATAATAATAATAATAATAATAATATATGCTCAGAAGTCTGCACAGTTCGTGATATTATATAATTTAGACGTGATTATAATATCTCGTAGATTTTTATAGACCTATTACAAAACGTCAAATCGACATCGTTTTCGTTGTGACACGCGTAAAACGACATTCCTTTTTTCCGTAATAAAAAAAATGTAAAAACCAGTAGTGCCTACGACCAGCGTTCTCCGTAGTATTCAGACGAATTAGAGTCAGAAAAATTGTTTGAAATGAAGGAGTATTCCGTCCTATCACGACGGGACCAGCCGACAATTCATGCAGCGCAAATCACTTTTGGCATCAATACACGTCGTAATTGGACGTAATAGAAAATAATTTATATCGTTTAATAAAATATATCTAATCAATATAAAATAATTATATTGATGTGAATCACCGGAATAGCAAAAACACTATTCTGTGTTTAATCGAAATTCGAGTCGATTAATCGGAATGAATAAAAAAAAGAAAAAAAGCGAAATAAGTACACTGCAGGTAGTAGTAATTTGAATATAAGCGCGATATATTTTTTTTACCCGGGGAAAAGTGCGGTGTTCGGTTTGAATGGAATGGAACTTATTGTCGACGTAATAAAACGACGCGTAGACGCGCCGCGTCGATGGACCAGAGAGACGTGTAAACGAGTAATTTAAAAAAAATGAAATTTTCAGAATTCCGCATAACTTTTTATAAAATCGTTTCGGGGTGTTGTCGTGTTCTTGTTTTCCTTTTCCTTTTGTGCGTCGTGCAACACTTTCAAAGGCTTTTTCAAATATTTTTGTGTTTCGGAATTGACGCGCGGCGATTTCCACTGCACAGCTGTAGTCCATTTACGATTTATTTTATACATTATTGTACACGAGAAGAAAATTATTATTAGTTCCGCAATACGCGATATGGTCGATTTATAAAATGGCGCAAATGATTTTTATCTCACTCCATCCCCTTTCCCGGAGCCGGCAGTAGCGGATCCGAAGATTAATTTAAGAGCGAAATGATATCATATGTACCTGTACATAAACTTGAAGGTTTTCCTTTTTAACCTGTATAAATACGGAGGGATAAAAGTTTTGAATAATACAAGTTTTCCGTTCTTTTCCGAAAATTTTTCTAAAAAATTGGAATCGATAGAATTCATTTTGGAGTAAAACGGGATGCGAGTTGTTTGTGGAATGAAAAATTACTGGCACGTCATATTATCGGCCAAAATCGTAACTTTTACGTTTTCGTCAGATACAAGAAAAAAAATAAAATATTAAAAAGTGTAACACCGCTTTCCTTATGCCGTGTGTGTTCGATTCGACTTTAAAGCATTTTATCGTTGTAAATTATCAAAATAATATATTCGACGGGGTTTCTTTTTTGTCGCGAGAAAGTACACCAGTCTGTCGACTGCTCTCTTTTTTAATTTAAATTTTTACCCTACGGTAAGACGTGATTTTAACGTAAGCGGGTAAAGTAGAAACATTTTTTTTTTCTCTGCCCGCGATCTCGCGCCACCGTTTATTAAATTATAATAACGCGTTTTCACGGGGAACGCGTACCGGAATTAATAAAAACTGTAATTCTGTGTTGTGCACGATAATTATTTATTTATAAAATAGTAAAAGCACGAACGAAAAATTAAGTAAAGGAATAGAAAAAATGATACGTGAAAGAAATAGAAATAACAACTATAACAACGGTTATTGGTAAATAATAAATGCGTGTTGCATATACGAGTATGTATAAAAAAAAAAAAATGTAGGAATATGTGATTTTGCAGTGAATCCAACGAGTATATTATGAAAAATACAGGAACATTTAAAGAATTGTTTTATTTTTGTTCGTTTAAAATTACATAAATTTAAAAGAAAAAACATATAAAACATAGGTAAGTAGAAGAGTAAAATATATTATTAAAATTCACTGATACTGCACAGCAGGGCCGGATTAAGGCGTTTTGTGCAAACCCACCTAAAACTCAGAACTCTTTTTTTTTTGTTTTATAAACAAAATTGTTTTACTATAATGTGGTATTTATTAAATTCGTTAACTAACGGTAGGTCAGTGGATTGGTATATTCTTCCTAAAAATCGTTCATCTATACCTCATTTAATTAGTGTTTTAATTACCACGCACTTAATTAAACGATATAAGAATGTGTTAACAATTTTTTTAATATTACTATATGAACTAATAGGGAACACGAATGTTTCGATAAAAACGTAAATACATTTAATCAAAATAACAATTTTCTAAACACGATTCGAATTAAAAATGAATTACGTAAAATTAAAACGATTGTATAAAATACCGGGGGATCAGTATCGTTAACATTATGTATTCGTTGAAACGTTTTGTGATGATATTATGTCAATTGACCGATCTCATTCGGTTTCCACAAATATGACGGGCCCAACGGTAAAGAATTACGATACCAGTTATCCACAACGTCTTTAAATAATTCGGTACGTTTATAGTGTTTGTAAGTCGTCGACTCGCCGTATTATTTTGTTCAACTATTTTTTCGTTTCATTGAAATCATCAGCGTTTTGTTCGCGTTCTTGAAGAGAATCGGTGTCAACAGAAACGTCAGAAACTTAAGCAGGAGCAGAAGCGATATCGGCGGCGGCGTTGATCAAAGGCAATGAAGGCTGAAGAGTAGGTTTAATTAAAAAAAAAAAAAATGATTATATATTACTGGCTCTTTTTGCCTATAGTATCTGTCTAACAAAAAAAAAGAAATAGTCTCAGGTGTGGCCAAAGCCATATAAATCACACTTTTGTTTATAACACTGGAAAAATAATAATACATTCGGATATTTCAAGAAAATTCGAGATTTTCGAAATGTAATATAAGATTTCGTAAAAAAAAAGAAAAAAAGAAAACGACGAAGAAGTGCTACGTATATAATTTAAATTATCGATTTTAAAACATATCGTTTTAAAGTCAAAGTTTAAATTCATTTAAAGTTATTTTAATCTTCATTGTACAAATATATATTTGCTTAATTAAATTAAATACGCGCTAAGGATATAAGACAACAACGATAAATTTTCGAATTTACGATGTTATACTCGAGTGGCGAAAATACTGTAATTTTTAACATACATTATTTATTCACCGACGAATTTATTATGCGCTCCAATTATTGTTTTACGATTTTAGAAAATCGTACACGTTTTCACTCGCTCGCCGTTCGTCATGCGTTGTCTCTTATATACACACACGGGCGTATTTTTAATTTGACGATCTTACGACTCTAACTAATAATATATTATAGTTTTACACGCGTGTATTTATAGCGTTATCTAAGTTGACTTTCAATCGGCTTAAACCGTTCGTCTCGGTAGGCGAAAGTAATTAAAATTTCACGAACTCGGAGCGCCCGCGAAATTGTCGTACACAACTTTTAAATTAAAATAACGTTTGTTTGTGTTTTTGTTTTCTTCTCATACGTGGCGGCAATACGTTATACGAGTTTATCGTCATTGGATAACTCGTACAAATTGTACAATGCCAAAATTGCGTTGAAGTGTTAAAACCATCGAGTTTTACTCGTCGTATTTTCTACTTTTATCATTTCATTCGATAAACGCGACGAAATTTCTATTTATCCCGGTCGTTGAGCTAAATCATCGCGTGTTCTCGCTTAAACGTCTCAATAGAACGGGTTTAACTTTTCCTTTCGGTGACCCAAGGGAGGAGAGGCCGCCCGCTCGAATCCGTCACTGGATTTATTAATTATTAATATTCCTATTCGTAGTGATTTATCACAATATGAACTCAACAAAATTATTAAAACGAGTAAATAGTAATCAAGGAAGAACTAAATGTTGGGGAAGCTATAGAAATGACAGAAAATAAAAATAATTTATTAAATTGGAATCCGTTAACGTGATATCGACTTTTTCACATTTCAATTTTTCTATTTTTTTTTCTCATAAGTCTCTGCAATGTTCGGTGTTGGTCCGGCTTGTGGATGGAACCCCTGTTTCAAATTCGCGGTAATACATATATTGTTAAATAAATAATTTTTTATACTGCAGGCTGCTTGACTCGAAGACTCGGACTTGTTAAATATTTCGTTTTTACTACCTAATTAAGTGAATCGAGTCGTCTTTCACATACAAACAGACAAGAGGTTCATGATACATTTAATTAACTGAGGATTTAAATTTGGATTTTTAAATCTTTGAACCTATAGAAAATGCACGTTCGCGTGAAACGTCGTGCAAGAAATTATTAAAATATATTTCACTGCGAGGTAAAGTGAAGCGAATAAGCCAGGTTTTTGAAATTAATGCATATAATACTTTAGATTATATTTCAGGCAAATTGTTTTCACGATTTTTCAATTTATTTTTAATATCGTATAAAGTCTTTCTTCCGGGTCTCTAAACGATAATTGTTACGACATTACACTCCTATACTTTATTCATTTCTTATCCTATCTTCTTTTGTCACCCCCACTCATCCATCTAAGCCTACTACTACACTCGTGTTCCGCTCTATTTTTTCGTCCACCTCCCCGACACTGAATCGTACAACACAGTTGGTGTCTCACTTCCATACAACTTAACATTCAGCCTCATCGGAATTTTCCTTTCGCGCAGAACACCATACGCATCTCTCCGCTTCTGATCCACGCGAGTCGCTTTATTATTGTTGAAATATATTGCTTTCGTGTTAATTGCCGAGCTGTTGTATTAACAATACGACGTGCGTTTGTGTCATTATCCGTTTGCGTTCGGAATGTAATGAGAGACGTTTATTTACACGAACGTATTGTATTGCCGTTTATTTGCGTTATCGTTCGGTACGCGTACATTTTAGACGAGATTGTTATTATATATATAAAAAAAAGTGAAATACGTATGGGTATTTGCTTGTTACCGGCGGCGGTTTTTCGTCACGTCGGTTGCTTTGCTCCAGCCGCGTGTCGTTTTTGGTTTTTTGTTTTTTTTTTTTTTTACATTTTTTTCCAACGCGTTTTACCGCCTAAAAAAATATTCAGACCAAACAATTTTCATTTGAATTTTTTCTAACGCAATTAATTATAATATTAAAATTCTGACGTATTTTCCACGTGTTATAATAATTTATGGCTAAAATAATAACACAAAATGACTATACGCATCGCTGCCAGCGTCAAATACATTATATCACATACAGTGCCGGCTACTGAAAAACCGATGCGAATGTTAATGAAAAATATATTATTTACGGGTAAACGATATACGCCACGCTTTTATTCAAATATGTGAAATAATAATTATTGTAAAAGTAATAAATAATCGCGTACGATTATAATCGTTCGGTCAGCGTCAAACTAAATATTCGCGCGGTACGCCGGACCGGACACAGCGGAATCAGTCGACCGCGATAAAACGCAAAACGAAACTATTGGCTGTTTAGTTCAAGTTGACCGATTGAACCGTTGAAAGCAGTCGGTGAGAGCCCTAACCCCGTATACCCGCAGTCGGTGATAGGGGAGCTCTATGATTCGTCGCCGGTTTGTCGTCGTTACTTCTCTTGATCAGTTGCCGCCGCCGTTCATACAGATTGAATTTGTGGGCGGGCACGCGCGGCCGCGACCGGTTTTCGTCTGACGGGTGGGGGTGAAAAACACGTATAAATAGCGGTCCTCAACAAACGGACAGGTCAGTGTAGCACCGGCGGGCAAACGCGAACGACTTCGTTTGCCCGCTATGGCGTGGACGCCGCCAGTACCCGTAGACGGCACATCAGCCGTCAGCTTACATTTACACTTTAAAGTGTTAAACATTGCGGACGTTTAAAAGTGTCGAAACGACGGGATGTGCGTATGGTTGGCAATAGAACAGAAAATATTACGGCCCCAGAGTGCCGTTTCCAGCGTATAAATGTCGGACGGACGTCGCTTCGTTCCGGCCGGTTGGAGCGCAAGGGGGCGATTTTCGTACACGGTTGACACTAAAAAAACGACGTGCGATTGTAAAATATACATTTTGTATTAACTCCGCGCGACGATTTATTGTTATTAGTTTAAATTATTTGTGTTCGGAATTACTATTATGTAATATAGTGTACGGACGACACGTGCCGTCGTCGCGGGTATGCTTTAGATTTTAAACCCTGCGACAGTTTTAAGCGCCCAGCGGCATATTATATTTGTTCACCATTAAAAACGCTCGGAACGGTTTCGCAATCATTTTTATTTATACCGTTACTTTTACACCGGTTTTCGTACGTAAGTCCAAAGCCCCCGCGTTTATTGCAATTACTATTGATACCTACCGTTTATACACATTTTACGATTATCTGGCACGTGATGTTCCGAGCGAAGCGAATATACAGTGTATGAGTTAAAAAAAAAAAAATATAGTGTTTTTTTCTTTGTGCGTGTGTGTGTAAATGACGAACGACTTTCTATTATTAACAGATTTCCTAAAAATCTACACTAAAAATAGTGTATTGGATTTGAAAATATAAGCATTCGGGGTAAAACGACGGTTTGTTTTATAAAATATGCGAAATTGTTTTTGTGTTGAAAATGTCAATTACAATACGTTAAACACGTCTTTATTTTTTATAATCGTTTAATATATAAATAAATTTATAAATTTTTTATAAATTGATTAATAACATATTAAAGAAACTCTATGATAGAGATATATATATATATGTATATTTCGCTATTTGCTTTAAAACGTTTTTTGTATTTAATCGATTTGAAGTCGAATAATGTTACTCGTCCATCATATAATAACGTTGAATCGCATGTTGAGGAAATAATCGACGAAACCGTAAATAATCCTAGGAAACTAGAGTTTGTTTTTTAAACGATAAAATGTGATCGTAATTTATGAAAACTGTATAGTTTCACTACAATATATATATATATATGTAATTATTAAAAATGTATAGTGCGTACGACCTACGTATTTGGTATGGAGGGATTTATGGAAAACGTTTCAAAAACAAAAACCCTAAACGCGCCAGTGGTTATTGCGTTGATTTATGAATTAACCGTTTATGTATTCGATTGAGTATAATTACTATATTTGATATGATTCGTATTACTGGAGAGTAGTGAAAAATGTGTTTAGAAACGTTTTTTTGTCGAAGTATTGAAAATGTTCAAGGAACACTGTTGAAGTGTTCGGAAAATTACTTTCAAAAAGTATTTCATTCCCGAGCCGTCCGCGGTGATTAACGCGATATCGTTTCCGCGCGACAATTCCCGCCGCGCGTAAATATAACAAAAAAAAAAAAAAAAAAAAACCAAAAAATAAATTTTCGAGCATAGCCGGAAGAAGAAAGGATTATGCGTTTTTCACGCGTGACAGACGCGAAATAAAACGGGATTCCGCGGAATGGACGACGGGCCGATCGGCGCAGGTTTTGTCCGTCGATTGTTCGACCGCGTCAAGTGTGCGCTCGGCTTTTGCAGCAGACGCTCGGACGACGGCCAACCGAAAAGTAGTGCGGCGCGGACGACCGACAATCGCGAAGAACCGCCGATAGAAGCGAATGTGGACCGCACGGATGGGAATGTACCGGAATTCGCTCGACGGCGTGCCCCGGTCGTCGAGCACTCGGCGAGTACGTACTGCTGCGATACGTGCGGCAGTCCCGGAATCGATTGCGGGTCGTACGAGTGGGCGATGCACAAGCTGGCGTGGTCCACGAAGGCCGCGAACAGAGTACTGGAGAAATTGAACGTGGACGAGAACGCGGTGAACGCCGTGGCGGACGTGCGGCGCGCGATCAGCGCGTACCAACGGGTGCTCGTATTCTGCGTGGAAACGATTAAAAAACGCTATTGCCGCCCGGTCGACCTGCACCATCACCGCCACCGCGACCACGTGGCCCGTGCCGCCGTACACCGCCGCTGCGACGGAATGACGACGTGCGATTGTCGAGCGATTTCCAACGCGTTGCGCGACGTAACGAGAAATCAAACCGAACTCGTTGCGTTGATCGCGACGGTCAGCCGACACGTGCAGCAGCAGCGGCATTGGCCGCCAAAAAGACGCCACGCGGACGTATCGAGTTCGGAGAGCGAGGAGTCCGTTTATTTCGACGCGGAGAATTGTCCCGGCCATCGTTTCGCCGCCGAGAACGACAGGCCGTCTCACGAACGGGAGAAGTCGGATTCCGTAGTCGATTGTAACGACGGCGAACCCCGTTTAATGTGTGCGACGAATGCGGAAAACACTGTCGATTTCGTCGGGCCCGCTTCGAAAACTTCGTACGGTGCTCTCGATACGTGCAACGCCAATGACGTAATCGAACCATGGGACGACAATGAGTCGAATAACAACAAAATAATACCCTCGACAACCACTCTGAAAAATCAGAGTCGACGAGTGGGCAAAACCGTTGCGAGAAAAGTGGCGAAGAAAATCGCCGCTGCGGAAGACCAAACCGATTTCAGGTCGCCGTTAAAATCGTCCACAGCATACAAGAGCGGCGGACGCGTACCCGACAAAAGTCTCGTTGCTGCTGACACGACTGCAACGCGTCGAGAGAGCGGTGGTGGTAATCGTAATAGTAAATTCCAACGGATGAACGTAAGGCCCGAGCGGGACGCACGGATCGAAAAGAACGAAGTAGAAAAAAGCGTTATTAACAGCAACGCCGCCGCGGCGAATCGACCGTTTGTTACAAAACAGGTGTTCTGTCGATGAACATTACACGCGCGTACTGTTTTATTATTATTTATTTTTTTTTATTACATTATTTACACGTATATACATATAGGAACTCGAAGACCTTTTGCTCCTATCAACGGTCGAACCGAATACCAAGATGGACGTGCTGCAGAAAAAGTTACTGTTTTACGAATCCATGAGACGAGACATAGCAGGAAGATCTCAGCGGAATATTAACAATTGTCAAATATATAATTAGTTTTTTTTTTTTCTTTTTTTGTTTCGCAACCAATCGTTATACGTATAATTATCGTTATACGCGTGTCCTCTACCGCCATTTCCGTCTCGAATCGTCGTTGTGCACTGCGGTCCCCGATGATCGCGGCTCCGTTCATTCTCGGTGTTCTCCTTATCACTTTTCCCTCCGTCTTGCTATAAAATTATGCTTGGCGGACGCCTCTCTGCCACATTGCTACTGCTTGCCTCACGTCTGCTGCAATCCGTCCGAGACTGCTATTCAATGCTATTAGAGTCGCTTGAAATTCCCGTCGACTGATCACACCACATACACTTCGAAGTACGGCGTACGAGCCAATTTGTGATTTTTAATGAACGACCGTGGCTTTGAAAGTTCTCGCTGCTACGTGCGGTTCTACTCAGTCGCCGACGACGTCGTGTATTGTACTGTTAGTATGGTCGAAATACAAAACTCTACGAGAGTCGTATTTTCGCCTGGACGAGAAGACATTTTAATCGAAAAAGTACACGATAATCAAACCGCAATAATTATGAAGATATAAAATTTGGAGAAGACCGCGATTAATTTTACCGCGATTTTGATATTAAGTGCCGACTTTTTTTTTTTTCTTTTTTAGAATCGGATAGGAACACAATTTATTCTTCTCCAATAAAATCTGCATAATCTTTATTAGTAATGTAAGTTTCGACCGTATGGAACACTAGTACAAATACCGCACAGAACGAATAGGTAACTTTATACGATTACGGGTACTCAAATCACACTAAATATATTTAAAATAATATAAAAATTTAGCGTTCGGCGATCAATCGTCGGTATAGGTCACAGATATCGACAGCTGATCACTGAGGTAGCCGCTGAGATTAAGTATGGTTTGGACGACGTACCTTTACAGGAGCCGTTTTCAGTCAATATAAATGCGCAATTGTATTTACGGAGAAAAAACACCATCTGAACGCTTATACTATATAAACACGAAAAAGTGTTTAACCGGACAAATATTAGTGTTGTTGTAAAACTGACCAAAACATTGCTCGGAATCACAAGTTTACGAAAATCTTATATGTATTATAATAAGTTCTTATTATAGAATTTCATGAATTGTACGAAAATTAATTTACGCGAGTAAATTCCATCGTATTGTTTAAAATTACATTCAAACCCCACTTGTTGTGTAGACGTTGGAAACATTTTAAAATAAAACACTTATCCGTTGTTGAAGGACGTACGATGAATATGCCTGAGAAAAATTAAATTAAAAAAAAAAAAAAAAAATCGTTTGTCAAATTTCGTTTGAAAAATGCTTTATGACTCGTATAACTATTTCGATTATTCGTTATAACTATTATTTTTAAATCAAGGTTAAATGTATAAGGCTATGTAAAAAAAAGGAAAAAAAACTATCGAGAAATATCCGAGCACTTAAGTATTTATCGAAAAAACCGATTTGAATGTCTATTAATAAATATTGCTTTGTTCAATTGAATGCGTGATGTGTATAGGAGTGTGCGCGCATACTTTCGAAAAGTATTCGATAAAACGACGCGTGAACAGTTCGAATTACAGACATTGTATTAATTAAAATAAATATCTTATCGCGTAGAAATAATACGGAATATTAAAATGAAATATTTAGTGTAATTTTGTGTAGGATTCGGTTATTAATTTACACCTATAGTAAAGTTAAATCTCGATATTGAAGACTCGATGATTTTTTTTTAATACGAGTACATCTATGCACTTTATTTCCCGAATGGAATTCTGTATTCCACTCGGGCGCAATAAATAGCGTGTTAATATAATTTAGCGTAATTCAAAATTTGCATCGGCCTAATTGAATATTTTATTGATCACATTACGGAATACTTTCACCGAAACACAGACTATACAAAATCGCCATGAAACCTATAAAACGCTATTTTTTTTTATCATTATTTATTATTATTAAACTTACTTATAATCGTTTTTAATTTTAAAAATGTACGCGCATTTATGCGAAATCTGTCCGACGGATAGGCTTTTGTATTGAAATTGCGATTTCCCCCGGAATCATAATAAATTAAACGTTTTCTTTTTATTCTGTTTTATACGCATACAGTTATTCGAATTTAGTTAAAAAAAAAAAAAAACGTTTTGATTGTATATATGTACGTGCAATTTATTTTATAGCGACGCAACGCGTATCAAATTGTCGTCCGAAGGAGTTTTTAAACATTTTCTTTGCAATTCTCATAAATTTCATTTACACGCAACCTGTGTAAAATGTTTATATATATATATATATATAAAGGGGAAAACTGACGAAAACACAATAAAAAGAAATAGAAGCTGCGAGGGGGCAGAGAGGAAAGAAACGACGCAAAACCGTTTCAAAATTCAATACGAATTTTGTATTAAAAAAAAAAAAGCAATGTGTGACAAGAAACGAAATGCGTTCGTTACGAATCCACAGTGCTCCCGTAATTAATTATATGCGTATAATACACGCGTATTTTGCGCGTTCATTCGATTAAATTGTAATTTTATCTGCGAACCATACGTCAAAACATTAATCCAACTCGCCAGATGTGTTGTTGTAAACGTCAGGTTCAATAAAGTAAACCCGACGAGTATTTTAGTGAATTTCAAAAATATAATAATTATTATCTATGACGCGTATAACAATAACAATAATAATAATAATAATAATAATAATAATAATAATAATAATAATAATAATAATAATAATAATAATAATAATAATAATAATAATAATAATAATAATAATAATAATAATAATAATAATAATAATAATAATAATAATAATAATAATAATAATAATAATAATAATAATAATAATACGACATAAACCATAGTATAAAACGTTTAAAAATATTAATGGGATTTGTAATTCGTTTTCTACCGCCCGATCGATCAAACAAATTTCGTATCTAATGCACAAATAGCCGCTTTTTCCGTAAAATCACAGTGTACGCGTGCAAAAACGTATTGAACGTAATATGTATAATGTACGATATTATCAATTTTTTTTTTTTTTGGTTTTTTTTGACTCCGGTAATTATATTTCCTGACAATATCGTTCTCGAATTGTTTATGTCGTTTTTGTTTTGTGCACAACGCGAATTTTAACGTGAAACGTAGTAAAACGTGTCGACACATTCGCACTGTGCGTAAGAAAACGAAATAACTTTTCAAAACTCGGTCTCTTCAATTTTTGTACGAAAATAAAATTTTCCAATGTAAATAATACGTAAGTACACGAGAAATGTAAATCTAATAGAATAAAATTCTATTCCAAATATTCCCACGGCTTTCGGTGTTTTTATTTTTTTGTTTCGTATTTCCTACGAATTATACATTGACTTATTAATACGTTTTTCTTTGTTTTTATAGGGATTTTTTTTTTTTTTTAGTTTATACGTCGCTAATTCGGCTTGAAAAAAAAATACATATTATAATATTCGAAATCGAATCGAAAATTTTTATTGTGTACTGATGCCAAAATTAAAAAATACAGACAAATGTCGACTTTTTTCATTTTATCATACACGTTTGAGTTTAGTAAAACGAACGTAAAGTCTTCAAAAATATTTTTCGAGCACTCAATAACATTTATTAAATAAAACATATATTTAATATAAAATAAGTGTTATCATTAAAATAAAATTATAATATAATTTATAATTATTTTATTGTTTTATATTATTTAAATATATAAACATATTATTTCAAATAATATTTTTAAGGTTACTAAAAAAAAAAATCCGTTATCTTCATGTAACTTGTGTTATAATATAAAGCCATAACGGAAATTGGCACGCAATCGAACGTTTTAAAGTATTACTTGTCAAATTATCATTACCATTATTTTACGAATTTAATGTGTGGCTCCAAAAATGAAAAAAAAAATATTCGAATACGACGCACGAGTTGCCAAGTAACGTTTCGCATGCACACAAAATCGTTATATATATATATATATATATTTTTTTTTTTTTTTTTTTAAACAAGATTTCAATGACACTTAAACATTCGTTTCTAAATGACGGCGGCGTAGATGTGGGTATTATTTTAAAAGCCAAAACATTCCGTAATGGCCAACTCGAAATGTCTGAAAAGCCAAAAACGCGCGCTGGAAAAGAAGGTGGCTGAACAAGAACGGGCGAAAGCGGAAGTGAAAGATTTACAGTTCCAGTTGAACGTGTTGCGGCAAACGATAATCGCCGAAAACCAAAAACCGGAGTGCTCCGACGACGTTCATAGCCGTATGGATGACACTCAGTCGATGTACGAACGAATTCAAAACGACGTACACAAGTTACAGCAGAAGAACCACGAGTTGTCGTGTTGCTTACGTTCGAAAACGTCCGAAATGATGCGAATTACCGACGAAATTAAACGATTTGAAGGCGAGAAAAGGGAAATCGCGGAATACGCGCGTGAGCATTGCGATAAAATGCGTAAAGAAAAAGTAATATATACCGACGCGTGTACGGTTTTATATAATTATAAAATATTTTCGTACACGCGCTGTACGCATTTGACACATACAGACGCGGTGGCGTGCCCGAGGGACGGTTTTTATCGTTAAAACCGTAGGAAATCTTCATTATAACAGTGTAAACAATGAGTAGGAACATTTGTAAGTCCATGCAGGAGCTTCGAACACTCGGTACTTGCGCACGGTTATTGCTGCGTTCCGTAGCAATACTCATATCTTAATTCTTTCTCTTGCGGTAATGCGGAGAATTACATATTTTCTACTCAAAATATAAATACACATTTTTTTTTGAAAACATTCGATCTGTCCGATTGCAAAGACAACAATTTAATTTTATATATATTTTTAAAATCTGTTAAAAAAAAAAAAAAAAAAAAAATAATAAAATCTAATGGAAATCGACGCGTTAATAATATTAAAACGATGTGTCCAAAATACCGCAGTAGAGACAAAGTGTTATGTGTTCAAATGTTATAATGTACGTGTGAGGAAAGATGAGATAAATCGAGAAGAATTTTGAGAACTATTTGTTTGTAGTTGGTTTTTTTTTTTTTTTTTGTTTTTTTTTGCGATACAGACCCACGCGGGGACGTTAAAGAAACGACGGACCGTCCTGGAACGGGCGATCGAGCGCAAAGCGATCGAAATACAAAGAACGCGAAGTGAACTGACCGGAGCGGAGGCGAACGCGAAGTGCCGACGCGAACGATTGCTCGAGTTGCAGCGGCACATCGACGAGCGGCGCGGGACGCGACGTGACGTGACGGCCGAGGTGCGGCGACGGGAGGCGGAGCTGGCGACGTTGCGGGCGACGGGACCGACGCGATTGGCCCGGGGCAAACGGTCGTTGGACGCTATGGCCAAGTCACTGGCGGACGCGTGTGCCGCGGCTAACGATTGGGCGGCCGAGCGCGAACGCGCGGCCGAAGAGCACAGGGAGGTGAAGGCGATCGGCGACGAGGCAGAGTGTCGCGCGAAAGCCGAGCTCCGAGCGCTCCACGAAGAACGCCGTCTGTTGGACGGCCGACTGGACGAACTGTCGTGGCGGCTGGCGAAAGCCGAGTCGGACAACCGGCGGTTGGCGGACGAGGCGAGAGCCGAGGCCGACCGGTTGGCCGGATTGACGCGCGACGTGCATCGGTTGGAAAAACGGATGTCGCACGAGCGTCTGGTGCTGACGGTGAAGCGGACAATGGCCGAAACGGAGAAAGCGCTGCTCGAGACGCGGGACACAGTGGGAGGGATCAAGATGACGATGGTCCGGAACGAATTGAGTGAACTGCGGAAGCTGTGTGACCGATAGCGACGCGGTCAAGAAAAAAAAAAATTCACGTTTTTTTTTTTGCGTTTTAAGTAAAAAAAAAACAGCTTTTTTATTTCGCTACATCTTGTCCATCATCAGACGATTTCTTTTTTGGTCGCTAATTAGAAAACAAATGTTCGTTCATTTTTCTGATTCCGTACTGAATTGTTTTGCTGTTTTTCATTGACGATTACCATAGGCGTGCGCAGACCTTGGTGGCGGGGTGGACGGAGCCAATACTGAATTACGATCAAGGGCACATTCGAGGGAAGGAGAATGCATTGGTCTCCCGTGAGTCTTAACCATAAAATTTATATGAGAATTATGTGTTTTGGAGGTTAAGAGAAAAAAAACGATTATACGAGTAATTAATATTCCAAATAGATGCATATATTATATTTATTATATATAACGACTGTTAGGATTATTTAATTTTAAAAGAAAACATTTTTGATTTATAATAGTTATACTTAGATGATGAAAATTACGAAAAAAAAAAAAATAAAAAAAACAATACCAAATTCTGACTAAATTTGAAATAAACTAAAAACTTAATCCAATTTAAACATGGCAATTCATAATTCTATACTTCTTTCATTTGGAGTTAAAGATATAAACTGCTCAATCGCCTCATTGACATATGCTAATTGTTCGATAAACATTGTCAAGAGGCCATCTTTCCTGTGTATCATCTATACACCTTCTTTAATGTCTCTGTTCTGAAATTTAACAATAAGCTAAAATAAAATTTTTGTAAACGTATAATATGACCAAATTAAAACTGTTGTATTTTAAAGTAATTAAACTGTTGCAGAATTAATGTATATATGTTTTTAAAACAACCCAATATTACCCACCAATAAGAAACCAAAATTTAAATATAGTTATTGTAAAGTCATGCCTTTTTTGCATATTAAAAATATAATTGTTTTAAAAATTAGGTTTATAATATATGTATTTTAATTCAATACTTCCATTATTTTTGGTGATGAAAAATGCTTCTATTTTCTTTTGTTTTGTGTTAGTGACAGCAGATTGGTCATCTTTTTTCTCATTATCTTTGCTCTAAAATGTAATGAATACTAAGTATAAAACTAAATTTTGAATAAAATATTAGGCGACTTTCAAATTATTGTGATTTATAAAATAATGCAATATAAAGTATATTGAAAAAACATAATTAATTTTTTAACTTGCTGTATTTCCAGTAGTATTAATAAACATACACTTCATCACTCTGTCTTCTACTAACTTCTTCATCTTTTAATAACTTATATATATATATATATAAAGTGTAACGTTTCGTTTATATGTGAAGAACAGAAAACGTGATTTTTACAATAATACAAAAAGTATTAAATATATATATGTATATAGTATGATCATAGAATAAGTAAATACACTCGTGAGCAAAAAAAATCGACTCATACCGCAAACTCGCTTTTAAATATCTTTGGCAAAAAAACTTAAACTTCAATCCCATTTTTGATTTTAAAATCTTTAAGTTCAAAGCCTTAGTTTTAAAATGTTTTCTTAGAACTAAAACAGAGATTTATAGATTTAAAAATAGAAAATGGTATACAAGTTTTAATTTCTGTGCTAGAGATATTTAACCGCGAGTTTGCGGTATGAGTCGATTTTTTTGCTCATGAGTGTATACGTCGCCAACTCTATAACACACTTTATACAAAAAGTAAAAATTAAAGACTAAAATATTTACTGTTACTTTTATGATTCTGAAAGTAGTCAATGAGTTAAAAACAACAATATTGATAACGTTAATGTTAATGATAATAACATTTAATCTATGCTAGGAGTAAAATATGCTAAGCATAGGGGGGTAGCCAATAATTTTTGTATAAGTTGATACTTGTTTGTAAATTGTAATCACTCCTATATTATACCGATATTTCGATTTTCGTTTTAACTTTCTTGTAAAACAGCAATTGATTTCCTCGGTCTATGTTGAGGATAATCGTAATATAGATATAAATTCGTTTTTTAAGATAATTTGAGTTTTAAGAAAATTGTAAACAGACGTGATTAAAATAAAGTACGGCTCGGCTCGCAAGGGGGGCCAAGGCCCACCCGGTCCACCCCGTGCGCACGCCTATGACGATTACATGTTTTAAAGATCTTATAACGATAATTGAGATAATTTTCTTAAAATCCATCTTGTATTTTTTCTTATCGTAATATCCAAAAAACTAATTTAATAAATGTATTAAATAAATAAATATATATATGAAGATATGCATTTAAAAAGACTAATAAAAAGATGCCTTTAAATATGGTCTTCAAAAGAAATTCTCTGTACATAACATTTTATTTTAAAAATAAAGTTTCATATACATCAACCTATTTGAGTGAAACAATGATATTTTTTCTAATATCTGGGTAGTAAAAATAAAATTACCAAAGGTATTGGCTGATAAATGATTAATACATTTCAATAAGTTATTCAAAAAATATTTTTTCATTCATTCGGTTTAAAAAAAAAATTCCTTAGTACCAAATTAATATTATGAAATGTTCAATATCTAAAAATGTAAAATCTTCACAAAAAAAAAAAAAAAAAAAAAGAAAAAGATATTATTCAAAATAAAATTTTATATACTGACATTTCGATTCTTAAACGATTCGCCACGGTTTTTAAATGTAAAATTAGGTAACGATTATCATTGTATTATAATGAAGCGCTTACGTAATATGTAATACGTGATTAATGATTTTTCTTATTTTGCAGTCTGCGAAAATTGTTTTCATGGCCTAACAGGCCTAACCTGCGTTTAATTTATAAACGTATATTTTCGACGTTAAATCTTCGATTGTAGCCGGTATCTTTTTTTTTATTCGGTCCTTTACATACATATATAATATATATATATATACGCGTTTACTTTGAAATCCGTTTATTTTTTCCATACTTTTCAAAACATTATATGTTATATGTCGATAATAGAAATATGTCGTGTATTTACTCCTTTGCAACATCAAAGAGGAGTAACGTTAGCGTATTAAATTCATATTATATTAGATTCTTAAACAGTATAACGAATCACGTCATTTTCGATGAACGCGCAAACACCGTAAAGACATCAGAAAAAACTTTTCCCGTCCTTTGGCGTACCTCCTCGCTCTCCCGTCGTCCCTCAAAGCCACGGGGCCCGAAGTTATTATTATTATTTGTGCGTGTGATGCGCGCGATTGTTGAAAATCCAATAACGTCAACTAAAGCGGAAAACTGTCGTTTAAACAAAATCGCAACCAATTTGGAGATATCGAAAAGATATGTATTTGATCAATCGCGTTTCGAATTATCTCGGATTTATATATAACTTAATAGACGTGACTTAACAGCCTGATTTGTGTGGACAGGATAAAAAAAAAGAATACGACTTACCTCCTTAGTCAATAATTTCCCGTCGTCTGCCTGTAATACATTTAATTCGTTAAAAAATATTTATTTCGATCAATACTACCCGAAGTACGGTATAAATTACAACGACAAAAAAAAAATTCTATATTTTGCTTCAATAATTGTATCGTTTTAATGCCAATCTCGTAATTTCTCCTGTGTTATTACATAAAACGAATACGGTTTTATATTCTACAGAGCTATAGTAAGGTTTTACAACGATTGTTATTATATTGTTTTTTTTTTTTGTGTGTTTGCGTACAAAACTGTTTTTGACCGTAGAAGCAGGAGTGCTCCTCCGATCGTTACGTGCTTAGTAAAAATCCGATAATAGTAAATTTCGATACTTTAGAGAATTCATTTTCGATTTTTTTTTTCAATAATATAATATTTTGACAGAAAAATTACATAAATGCGGTGAGAAAATGACGATTATCGTCGAAATATCTATTTCACAGTCTTCGTTTCCTAATCGAGTAAATCCGAACGAGAACCTACTGGTATTGTACGAGGAATAGAAATTATTTTTTCTACTACACATACACGTATATATATATATATATTTAGTAAGTATATTAAATTAAAAAACTCTGATTTATGTTGTGTCGGTACATTTCACTTACATTATATGCCTATTCAATGTATATAAAATAATTTATATATATATATAAATCGATCCCGCACGTGTTCTCGAGTACGAATTACATAAATTTCTCTCGTAACAACAGCAAGTGGTTACGGTGGCGCGTCGTGAAGAAAAAAAAACCGATGTGTATACTTGATTTACGACAATCGTGATGGTTTATCAAATATTTTAGGACATGAAATATGATTCGAAGCTTGTGGGACATTAAAAGCAAACATCGGAAAAAAGAAGTAGAAAAATAAACCGTTCGTTTAATAAGAGATTTGAGAATTTATATTTTTTTATTTCATACACTTTATACAATATTAAATGTTGAAAACGTCGTAATCTTTGATCCGAAAATTGTTTGCCGCAATAGTGTACGTTGGAATTTTCAGATCGTATATAAATATATTTTTATCGTTGTTGACTGTTAGCGCCGAAAATGACATTGTCGTTGGTGACGGGAGGGTATCGGTGTATGTTTGACGTTATTTTTAAAATATTATTTACCTTATAAAAATAATAATAAAAAAAAAAAAAACCAAATTGATTTCAAAATAGTTTTTTAAAAAGACGATTTATAAAGTTATAATCATAGAAATGAATGTAAAAAAAAAACATATAAATGAGCATCGATAAAACCAGCTCCGTACGCCACAGTGTCCACGAGAGCTGCCTACGAACAGTGTATTCAATTTATATTATTTGAACTATAACGATTTCCAAGTGTTTTAAAATGTCGAAAGCCGTAATAAAACGTATAATTCTTTTTATTATGCTATACGTTCAGAAAGAAGAATAAAATGGTAAGATTTAATTGTTTACTTTCAGTGTTTACGTAATTTTATTATGATTTTTGTAAATCATTGCAACAGGAATAAAGGAGGTTAATGTATTTCAGGGCCGTGCTCAAACGGCAACGATAATGTCGTATATCTCCCCATAACGATTTTTTTAATAGCTTTCGCTTATACGAGCAAACAAATTTTCGAATCTTTATCCAGCCACGTTTCAACGAACGGTGTATCACGAATTCTTTTAAATTTTCGTAATGTTTTTATAAAAGAAAAAAAAAACCGTCACATTCGTCCAGAAAATAATATAATTTTGAACCAAAACCTTTATAAGCATCGAAGAAATACGTATTAAAAGTTTGTAAAATCGCAAGTAGTGACTTTAATTTTTACATAGTTTTTCAGTGTTTTATTATGAATTACTTTTGAAATCGATACCGATTTTTTCGGAATCGAATTACAAAATTGTCAACGGAAGATCAATAAAAACGTTTTCGTTTCGCTAAAAATCAAATCGTGTTACAGAGTACGTTTTGTAGATGACTCTTACTACAGGCGGTAATAAAGACGCTATTGAGATTTGTTTCGCATCGTCAGAAATCTCTAAACCTACGGAACACGGTGATATTGCACGTGCATGTCGGTAGAAAAAGAAAACGAAAACCGAGCACGTCACTGTTATATTGAAATTAATAGAAACAAAGTGTTATAGCCTAACGCTTGTATGTAGTCTCGAAATCCGGATTATTTATCGTAGACAAGGCAAGCAAGAAGCTGTGCGCTTATAAGAGCGAAACGTATGGTTCTTTTTTTTTTTTTACGTCGAGAGAAAATCGCGCATTTTCACGAAATTCTCCGCAATTGCGTGGCGGCATTTGAATTGCGGGCAGATGAACATTTTTACACACTATTCCCCTTAGTTCAAGATTAATGTGTAACCTATCTTTAGGGTTCACAAAGTTTTCGAGCTTACCACGAAAAACTTCAAGTCAAAGCCACTGATAAATTTGTCCGTTGTAGATCTTGGGACCGCGACGTATTCCGAGATTTTGATAAAAATCTTACGACTCAATTCGCCAACAATAATGTATTGAATTGTTATTTTTAAATCAAACGCTTATTGTATACGAACGTGAAAAAGCTAGGCGTATTGAAATAACGTTTTGATGGTAATTGTTTTAAAAATATTTTTCGTTTTATTTTAATATGGTTAAAAAAAAAAAAAAATTCTACACAAACTATTAAGGATGAAATTACATAACGAAAAAGTTTTAAATTTCTCGTGGCTTAAATATTTATTGCGGCCGCGTTCTAATTATATGACGAATAAACTTTTACTCTACAAACATGTAAATCCTATCGTTTCAGTGCATACGTATCACGACACATATATATATATATAAATGACACTGTAGCTTTTATAAACTTTCGAGTATTTACGTTCATCAGTCGGTAATTATATAGTTTTTCGGCGTCGTCGTGCTGTGTGCAAAATTCGACGCTCCTCTGTACGACGCGATCTATTTTATATATATTTTTTTTTTCTGTTAATATCATTACGGTACCTACTGAAAAACGCCGACGTAAGTTTGCGCGATATTATCTTACGCGTTCCAATGAAATAATTTTTGAACGTCATCGTTGGAGCCCAAAAAGGAGACGCCTTTCATCGCGATGGAAAACCGCGTTTGTAAGCACAGTCAATTTCAGAAAAAAAAAATACACAAACAAAATATCGTTTCTTATTCTCCAGTAATCCGGTGGTTATTATTCTAAACTACACACTACTGAATCGATAATTATAATATAACGACGACGAAATTTTCGTTGAAATTAATTTTTCCGAAAACAACTTACACAAACGTATACGTATAGCAAAGATTTTTTTTCTAAAAAAAAAAAAAACTCATTATTATAATTTAGTGTTTACGAAACACAACTGACATTATTAAAAAAACCAAAGTTTTTTTTATATTGTAATAATGTATTAAATACTCATAATTCCACGAATATGTAAATTAAAAATTTAAACAGAAGTATAATATAGTAATGCAAAAACTGATCCACATTCTATAATAATAATATAAACCTAATTACATAACTAAATTACACGTAAATAAAAATTTAATATATATATGTGTATTTTTGATTCCGAGCGAAAAGATGAATCTTATAGTTTTACGTTTTTTTTTTTTTTTTTGGTATTCTGTATCCGATTTTTCGACTGGAAGGAGCGCTTTGATCACAACACGTGTTTTCTTACACACTTTCCATATTTTATCACAACTTAACACTTACTATATATTTTATGACATACAATATGTATTAAAAGAAAAGATATGGTCGTATACACACAAGCTATACGTATTATTTAAAATTGTCACGAATCATCGAGTCTTCCATTCAGTACACTGATTAATACAGATTATTACAGTGTAATGTGTAAAAAAGGAATGTGCGGAGTTCTAACCTGCAGCACATAAAATACGTATTATTACAATATCGAAACGAAATTATAGAAGTAATTGAAAATCAGACATATGAACGTATGTGTACATCATCAGAACATGACGATTTTCGCGATTATTAAAAATTCGAATGGTGTTCGTCCGAGAGGAGATTTCGGGTTCGGACTCCCCATTGAATTTCAACACGTAAAAAATGTTTACACGTGATTCAAATTTAATATAATAAAATTTTAATGAAAATTAAATAATATGATAGTAATAATATTTTACACGTAATTATAATTATAACGTTTAATAATCGATTTATATTTTCGTGAACAAATTTATTAAATTTATATTAGAACTTTTTTTTTTTTTCAGCTTAAATATCTACGCTTAAATAAATATGAACCCCCCTCTCACTCCTTGAAACAATTCTGATTGCACCACTACGTTTGTTGCTGACAAATGAGATTTATTAAACTGAAATATATTATAATATGTACGTGGGATTCGTTAAACCAAAATATTCGAGCGTTTAGCATAAAAATGTTATATATTGTGTATAACGTTCCACAATTAGATTATAAATGAGTAGAATGATAAAACAAATTTGCTCCGCGGCGAGTGTAAAACGATCAATAATTGACGTAGATTCTTATTAGGGGATTTTTTCAATATTTGCGCAGAGTTCGTTTATTATAATATATTATGCAGTGTAACGCGGAAAACAAACGAATAATTCGGACGAATTTTCCTGAATATTTACGAACGCACATTAACTACAATTTTCTTATAGTCCATCTGATTTATTTGCGAACGCATAATTTCAAATGTCTATACCAACTGCGTTTTATACTTTGGTCGCAAAAAGAGTGTTATAGACGGTGATGTCACGAACATTTAAAATATAACGCCACCTAAGAATTTAGGTCCCACGAATATTTATTAATTTTTATATTATGCTTTTGTTGGAAACATTACGTCGAGGCAATTACATTGGGAAAAGGAACGATACATATTTTATAAAGAAAAAAATGTTAAATTAGGAAGCCAATGTTATATAAATGAAAATGAATAACGATAAAGGAAAATGGGTGTTTTGTAGGAGATTTTCATGTGGAGAGAAGAGGTAACACATGTAGAGGATAAGAGTGAAACAAATAACTTTTTGCTAATGAGAAGAGAAGGGCGGTTGATGATGCGATTAAAGTCACAGACTTTGTTTCCTCTTGGAATCTATTAAATAAATAATTAATATATTTTTTTTAAATTTTTTATAAACAGCTTTACAGTAAGGGTTTCTCTTCGTCGCGACATAATTCATATGTCCACATATTATTTACGTTTAGCGTGTGCGAAGACATTTTTTTTTCTAGTCCCTGTTCAAAATTACCCACTATTTATTTATTACTCCCCTAAAAAAAAAAAATTAATTCATTACGTCTATGAAGTTAGGTAATCCGTACTTGATGAATAAACGCATGGTGCACATGATATGATATTACAATTTAGTAATATGAGTAATAGTAAAAGTCATATTTTATTTGTCCGAACGAAATTCGCCACAGCCCGGTTTTATATCTCAACACATACCGCGCGTACATGGAGATGTGAACGAACAATGGTTTTTAATAAAATAAATTATGTCAAACGAAATGTTCACTGGTATTTTATTAAATTGTTCGTTGTAACGTAGTATTTTATACTTAGTCACTTATGCTAAGAGCTTTTACGATTCATTAAGTACGCAGTCTCTGTGTAACGAATTGCCTTTAATGACAACACTAAAAGTAAACATTTTCACGTCTTAACAAAAGAAAATCATCCTGTTGTTTACAAGTGCGAATTAACCATATATATATACACATAGTTCAGCTATTGGGGTCGACTAAAATTCGCTGAAAACACTGCATTTTAAATCGTATAAATAAACATTACTGTAGAATACAAAATGTTCCTTTAGTTTAACTGCAGTGCACGTCTTATTTTAACTGTGTAAGAGACCACAGTACGGATATTTATTTATGATAATCGACATCGAAAACATATAATATACATGTATTATATGCATATTACGTATACACTATATTTATTTAAATAAAATTTAAAACTTTAACATTTTTTTCCCATTCATTAGTTATCATAATATTTCAAAACTATTTTTCCTCTTATAGATATTGCGCTTAAATAAAAAAAAAACAAATATATACACGTCGAGAACGATTTTCCTTGTATCAATACGATATCTTGACGGTCGTGAACTTTACAATTTTAATGGATAACCCAGTAACGAAAGAAAATCGAAAATACATTTTCGAAATAAAATTCAAACGCTACCATAACGATATATCTTTGACACTGTGAATTTTTACAGACTTTATTTTACGAGTTGTACATTTTTTTGTGCGTATATAAAATTATCCAGTCAGCTGATATGTTTAAAAGATATTTTCACGATATATTTGCACGTGACAAATTCGTTTTCACTGTGAAATGTCCAAAATAGAAATTAAAACCGTTTACAAATCCTGTATTGTCATGTTGTATTTGGCTTCGTGACCATCGCAGTTAGCGCATACATACGTGTGATTTGTTTGTTGTCAGATAGTGTGTGGGGCACATCGTTTTGGGCGATACAACGGTTATTTGAGAGTGGAAAACAGAAAATCGGCGAGACATCGGGCGAAATCGAGTGAAATGCCGAAAGTCATCACATAAGTCGTCGACAACAATCGCGATTCTGTCGCGAAAAATCCCAACCCCGATGTGTTCCGTAGTGCTACGGTGGTACGCGTTTATATTATATTTACAATAAACGAATTTACGAGGAGTGTTTTGAAAAGAAAAAGTTCAACAGGAAAACGTCTCGTTTTAAAATTTTTCTTTGATTTTTTTCGAACATTTAAACAATTATACTTTTGAAACGCGCCGCATTATATTATATTTATAATATAATATTACGTGTTTTACGCGCGATTCGACCGAAGTTATCGAAGTTTTTTCTGTTCTGACACTGTACACTCGAGTTACTAGACTACATTTTCATTAGCATTAATACGCGTATATGTATAAATATGTGTTATAATAAAAACGAGAATTTATCACACCGCAAATCATAAATTTTGGTAATTTTTATATAAATAATAATAATAATAATAAGTTTCCCCTACATTATTTATAGTACCCGAGACGGGCGCGTATAGTTATAATGTACTCGTATATAGTTATTAATATTGTTCGTCCGGTTTTTTTTTTTAAAAATTTTGTTTTACGTATGCTATGAGAACGCGTCCCGACGGACGCGACGGCAAAAACATTCTGGGGCGATATTCGCGCGAAATATTCGTATAAAAATATGATATACGACATAACGAGTGCGAACTTCATTTGGTTTTTGGACACGTTTAAGTAAACCCATACGTATTAGTAGTAAAAGTATGTGTAACAATTTAACAGTTTTTTTTTAACGGTAGTCGTTCTCATATTAAATTTACAAACTTTGTTCGAAAATTAAACAAAACGCGCACGTGTGAACCTATTAAAGTGTTTTAAAAATCATCCGGTAAAACAATACACCTTAATAAGTCAGCGGTAAGGGAGGTATACTTGCGGTGTATTATAATTTCGATAATACGAGTAGTTCAAATACGTATACTCGTAGTTGTTAAAGTTTAAACCTACGACGGAACGATAATTTAATAATAATAATAATAATAATAATAATAATAATATTCAAATGTTGTGCAAATTGTTGTAGAAAAAAATCATACTATTACGTATAATGTAGATAATGATTTAGAAATGTTTAATATTCAACGTAATATTTATATATATAAATACAGTTTTAAAGCAACTACATATATTATATTAATTAAATGCCGTAGTCGATTTTTTTTCCCTATCCGTACAATTTCTTTGCTATTTTTTTGTTTCAACTCTGTATTTTTATTGTATAAATGTTAATTTTCTTTATGCTATATTGTTCATTTTTAACCACTTTGAAAAAGGAGAAAGATCTCAATTCGACCTGTGACCATTTTTTTTTTTTATTTTTGCTCACCGAATATACCGAAACTACTGGACCGATTTGGATGAATCTTTTTTATATGAAAGAATGTTTTAAGAGAATAGTCGCACGGTGATCATATTTCGCTGTCAACAGTTAATTACCAATTATATACTATAAGTAAATACTACGACTGAAAAAGATGAAATAAAAATATATTTTTAAGAAAGGAACGAATTTAAAAACAATTTTTTTAAAGCTTTTTAAATGTAAAATACTTTTTTCTTTAGACTTTATGGGCATTACCACGAATTTTCGTTATTATTTTTCTTTGTAATATTGAAATAAAATTAAAAACAAAGTTTTCTTTTATATATATATATATATATATATGACTTGGAATATTCTTATATATTTAAAATTTAGATTTTTTCTTTTTTAGTAACTTATTTTTATAACAATTTAAATATGTACCTAATATTATCAATTGCGGTAAGAATACGATTAATCCGAAATAAGACGGTATTTTTTTTTATGAGATATACCGCGGTTTCATAACTGTGCGTTATAATTTTTAAAACGATAGTAATATTGTAATATTTGTTGTCACGTACGCGACATTTTTTTTTATGTTCGCGTTATGAATTTCACTTTGATTTATTTTTTATACGAAAACACGGAAATTAGTTTTTTCTTCTTCGTGAGTATTTTCTATTATACCATAACATAAATGTGTAAACGTGCGTTTGTTCGAAGTAGTGTCGAGAACTACTACGGTTTAACGAAATTTTCACAGAAATTATGTATACGATCTCGCCCGAATGTGCGCTATTAGTTATTTCTCATGTAGAAAAAACACACAAAAATAGTGGTTTTTTTTATTATGTGTCAAACTATTATAGATAGATGCATGAAAATGCAAAATACGTTTGTGATCGAAAACCGGACTTATATAGATATTTCGATTGGATTGTTTTTTTTTTTTTTAAACGAATTATAACCAAAATAGTAATTTTTTCTCCTCCGAAATATCGTTTTTCTTTCGAAAATATTTAATTAAAGTATTCGTGGTTTTATTTTTATTTTTTTAACGTTTCAGTTTTCGTCGATCGAATTGTACTTTTCAACGAAATTCTGTTGGAATATAATGACAAAAAAACCAAAATATTATAATAATAATAAAAATAAATCGTATAATTATTTTTATTTTCGTAAGTCGTTTACTTTGCACTCTTCTTTTTAATAACGTCGTTGAACGTGTTTACAAATTTTCGTTAGTTAATTAACCCGAAATATTAATTTTGTGCAAAAAATCGAAATTTCTATTTTACGAATTCTCGATATTATCGTGTACGACATAGTTGTCAATAATATTTGTTTCGAAACAAATATGACACGTGTAATGAAAAGCAAAAATACAACATACTACATGTATGCACGCGTAGGTTGACATATAAAATTATCATAAAAACATATTACACCTCCTAGTATTGTGATTGTGCGTGCGCACATATTGCTTGTTATTTTGTTTGTGTGATCTACATTTGTCAACACATTTATTATTCCGCTATGGTATGACGCAATAGCGGTTTTACGTTACTTTGTCGAAGCGTCCGTCATTTCTTTAAAGTGTCAACCGGAAACCGCTAGAAGTGTGGCCGCAAGTGATTTCACTGAGAAAAAACAAAAACAAAAATACTGCGCTTTGTCCATCATACAGTTCTCGTTAGGCGAAATCGGTAGAAAAAACAAAAAAAATCCAAAAAGAAATTTATATATTTTCTCCTTTCGCGATTACTGTTTTCGATATGCGTATTTTTTTAATAGATCTTTATGGAATAATGTGAAAATGATTTATACGTATTATCAACTGGATTAAATGTTCAATGTTGTTACGTATAAAGGATATAAAACAAACGCTTGCTGAGGACGATGTATTGAACCGTGATATTTATGCCAGTTATAATGTTGTGTAGCACATCGTGGGCTAGTTTGCATTATGAATATTTTTCTAAAATACAATGTACGATTTTAAAACGCTAAATCGCGCATTACTGTCGTTTTATAAAAACGGAAAAAAAATTATTATATATGATTCAAAAATCGGCTATAGTTAGTTTTTTTTTTTTTTTTGGTAGAGCGAAAAGGATTTTGCATTGCCGAAATACGCGCGCGTATGAGCTTAGTCCGGGTATAATATTTTTAAAGTCGTAAAATTTTTCTTAAACGCAAGTTCCGCTGTGTAGAAATTATATATAATAATGCCATTAAATATCGCGTTATAGTCGTCGAGCGTGTACGTGCAGTGTTTTGTACAGTACTACATTTTCTAATGTAACGCGGACCAATATCAATCGTCGGCGGAATTCGAGAGGATTGTCGAATTTATAAACTACACATTCACGTAAACTGCTGTAATTCGCCGGGCGTTTGCAGAGACCTCGTAATTTATAATAAAATTTGCGCGTGTCACAATCATAAACTCCGTTTACAGTTCAGAAATCTCTATTTATGGTCGTATACAATGGGGACTCTAAACAACGCGCTGAGCTGTTATGACGAAAAAAAAAAACCATATTATGTCAACTGAGTCGTTCTTCTATGTTTTTGAACGCAATAAATGTTTATTTTCAACGTGCTTTATTACAAGTCGTTATGTACGAAAATGCATACACATAACGTACACGTAACGCGAGTGACACGATATATTATTATATACATTTCTAATAAATATAATTAATTATTATAAAATATTTACGACGTCTTATGTTTATAAACGCGTTTTCGCGGAACTCTTTCCATCGTTTTTCACACCGTCATCAAAAAAGGAAAAAAAAATGTTTTTCAATTTTCGAAAAATGAAAATCCAAAATTCGTACCGATTATTTCACGAACGCGTTCCGGTTTCGTCGTTACAATATTATAATACTACACTGTAGACAGTATTTCCGTAACATATCGCGCAGTGTAATAAAGCGTATTGGATATGGTTCGATAAAGCATTTTCACAACACGGCGATTGTCGAATGAAAAATGGTATTGTGCGTACGTGATCAGCGTGCCGGCTGTTATTGATCGATCGTTTTGTAAGTAATCAAAAAGGTGGACGATTTCTATTGCGCATGATTGATATGTACAATTATTGTACATTAGTGTGTGCGTGTGTGTATGTGCATCGATCAAATCGAGACGATAATAATGTTTTTTTTTCTTTTGTAGAATTTAAAGATTTGAAACGGTAAGTACCGAACGCGCGCGCGTTAGAGAAGAGCAAAACTGTTCATTTGGCTGTTTTCAAACCGACTAACTGTTGGTCTTGTTAAAAATAGAACACAGAAAAAAATTGAATACTTCATTCGCACATTGATAGCACTGAATGCACTCAGTGCTTGGAAAGTACCGTTTTAAAAGGAATCAGTTCACGTTCCTTTTGCTAATAAAAAACGAACTAAATCCTTTCTTCGTTTCTAAAAAGAAACAGTTTTCGTTCCTCAAAAAATTTACAATTTTTAAATGTATATATATACAGGTATAATATTAAATAATTAAAATCAATTTTACT
Source organism: Chaetogeoica ovagalla (assembly GCA_032441825.1). Classification (NCBI taxonomy): domain Eukaryota; kingdom Metazoa; phylum Arthropoda; class Insecta; order Hemiptera; family Aphididae; genus Chaetogeoica; species Chaetogeoica ovagalla. The sequence continues at coordinate 5,349,033 of CM063724.1, read as the reverse complement.
TTGAAGTACAAACCATATTTTGTGTCATTTTTATTATTATTATTATTATTTAAATAATAATTAACGGTACGTGCGGACGAGTTCATTCGGGTTCACGCAGAAAAAATATAAATTTTAACGCTTCTACATTATAATAATATAGTATATTTTAGTGTTTTACGCAATCCACCTAAATGTCATATAATAATAAATCAAGATGAATCGGTTTACGTTTATATGTGTAATTAATTCAGTACGAACGCAGCAACGAGCTACAATTATACAATTAAATCAGTATTATGGAAATGTTATGAATCAAATTAAATACTTTTTGTGCGAGATATTTTTCAAATATCGGAATATTGTGAGGTAGAATCGTTATGTTCGTTAATGAAATTAAAATTCAAGCATTAAAATCAAAAATCCTACGACCGGATCACGACGTACACCGGCTAATTAACTTAATTTATCAAACGCAATTTTTTTTTTTTAATATCTCTAACGATGTACTTGATATTATAATCAGAAATAATATTGGCAATGGGAGTATTATGATTTTATTAACAAATATAACGTATTATATTTTTCCTGTGACGAGATGGCATTTTTTTTTAAAACAAATACTTTAGAATTATTGTTTTTTGTGGCCCCGCTACAAAAATGAACTCCGTGTTAATTTTTTCCCATAGGAAAAAGCAAATTACTCTCATTGATTGACCCATCCGTACGTTCGCTTTGTCGTGAGCGACTCGTCTGTGCAATAATATTATAATACATAAAAGGAAAAAGTTACTGACTGATCTATCAGCGCACAGCTCAAACCATTGGACGGGTCGAGCTGAAATTCGGCACGCGGATAGTTATCGCGACGAAGGCATCCGTAAAGAAAGAATTATTAAAAATTCTACATTTAAAAAGGAGATAAAAAAAAATACCGAAATAAATATAATATATAATTACGTATACAGTCATATGGACGATAAATAATCCCGACGGCGGGGCCGCGTTTCGAAAAACATGCCTCCTCCGACCATTCCCCGCAATGCCGTCAATATTATTCGTACACTCATGCGCGTGTGGTGGACGTCACAATATGTCCGACGTGCAGTGTATAGCTGTGCTCGGCGCACGGTCGCCGTTTCATTTATCTCTTTACACGCCGTAGTCGCCTGTTGTCTTCTCGTCAGCTGTACGTCTACCGCAACTCAAAATAAAGAGAAACGCTATGCGCTTCGATAGACACGGTGGTTAACATAGACGGCGCTATACTGATTAATTATCCGGTCGAATTTTTTCGTATTCGTTTCACCGGATCGCGGGAGGTATGCCATACCGTAGTCATGTTAATCCTGTTGTGTCGTGTTGCGAAATTTCGAAACCACCTAAAGTGCGCGACGAGACCGGGCTGAATGTCAAAGCCTCTCACATCGCCGAACGGTGGAAGCCACAATTTTAATTGGGCGTGCGCGCAAGGGGCAAAACGGTATTTCAATTCCGAACGATCATCCGTTCGAGGATTTATACGATTACGGTTTCCCCTCAGAGTCTGCTTTGCAACGACGACTATAAACGTGTCTCGAGAGAAAAGTGTTTTTTTTTTCTACGTGATTCTACGTAATCTGTTCACGCGTAAGTTCCTCTAGTAACTCCATGGTTTTGGGCACAATAATAATAATAATAAACTAAATAAGTAATTAATATATATATATATTGTTAAAATATTTTTTAAACGATATTAATTGAATTTCGTTAAAATGGATTCAATTAATGGAATATGTAAAATATTAAACGCTGCACGGGGGCAAACGAAGTTGAATGGAAATGTTATGTTGTATACAGAAAAGTTTTTAGAGGTTGAAAAAAAAATATTTAAAACGAAACAATCTACCGCCGGGTAAATACAATTGTATTTAATAATATTACACTTCACGCTTTTCATTTAACACCTCTCATACTGTTCACGGGCGAAGCCGGATAATTCAGCTATACTCGTAAATTAAAATACGTATTTCGTTACCGGACGGCGAACATTTGGTAGGTGAATCGTACGACTACAGCAGTCTGTTATAAGCACGCAAAATATACCAATGAATTAAATTAGGCAACATTTTAAATAATAACAAGCGGATAGTTTTTGAAAGCGAAAAAAATATGTATTTTATACAATGTACATACAATCATAAATGTTTGATTTAAACGGTGGAAAAAAGTCGAAAAACAAATAATAAACAATAGAAAATGTAAAAAGTATGATTTAAATTAACAAACGAGGGGTTTAATATCGATGTTTTCGAATAAATTAGATTAGGTGTGATCAGCTCCAGGGAACAACAATTTCGGCATTCGCTCTTTAAGTGACCTTGTATTACCACAGCTGTAACAGCTTTATTATTGCTCTGGGCAATCACGTTCCATATGTCCAGGACGATTACAATTTTGGCAAATGACAGAATATTTTCCGTTACTGTTTCTGAAATAAAATTATAAATAATATTTTAATAATGTCCATTATTCGCATCACACATAATTGCATAATATTTATATAACTGCACGATAATCAAAGAACACAGGTCAGAAGAATTCATAAGAAGTCCAGTAATATAGTTTATATATATGTAATTGTATATTGTAATACTACTAACACAATATAAAATTTTGTTTAGGATTTTAAACATACAAATAAGAATAAAAATTAAAAAATATATATACTGGTACAAAAATTATATTTGATATTGGCAGGTAGAAATCATATATTCTACGTTTCCTAGCAACCATACAAAAACAGTTCACCATTACCTGCTTTCCGTGCAGTCTCCTGAGAAATGACCGCGCTTATTACAGTTGTAACAAATAGTGCTGCTACTCCCGTCGATTGATCCACGTTCTCTCCGTTTATCTGGGCAATTACGGACCGAGTGCCCATTTTTATGACAATGGTAATACGATGGTACGTTATTCAAACATTCACGAGTTAAACGGTCATCGCTAGTACATCTAAAATTTTAGATTCTTTAAAATAACTCACAAGCTATATTTACAATATTAAATAAATAATATTAAAAATGTAAACGCAACTAGGGAAAAAAATATTTTTTATTACATAACATTAAGAAAAGAAACAAACAAGTATAACAGCGACTTTAATTCGAAAACCTACAACTTTAAAAACAATTTTCATTTTAAGATGGCTATAACGCAAAATAAACCACTGAAATGAGTTTAAACATAATAAACTGTCAAAGACAATACGACTGATTCTATTCCTCCGATGGTACAATTTTTTCCAAACTACGGACAGACTACGGGACAGAAGAATCCATACGCATTGTCAACTCAGACTGTACAGTTTAAACGCATTGATTCTATACGATGCATAAGTACCTGTACAACTTTTCTCTGTCTTTACAATCACGGGCAAGACGACCACTGCATTTGTATTTGTAACAGTTGGTTTTGCGGACATCGCCATCTTTATCGCCTCGGCTGAGTGTTGTGTTGTTGATGGAACTGGTATCGCGGCATTCTTTTGCAAAATGTCCAGAATGGTTACACCGAGAGCATATAATTCCACCACTCACAACTGATGATTAACAGAATAATATAAAAATTAATCGATTTTCTTCACAAATAAAGAAACTAATCCGAATCAAAACATGTAGCAAAATCGAACTTGAACACGTTATTTAAGCATGTCGACAAAAGGAAGAAAGATATAATCTGCCAAAAGTTCATGAGTTATTTGTACAGTACGATATATCATCATCATCCGTTAATGGTTTAGACAAGAAGATTTCTATCGTCAAGAAGATTCTTCGTCGTGATCATTGTTAAAAACACTTACGACGATTTTTGCAATCACTGCCTGCCTTGCTTATGTTTTCTTCTTCACCACCAGGTCTGCAGTCCAAAAGTTTAAGTGTCCATTTATTCTTCTGTAAATCCAAAATATCTTGTATCATGAATCTCGTCCTCGACGAGAAACTTTTCACTGAAATGAAATCCTTAAGATTATCGAATTCATTGGTCAAATCGTACAACTGCAAAAATAACGTACGCGTGAAAAACTATCGGACCAACGTTTTCCCTATATATATATATTGTGCTAATTAATTTTCTCAAACGTTATAAGTACAAAATGTAAAATAATTTTTTTTTTAAATAAGTTAGCTACAATAAATACGTACTTGTTCTAATTTTTTTCCGGTAATCCTCAATAAGTTACACAAATATTCTAACGGTTCCTCCGTACGTTGGCGTATCAAGTAAGCGATACAATACAGTATTATTTCCAGGTGAATGATGTTTTGATTAAACATCTCTCCAATGAAACTGAAAAAAGAAAAGCGATTTTTTTATTTTAACGCGAACCACCGATTGTATCTCGGGAAATAAAACAATTTCTATAATATAACAATATCTCATTCTACAGTATTTGTTCATAATATCAATACGCGTACAGCGATCGCTTATTCGATACAAACGTCAGTCGATTTTCAAATGGATATATTTATACTTTAAAGAAATCTGTTATTGCAATAGATAATAATTGATATAATTGTCGTTTCCGCAGAACTCCGCGAAAAGCGACTCATTATAATTTAATATACGACCAAACATTTGATTTTATTTGTATTACGAGTAACGAAATTAAAAACTGTTTTAGTTTTCTACGATACTGCAGGCGCAAGAATATAAGTTACAATTCGAAAAACAAAAGTTTAAATTTGCTTAAGCTGTTACCGGCAATTTCCCACGGAACGGTGACGAAACTTTCTTTGGTATTTTTCGTACTCGAATTGAATTTGTTTTTTCTTTTCCTGTGTATCATATGCATTTAGAATAAATATACAACGTACATTACACAATATGATATGTATTTTATTGTATTGATTTTCTCAAATAAACGACCGAGTAAATACATCCACCGAGTCTCCTAACCACCCTCCCCGACCAACCACTGCCTTACGAATATATCGACCATAAAAAATTGTTTCGCATCTAACACGTCGATAATTAGGTATATATATATAAAGCGTATGATGAATTACGGGATTCGCGCAGGAATTAATTTCTTCCAGTTTCTTCGCCGACTCCGTTTGGTTGTTCACGTCCGATTCGAATAAACTCTGACATTTTTTTATCACGAGCGACTGAAACGACGTGGTCACCGTACTATTATCGTCACGTCGCACTTGCACGAATTGCATTGCCGAACATAAGGCCACATAAATAGAAGTGAAACATTGTTCGTCGATCGCCTATATATATATATATATATATAATATTTAACACGTATATACAAGGAACAGAGAATAATTTGACGAGCAATTGGATTTTAAAGAAAAACTGAACTCATAATGAAAACAAACATTTTTTTTTTTTTTTTTTAACAAAAACATCGACTATTTATTATTTTCGATTTTAACTTTAAATCTTTAATACGTTCTAGTCGAAATTTGTTTTTTTTTTTTCATAAATCATTTGCATTAAATTTTAATTTTTGTCAATATATAAATAATTCGTTAACGAAATCGTTTTATCGAAAATGTAATCACGTTATTTTCCTAATGTTTATTATAATAATAACATTATATTACTCTTTCGAAAATCATATCAACGACGTTTTCCAAACGTTCAATTGTGTTTACCGGAAGTTCTACGAAACTTTTTATAATCACGTCTTTGTTTTTCGGCGTAATCTTATTCAGAAATGATCTGGCTTTTTTGTTTAATTCCTGTTCACATAAATAAATGCAGTTAAAAAAACAATTTAGCTTAGACAGGAATCTGAGCCGAACATCATCTATACTCCGGTTTTTCGGATTTCGATTCTATATTTGATTATGTATAATTGAAATTCCTGTAACATATTATACCTCGGTCGTGATATCTTCGACATGTGCACCGACACTAGTCCTGCCAACAGCCGTCGTCTTCTCACTCGCCACGATCGCCTGAATCCACACGTTCTCGGCCCCGTCCAATTGGTCGTCCTTATTCGACGGTAGATACAAGTTAACTATTTCGGTCACAATTTCGCCCTCACTGCCAGTATCACTTATTGTAATAGCTCGCTGTTATAATTTTTTTTTTTTTCAAAATAAACGAATCAATTTAATCATATTTAGTATATTATTTCACAATCAGCTACAGATTCAACGATTTTCAGGCCCTAAGTGTTAAAAAAAGAATCTTTCCAATACATACGCTATATAAAAATAAAGATATTTCTACAATATATATATATATATATTTGTTTTTTTACATTAAAGTGGTATGAAAAGAAACTGCGTCAAGTTAAATATATCCGAAAAACAATGTAAATTTTTAATATATATATTACTCGTAAATTTAAAATTTGTTTTTAACGTTTTAGGTTAGTATCTCGCCAGCTGTTTTCATATTTCTTTTCTTTTTTTTTTTTTTTGATAATTAGAAAATTTTAAATTTGAACTATAAGTCAAGTTACTTTTTTTTTCAAAGTTAACAAAAAAAATATTGGTTGACTTTTAATTTGATTTAAAATTAAATTCAACGAATTAAACAAATTGTCAACTTACTCAGCCTCGATATAAATTACAAGTGTTAATTTAGTAAAATATCCGTTTTTAAAATTCGTACCGTTATTTCGCACGCGACTTCGGAGACCGCACTCTCAGGGGAATCGTCGATCGACGCACTCGTCGATCTTCTACGATTATCAACACAACACGAAAAACCACAATTCTTCTTTATTGATTTCCATACCGCTCTCCGGCAACGATTAACGCCCGAAAACGTATTCCTCAACGTATTCATTATGTAATTAAGGATATGTCAATATTTTAACAAAAAAAAAAAAACTACGACTGTAAATTACAGTTAAAGAAAAAAAATCAATTTCACAAATTTCGACGTGACAAAATCGAATGTTGATATTTTAACAGTATCAACGGTTACTGTACGTTGCCATGTAATAAAATGTATATTATTAATCTCATATATTGGCCGAAAAGAAAAAATAATATTACATATATGTTCAGATCGGTGGTTACCAACGGAGAGATTGCGGTCCATCGATGATCCGTGGATTTATTTCCAATGATCCGTGGTGTCGAATATTTTGATTTTTTCCCCTGTTAATTTTACATCAATTCTTTTTTATTATTTTATCATTTCAAAATCAACGAATTTTCGGGCGGTACAGATATAAAAAAAAAAAAAAATCACGTCCTTGTGAAATTTGCAATTCCTCGTCCCGCTCGGAATATAAAATATGTTTAGAAATCGGAAATTTAGAGCAAAGCTCGCAGTAATAATAATAATAATAATAATAATAATAATAATAATAATAATAATAATAATAATAATAATAATAATAATAATAATAATAATAATAATAATGACTTATGTGTATAAATTAGGTATTATTTCGATTCTGTGAAAACGTTTGATTGCCATTTCATTCATACGTATAGTTAAAACGGCGAGAGGAGATGGAAAAAATAATGCACGTGTATATACTAATACGCGATCACCACATTTCGTCTCGCGTATATTCCGTTCACGTATGAATGAAATTAATCTTCTCGACAAAGTGGTAAATATACTTATCCGCCGTGAGCATACGTTTGTATATAAGTGTTGAGACTGTCGTCGTGACAAACACGCAGATATATTATACAAATCCCCGCGTAAGCGCTCGAATGTGTGAATGCTTTTCCCGGAGGCTTATGCGTAAAACGATATAACTTAATTACTATGTGTAATGTGTGTGCTAAATGCACGAACAGCAGGAAGCGATGGAAATCGAATACATAACAAGCGCGTCAGGTCTCGTCCATATTTCGTCGTTAATTATCATCGATTATTATTATTATCATAAAATATAGACGCGTAAATAAGATTAATGATTGAACGGCAGAGTTCAATAAAATAGTAGTGTTATTGCATGTGGTCCACGGAATGCTAACAGAAACAATGGACGGGATAACGCGCAGAAAGTTTCGTAGAATAGATGAGAATGTAAAAATGAATGACCGTATAGGAAAGGTAGAATACAAGAAATGGATTGGCGTGAAGAGCAACAGTGTAAGAGTGCATTTTATACCTTTGGATAAAACGAGAGAGATCCAATTGAGATGGTATACGGTCGTGTTTAGAACGGAAAAAAGGAAGAAGAAAACAGGGGTGGACGGAATTGAAGATGATATGAGCCGTAGCTGTTGTGAGTGAGAGATGTGCTTTAAGGAGGTTTGGGACTAGGGTGGCCGAACCCACATAATTGCGAATGTAAGGCGAAGAAGAAGGAGACTAACACTATGAAATTAATGACGGATGATAATAATAATAATAATGTTTTATAATCAAATCGATTACAAAAATAAATCAACAGTGTTTCGAATTATCGTTGTTCGTCTTCCATTTATAATAATAATCGTATTTTATAATAAATCGTCTAGTGGTTTCCCACAAAATAAATGCGTCGTGTCAACGACATCTACAATTCGATTCGATAGGAATGGAATAACATTACGTCATTGCATTATAAAAATCATATATATTATATAAAATTTCTAAAAAAACGTATTATTAATAAACAACTAAACATTTTATTAAAATATCAACTACCATGTTCGTGTAAAACGTTACGTTAGACGAATCATATTATTGTTACTCAATGCACATTGTTTTTTATTACACCGTTGTTGGAACCACTGCGTTTCGATTTCAAGTTTTATTCCTCGTTAAAATGTTTCTTCTTTATATTGTAATTTTTGATTAAGACTCCATCACGATTATGTTATAGTTTTAACTAATTCAGTATGATTCTTTTCGACGAATATATGATTTTGCCATCAATCAGTGTTTGGTTACTCGTTCGATTTAATAGTTACACGTTAGATTTATATATATATATATTTTAATTTTAAACATTTTATTTTTCTCTTAAAATACCTAACTTTACTTTTGGAAACAATAGTTTAATCCAAAAAATATTATATTTTATTTATATTCGGAACGAAACTCATTAAATAATTTTTAATTTTGCACAAGCTTATTCCAATATCAAGCTTATCGTAATTTATGTATCGAATTAATAAAGTTTCGTTTATAATGATACCTACAGAATTATGATATGACTTCGATTCTGTTATTCCTATATTAACGGTACAATTTAGACATATATATTGGTTTTTCTTATGGTTATATTCGGTAAATCAGTTCCAGATTGTTTTCGCAGGATAGCTAAAGTTCAATACACCATATTATGATGTATTCTTACGAAATAATTAAGACTTTTGTAATATTAAATGCAATCGGATTCTTTTTCTAAACACGGATATAATTTAAACGCGAATCCTGTGATAAAGAATTAATTCATATAGGTATGCTCAGTTTATGAATAAATCATGAAATATGAAGTTTTTTTTAAAAAAAATATAAAGTACCCGTAGACAAAATGTGAATACGTTATCGTCGTTTGAATATAAATCGTTATCGATTTCAAAAAGTAAAAATAAAACTGAAATTAAAGTGTAAAACAACTCGCGTGTTATTATGACTTTTTGAGTGACTTTTAATATTTTCAGTTTTTTAATTGAACTTTGTAAAGTAACACTATTGATTTCGAATATTTTCAATATAAAATATTCAAAACAAAAAAATTTTTAAATTTCTTATGAAATTTTAAAAAAAACACAATGAACTATTCACTTCCGGTACAATAAAAAAAAACTATTTCCTATTTAAACTCGTCTTTTCCAATTTAGGTCCGTAATATCGTGATTGATTGATTGTAGCACTCGATAGAAAGCATTCCCAATGAAGTCTCTAATCGTACGTACTCATACACTATAATGTTCATTTTTATATCACTATCAATCTCGTTTTCTTCTACCGTTGTCTGCGCAGTTTTCGTTTTATTCGAATGATTTATATATATCCACGATGTCATGTAACGTATATATTATAATATGAATGTTTATATATATTTTCTTCAAATACCGAAAAATTGTTTACACAACGACTCTGAATTACATTTTTCATTTTTCCAAAATATATATGGTTATATGTTTTATGTATATAGACTCGAGTTTTATCAAGTTGTCAGAGGCATTCTGATTTATAAGTGTGTATATCTAACACAGAGATTTTCGTTGTAACATAAAGCAAAGTTTTGTGGCGCGTTATTAACATATTGGTTTGATACATCGGCGGAATTCATATGGAGTTTAAAAAAAAAAACAAAGTTTTAATGTTTTTCGGAGAATAGAAAAAAATAAATCATATGATAATTTTCTACGTATTTATTCATGAATAATACGGTATTCGATAAACATGATTGTATATGTTGATTTAAATTATATAAATAACCGATCGTATTAATTATTGTAGAAGAATTGCTTTGAAATATAGCTATGGTGAAATTTTAAGTGCAATTTAAGATTGTATTTCAAAATAAATTATAAGATAAAACATAGGCGCGAGTACCATTTCGGATTGGGCACATAATATTTCTTCTAAAAAAAAAAAAACGAATTAATTCGTAGGAAAAAAAAGTCATCTTTATGAATGCGATACTCTGTGCTTAAGGATATAGTTTAACGTAATTAACACAAATGGTTTTAAAGGGGGAAAAAAGTAAATAATATAAATAACCGAACTACTAAAAAAACTAAATAAATTACTAAAACAAAAAAAAAAGATATTTTTTTTATGTTGCATATTAAATTATTTATTTTTCTGTAGAAGACAAAATAAAATAATTTACAACATTATATATATATGTATATACACATTTTGATAAATGTGTACATATTCATACAGATTTGGGTATAAATCGGCATTTGAAGTACAGAATACTGTATCGTGTGTTAGGTTAGACTTAGGTTTTTTTAACAAAATTTGTTATTTCTTCATATCTTACATTTACATATAAATATTTGATTTGAGTACACTGATTCGGAATTCTTACACTATTATTTCTACTTACGAAATACGTTGTAATTCATTTCTTTTATGCGCGTTATATATTTATCAATACGAAACAAACGAGTTTGCTCGTATAAATAGTTGATAATTAATGTTAAAATCGATAAAATTATCGATTTGATTGCCCCAATATATTTTATGCATATTCACCACCATGGTCGTGGTATAGAAATAATCATTACTTTTATACTTCTTGCATGCTCAGCCTCTGTTCTATAGTCATACTTATATGTATAATTTGTTGATAATCAAATGATATATAGCAAACGGCAAACGTGTATTTTTGTTGTAATTAACGACGTGTGTTATTAATTACGTTGAATTAAAAAACTCGATTTACATGAAAACGAGTTTAAAACTGAAATTCGTTTATTTCGAAATGCAATGAGTCGCGCAGTGTCTAAATAAACGTCTACATTGGATAGAACGGTTGACCAAAGACGAATGGCAGACACATCTATTTATGTAAAAACATTTAAAACGATTCCCGGTTGTTAGCTGCACTTGTGAGAGGTTATTTTAAAAGTTGAGTTCCATCGAAACTAAACGCTGAAGATGAAACCAGACCGTAGGTAGACGACGATCTATTGACAAGTGATTATTGTTGAACAAGAATCAGCTCTTGTATGGTTAATTTATTAAAATTTAATAACAGCTTATACGATAATTAATTAATTATTATATACCTGTTGTAGAAACTGTTTTAAATGTTCTAAAACCATTTTACGCGGCGTTGCAGTAGACTCACCCATTATATCGTATATGTGTTTGTTTAAAATTAAACCAGTGTATTTCTAATACAAGTACGTAAATTATTAAATTTACGATATTAGTAGCGACGACAGACCGTGCGTGACTTTTGAAAAGAAGAAAAAAAATCGAGGTTAATAATAATAATAATAATAATAATAAAACATTTAGTCTGGAGACTGGAAACGTTTTTCTCTCGCTATACATTTAAGTTTCGCCTCCTCGGCCGTAAAGGTCTAGACGCGCCTTCTTCGGCCGCAAAACACTTTTCTGTATATATATATAAAAAAAAAAAGAAAAAAATATGGTAATGTCATATATTATATCATATTACGCGTTAAATTAACTATATTATAATATCGCATTAAAAGAAAAATAATGCGATCGTCGCGGTTGTCGATGGTTTCCGGCATTATCTCGTCGGAGATATACGATCGCGGCGGATTTTTTTCCCCACCATCGTCGCAAAACTTCTTTTTTGTTTCCTTCCTCGCCGTCATCGTCAGTTAATATAATATGGAATTACGTCAGCAGGCTGCAGTTACGCCGCTGCTAATGAATATAAACAACGTACACGATCATTTTGCCGCGGTTAAAAATAATAATTGTATAACTGTAATACAAAAAAAGTATAATTTATAATATTAAACATATATTATATATATATATATATCAAAATGTATAATTAATAAACGTATAATGTTTTCGTTTTTATTTTATTAGTGTTGTTGTTGTTGGCACGCGTTTAAAATGAAATATAATCGCATTTGTGGAAGAGGGAATAATTAACAATACGCGAACACGGTCGGAACGATACACGCACGACGGGAAGGAGATGAGGAGTAGAATATTTTTTAGGTTTAGACATTTTCGAATTTCTAAATTTTATTAATAAGCGCGTGTTTGTGAAAATAATATTGAACACACAATCGTTTCCTCGAAGAACGAAATCCGCCGAGCTTTTCGACGGAATTTTCAAATGTGCTGTTGAACAAGTAGTTCCGTGAGATCTGGCCCGAACACTTCTAGGAGAAAAATTACATTTTTCTTCGAAAAAAAAATCGCAAGAAAAATTTGTAAATTCTACCTTATACGCGGCAATTCGGACCGCGGTCGAAAGAAACTTTTTTCGTTGCATTTAAAGCGTGTATAATATAATAACCCGCTAAAGTTTGTACAATTCATCACCGGTCACCGTGCCGTAGTACGTCCACGCAATTTGTTACGGAAAATATATTTTCTATTTTCCAGTAGAAGAGGTGTACAAAAGGCGGGCTGTTGTATTTTTACAAAAAAAAAAAAGAAAAAATAACAAAAACGTGACATTCGAACGGAACGGACAAGGTACAAAGAAAACGATAAGGTGTTTTAATTATTCAATAATAATGAACGTTACGTTTTCCCGCTTTTATTGCTGGTTTTATATTAACACATCCAAAATGAAACGTAAACATTTCGCCCGGGAATAATTGATATTCTTACTTTGTAAAACATTTCCGAATAAATGATTTCGTTTTATTTTCCGGATCCCGTAGCGACTTGTACGTCTTCGCGCATGATATAAATAATTACGCATAATATCGCGTAATTACCTAACGACATTTCTGATGTTTTCGTGTAAATGTAAAAATATATTTAATTTCATATATATATAAAACGTGAGAAATACCATTCCACACCTACGTGATTGTTTTAAATCGCATTCATAACAAAATTTCACTATGTCCGATACGAGAATATTTGTAATTTTTTTTTTTTTTTTTGATTTTTTCTCAGGTCATTGCTTTCCGTCGACACGCGAAATTGCAATTTTCAATTTAAAAAATTGTATTATCAGACAGTTTTATGGAATCTTATAATTTACATTTAATTGTAATACATAATGTTTTACGATATCGAAATTATACGTCTTCTGGAAATTGATTCAATTATAACTATTACGTTTAAACGCGAACGTTTTGATACGATTTTATGTACCAATTTATCGCGTTGATTGACACGAATATTTGATTTGCCGCTGTTAAGCAAACCGAGTTCTCCACCGTGGTAAACGTTTTGTTTATTATTATTATTATAATAGATTTAATCTGAGAAAAATCATTTATTATTAACGATTTTGTCGATGTCAGCAGCTGTACAATAACGTCAAGAGTTGTACATCCCATAACGTGTCATCCACGATATAGTTATTACTAATTCATTACGTTACGAATGTAACGTTTAATCAATTTTTAATTAAGTTTTTAGCCTACTTTCGACGTACGACGAAGTAAATTTCGTTAGGAAACGCCGTATTTTTTTTTTTTTTTTACTCAGAAAACAATTCTTATTTATAATTTTCCATCATCCAACATCGGTTTATACTACACGAATTCAATTCAACAGTGATTGCTACTATGATAACTACATAACGTTCTTTTCGGAGCACAGATTTTCTAGAACACGTACTCGATGTCTTGTCAACGTCCTTAACATCGCGGATTAACAGAACAAAAAAAAAACAATTCTTCCAATATTTCGAATTCATTTCACATTATATTAGCATATTTCAATCATCTAAAAAAAGGGGGTGGGGAATTTAATTTGCAAGTGTTGATACAGCATACACTCGTAGCAATAACCGTGCCCACGCTTCTGATATTCATTCACAGAAAAAAAAAACTATGGTTCCATTAAGACGATTTTTTTTTATTTTTATAATCGTCACGCCCGAAATTCCGTTATACGTTAATGCTTTTCACGCGTTTTAATATTGTAAATTGTTTGGTTTTTTTTTTTGTTTTTTTTTAACAGCGTTTTTAATTAGTGTTCCGATATTTGTCATACACTATGAACTATAACGTATATCCGATACTGTTTTTTGCGTGCGTTGCAATAACATTCATAACCGTTTCTGCACAGCAGACACCGTATAATGTATTGTCTTGTATACCAGTTTTTGTCCGCAATTCCGTTCGCGTGAAAGTTGTAGTATCAGTTAGTGGATTTGAATGAGTAGTAGTATAACATAATGGATTTTACGTACAGTTTAATTAATGATTGTTTTTTTCTTGTAGCATTTCACTTTAAAAATTGTGTGTATACATTTTTCCCCTCCGATACGTTTTATATGTTATATTATGATAACAGCATATCTCTTGATACATCACGTCTCTCGATTTGCTATTAGAGGCCAAAACATTTAGAATTCTCGATATAAGCCTATCATATATAATGCGTTCGGTTGACTCGGGCGATATTTTAACTTTGCTCGTCTTTCGCTTGTTGTTTATGGTCGCGGCGAAGAAAAGTCCAACTGGAAACCGAAGTGGCTTAAACCGAAAGCAAATCTTTCGCAAAGACTGACGATGATAACGTATAACAACCACTGATTATATTACGGCATCTATGAAATAATTGTGCGATCTTATTATGTACAAACGAATACCGTTGCGCGAAACGGAGAAATTCTGAAATTGCACTAAAATAACTCCCCTGGATAGCGTAATACAGTTTAACGTGTTTACAAAAACGGTAGCAGACATATACAATTTCTATTGGATAATTACACGGAATCGCGAGGGAGTCGAACGAGATATTCTCGTTTTCACTCTAAAAATAATGATTAATAATTTCAAACGTTGCCACAGTCCCGCGTGACAGTTGACATACGATGTTTAAACGAGTGTGCTTTCTGAACGCATTAAAAATAATGTTCTTAATTTTTTCCGAAAAAAAGTTCACAAAAAGTTTCGTTTGAACGCGGTAAGGTATAACGACGAGGATTTTCGTCTACACATACGGCGTGCCGCGTGAATTCACGTTTGACGGCACATGTCGTAAAATGTACTCAAGGGGATACGTATGTTTTTCTTCGAACACATGTAAAATTGAAAATACTTTATTGGGTCGCAATGTCTTATTCATTTACTCGAGTTATAAATTGCGAGTAAAAAAATGTCTCTGTACGCATTTTTTCCCCCCCGGAATTTTCAGAGATAATCGCCACTATATACGGGATAACGTTTCGTTTATTATTATTATAAATCGTCGTGTTGGCGTGGCGTGTGGGCGGTTGAGACCACAAGTAGAAGTTAAACCAGATGCCATCGCCGCTCGTAGACTTTATACGATTTTGGCGAAAGGCGAGAGCGGATTAGTATTCGGATGTGCCACAAGCGTATAATCCACGGGCGCCCGCTGTAAAACTTTTAAGTACGCATAGAAACAGTCTAGCAAACTGGATTTCGCGGTTACTACTGGCGAGTTGATGAGCTTTCTCGTGTGCTCGCTCGTGTTGCGTGCGGCGGGTTAGCTAATTCAAATTTAATCTTCGCAATTGGACAACACTTGTTCGGGGGGGGGGAGGGGCAAATCAAAGACAAAATAACGGTATAACTTTTAATAACTATAACTACATCATATATATATTATTGTAATACTCCGAAGAGTGTTTTATACGTACGTTTATGAAATTTCGAGAAAAAATTCGATGCCATTCGAATATATTCGTACGTATCACGTTATTCGGTTAGGTGAACAAAAACGCAACACGAAATCCCCCGTATGAGGATTTCTATTCCTTTTTCGTTCGACAATAAAACTTGTGCGTTTCGTTACCATCCGATCCGCTATTGGCGGTAAGAATCAATATTTTATTCCACGTTTTTCACGGATCAGCGAAATAGCCTTTATCCCGGCTCATAACCTCTGTCTTCTTCCACATTAAGATATGGCCGTAATCGTCTTCCTCTCTTTTACTCTTCAAACATAATGACTGTTCTCGCCTATTTTATCTGCTATGACTTTAATGTCTACTGCGTTTCCTCAAAGCGGACGACTTCTTATAAAATATTCCATTGTATACGTTGGTTCGAAAATTATCCTTTCCCTCCCGGCCATATGTTAGGGCTATTTTTTCATTCATTCGCAAATCGAATTACACGTTTTATCAATTATTTTTGGTTTGTTAATTACCTAAACGGTTATGATTAATGCATGTTTTTTTTATATAAAAAGAAAATTGAATATATTTTAGGGTACTAAACTCTAGTGTAAAGGATATACCTTATGTTTTCGTTGTCACCAAGTCCTGTCGATACGTTTTTATATTCACTACAATATATATTTAGTTACCCGGGCGATTGCTGGTTCTATTTGATATCTCACTTAAGTGCGTTTGACGAAAACAGCGACTCGATGCCAGCGCTCCTCGCAGTGGATTTTTCTCAAATCAATGACTCCTGAATACGGTTAGAAAGAAAAAGCGCGTAAATCGCAAACAAAAATTCAGACATTATGTAAAATACGATTTTGTTGATAATTTTGTTTGATTTTGTTAAATAAGTAAAAAAAAAAAAAAATTCATATCACGTTAATTGTAATTTTAAATTTACCGCGTAATACTGCGCACCGGTATTAGTAACCGTAGTGATAAATTGCCGCGAGAAGCGCTGGCATCATTAGTGAAATGCGCTATAACTATTATTCATCATTGACGTATATCATATTTTAGGTTATAACTCGATATAAATAGATTTTTGAACTGAGGATTTAACATAATTAAAGAGTAGACATTTTCTTCAATACGCTTCTATGGA
This sequence comes from Chaetogeoica ovagalla, assembly GCA_032441825.1. Classification (NCBI taxonomy): domain Eukaryota; kingdom Metazoa; phylum Arthropoda; class Insecta; order Hemiptera; family Aphididae; genus Chaetogeoica; species Chaetogeoica ovagalla. Next base: position 5,331,751 of record CM063724.1, on the reverse strand, counting down.
AATTTGTTGAAAAATAAATATTTTTTCCCCGATTTAGCCAATTTTATTATATCGCGTTCGCAATATTCATACGTGATATTTAAATTATTCTTTTTATATGTTTAAGTTGAACATCTTCTCGCACAACCGATAAGCCAGGATAAGATGGACCGACCAAAACGATAATACTAGTGATGTTATATATAAAATAAGATTACTATCAATTTTCAAAGGCAGTTCTTAAATTGTATATAATATGATGATAATATTCAGATGATTGAAACAGATATTACAAAATTCCGGAATACCGATAGACGAAAATCCATAATATGCGAATACGCTTATGTATATTATAATATTTAGCAAAAGGGACATTACAATTGGATAATAATAATAATAATGATAATAATAATAATAACGGATTTCAGACGAGTAATTCGAAATAGAATTTATATCAAACGAGAAAATAAACTTTTAATACACATTGTTTTATACGCAACAATACTACAAAACATGTGTTTATTTCATAACTAATTTTAGTGATTTTTTTTTAAAAAAATTAATAACTGGAAGTAAATGTCTATCGGATATTACTTATTAAACATTAAGTTTTAATGAGTAATGTCAAATACACAATATTATAAATAATGCCATATTGTTTATAATAAATGTTTCAATAATTCAATAAAATGTAAGCGTTAAATTTTTAATAAATATGTTCTACAAATAGTCTGCACGTTTTTTTTTTTTTTTAATATCGATACGAGTTATGACGGTCGTCGTTCAAATAAGAATTTATTTTTTCAATATTTTTATACTTTCACGATAGAAACTAAGCAGCCTATACGAAACAAGCGTGTAAACGTGTGTGTGTGTGTATAAAAATGTGTTACGCTTTTAAATCGATAGACGTTTAAAGTTCGAAAATAAAAATACTAGCAAATAAAAATTTCTATTAAAATGATATTTTCACCGAAAATTCAATGAATTCAATGAAATTCATTATATCGCCTTACTAATTTGAAGATTTTTATTAAATACGATATTAACATTTTGTTGGTAAATAATTGGTAGCAATGTATTCCAAGCAATTTTGACTTTAATATAATTTCGCGACGTCTGTTGCTGTTTTAGTGTATATGTAAAAGGTACGTTTAAACATTATAATATACGAAATTTAATAAGTCTACATCAATTCGTATATACATTTATATATATTTACGTTAAAACTTAAATTATATATTTCATTCATGTCACAGCGATCATTGAATATTTACAAAATAATAAACAGTGGTGAGCTATTCGGACGAGACAATGAGGAGTGTTCTATAAACACAAACGGTATACGTGTCTAGTTGATACTTTATAAAACTCCTGTATGCAATTAGTAGTATTTCCAGTATATTGCGTGTGGCCAAAGGCGGAAAGTATATATTATTAATAAGTAACACCGGGATAGTAATATTTTTAAGGCGACGTGTGCTTAATTTCAACTACTCAACACGCTGAAATCGCCCGGAGCCACACGTGTCGCATATTAATTTTTGTCACTTGTTGGACGGAAAAATAGGCTGAATGGAAAAAAGGAAACTTTCTTGCGCCGTTTTTATTCACAACGAAAACATTCCTCGCAGACACGACAATAAACAAAAATATATACTTAATTCGTACACTATAAATATGTAGTAAATTTCAATTTTTTAACCACCGACATTTTATTTATTTTTTATAATAATAATTCTATTTGAGTGGTCATGCGTTCTATGCATATCGCGAACGATAACGTGTTTTATATATATATCTTTTTTGTAAGTGAGAGAGAAAAGATACTTTAAGAACTCGGATGAGACTTATAGTGCTATATTGGTGATTAAATATTTATAACGCTTCTTTTACTCGTAAACGATAAATCATAATCTAACGTTTTTTTTTAATACTGGCTTATTGGAAAACATTTTACGTTAAAAGAAACTTCCCTTTTATAAAAAAAACTTCTTACGTCCAACAACAGATTATATATATATATATATATATATATATATATATATATATATATATATATATATATATATATATATATATCTGAATAAATTCAAGAACAATAATTATTAAAAATCGTATTTCCGTTTTATTATAATGTATTAGGTAATAACTAATAAGTTTTATAAGTTGTCAGTTTTTGAATTTTAAGGCGTTTCTATTAATATTTTAAATCAAATCTAATATTTACGTAAATGCACATTTTTTTTTTTATATAAAAACATATTTAAATATAAAAATATAATTACGGGTACAGTTTTTTAACTGAAATATTAAAAAATTAAATAAAATAACTCACTGCGCGGCGTCAACATAAATTAAAAACATGAGGTAGCCAACCACGGATATCGGTGCCAGTGGATTACTTGATCGATCGTGGGTGTTATATGTTATTATTTTAAATTTGAAAACAACGATAGATCATCAATTTCGATAAATGACACAGAGCGAAACTTTGTTTTTTTTTTTAAAAATAAAGTATATGCCACTGGACCCAACTGTAACAACTGGTAAAAACATTGTACTATCCAAAATAATTGCGAAGTATTATTTCAAACGAATGGAGCGTGATATTTTGTAATTTAAGAGATTTTAATGAATTTTACGCATATTATTACTTTCCTACGTATGTAATATATATATATATATATCATATTATTACATACGTGACATGACGACATTATACAACTGAGCGGATCGTCAACGTGTCGAAATGCGTGTATAGGCATAAACACATAATATCGGTAAATTAATAAAACGTAGTTAAGACGAATGAATATAAAATGAAATTATTATGTACAAACAAGTGAATTTGATTACTTAATAATAATAATAATAATAATAATAATAATAATAATAATAATAATAATAATAATAATAAACGTATTAAAAATGTAGCCTTCATGGTTTCTTTTTATGTATTATATAACGTTCGGTGAAAATAATTTCCATTTGATGTCACGTCCGTGTTCGATGGTAGTTGTTTTTATTATTATTATTATTATTATTATTATTATTATTATTATTATAATTATTATTATTATTATTATTATTATTATTATTATTATTATTATTATTATTATTATTATTATTATTATTATTATTATTATTATTATTATTATTATTATTATTATTATTATTATTATTATTATTATTATTATTATTAAACGATATTACTGTTTACACGTCAATACGGGCATTTTTTTTTTGTTCGTTTCGTCAGATACATACCGCATTGTACGAATATATTATATTTAACACGAGTAATACGCAATGGCGTAACTGGCCATTGTATATATATGTTTTTTTTATGGAAAATTCGAAATAAAATAAATGCGTATTGTTATTTATTTTATCATATATTTTTATTGGAAATTTACATTTTTTTTCATCCATATATAATAACAGTGATAATAACAATAATAATAATAATAATAATAATAATAATAATAATAATAATAATAATAATAATAATAATAATAATAATAATAATAATAATAATAATAATAATAATAATAATAAAAATTGTATTATAAATATATATATTATTGTAATTAATATAATCATTAATTAGTATAGGGCACGGACTTTTATATCAAATGATTTGTTTTTTTCTCTTTTTTTTGAGAGGCATGTGCGATACAGGAAAAGCATTCTTAGACATCATTGTAATTGTAATAATTCGTTTTTTGTTTTTGCCCTTCTAAACGATATTTATTTCGCTACATAACTCAAGATGACTTATTCGAACGCAGAGAACGGTCGAACAATCGGGTTTGACAATATTGTCGCAAACGGTGTAGCGGTGAACGACCGTGAATGTGTTTGCGCAGCGCGATGGAAATTTAATCGGAAAAAAAAATTGTGACACATTTGACGCGGGGCGTTGCGTGATCCGGTCCAACGCGCGTCGTTGCGAAATTAGTTCCGTTTGACGAATAAAAACAGAAAAACAAAACAAAATATTGGACGAAACTAGTAAATATCGTTTCATTATTATTATTATTATTATTATTATTATTATTATTATTATTATTACCTAACGGGATGAGAAAATAATGGATTTTATTTTTAACCGTATCGATACGGAACGAACGTGTTGGTTTTTTAAAATAAATACCGTTTTGATATCAGAAAAAAAAACACACGACGGCGAACGCGATTTTATAACAATTTTATTTTAACACGAAATCACTGATTTATTATTCAACGCGCTGTTCCACCAATATTACACTCATCGTGTCCTGGAGCTTCTGAATTCCGTATTCTCGTAGAAATCTACCGTCTAATCCACACCGAGCCGGACTGCGGTTTTTTTCACGCCGAGCGAATGAAGTGAGTGGAAAACCGAACGGCGCGAAACGAATTCCCTGCGATGGCGGAATCGCCAGTAGTTTCAAGTTGTACGATAGAAAAGTGTCTCTTAATAATGTCGCCGTGGTAATCGCGTTGAAAAGTGAATTTATCTTTTTCGCGTAAAAATGCAATTGTTACAATGAAAAAAATACAATTGGCAACTAACCCAAAAAGAATACTTGCTTAAGAGAAGAAGAGTAGCACGTACCGTATCATGTCGTGTTGGGTTTGGTTAGGTTAGGTTTGCCCGACGTAGTACCGTTTAACGGCTTACCGAACAGTACGAGTATTGCCGATTAAAAATAAAAAATAAAAAATAGATTGGGTCGGGTTTGAAACCAAAAAAATAAAATTATAAAGTTAAATCTACTTATCTATACAAATTTGATATGTTTGATGTGTTCGTGTTCACTGTACGGCCACTACGTGACCGTACGCGGCGGGTTGTCTCGACTGGACGAGCGTTTGCGGCGATTGTACGACTTTGTGTTTTTTCACTAGCCGCTTGTGCTTGGTACCGGCGGCGTTCACGGCTCCGTGCTGCAGCTGACCGCCGTGCTGCCGTTGTTGCTGCAGCTGACCGCCGTGCTGCCGTTGTTGCTGCTGCAACTGCTGCTGCTGCTGCTGCCGTTGTTGCTGTTGCAACTGCTGCTGCTGCTGCTGCTGCCGTTGTTGATGACCATTCTTTACGGTCGACACCGGTTTCTTTTTCCCATGGTCCACGTGATTCTCGTCGATAAACTGTTGCTTGTTCGAGTACTGTTTTTTCTGGTGCACCTCGTGAGCTGCCGACGCCGCGGCCTTCGTCGCCTTCGCGCCGCTTTTCTTCTTCTTTTTCTTCTTTTTGTTCTTATTCTTTTTCACCGTTCTCTTTCCGTTCGCGTAACGTTCCGCGTTCGCGCCGCCATCGTTCCGGAGCAGCGGCGCACCGTCGTTTCCGCTCGACGACGGCCACAACGCGTGTGGTCTCGCCTTTCTCTTTTTCTCGTCACCGGCTACGCCGACGTTTCGCCGCCCACGGTCCTCGTCCACCGGCACCAGTTCCACGTCGTCCGCGCTCGGCGGCCGCATCTCCGTTTTCGGCGGCCCCCGGATCCGTTGGCTCTTTCCGCCTCCTGGGCTGTTCATGTACTCGTACGTTTTCGGCGTCTCGTACAGCGCGTGGTTTCCGGCCGCGACGCCGCCGCCGCCGTTGTCGTCGTCGTCGTAGTCCCTGCCACGCCGCATCACGGACATGGCCGCCGGCAGGCTCCTGTGCCCGTAACGATTCGTTGAACCGACATCGCGGTCCCTGGGTTCGCCGTAACCGTACTGCGCGTGGTTTCTGTAACGTGCGCCGCCGAACGCCCGTAACGGATCGTCCACGTACATCCCCGCGTCCGTCGTGGTCACGTACAAGTCCGGTGACACGGTCCTGCACTCGAGGCCGGATAACAGGCACGAAGCCAGTACGCTGCACGCGTACAACACCGCGAAGCGGGTAATCGTCGTCATTGTCGTCGTCGCGCGATGACTGCACCACATTATTATACGTCCGTCTATATACGGACGCGGACTGAAACGCGAGTTACGCTTTCGCCTTGCGGCGGCGGCGGCGGCGGCGATGCTGTAACCGAACCTATTCTAACCCTTCTCCTCTCATCCGTCGACTACAATGTGTAACGATCGCCACTATTAATCCACCGTTTCTATACATATTGATTTGGTAATAGCACGACGCGTTTCGAAAAGCCTAACGAAAATGTCTATACGAGAAATACATCGTATTCTAGGACACGTTATACGGAATACGTTATTTAAAAAAGTAAATCCCTTTCGGTACAGTCTGCCGACTGAAGTCAACAGCTCCTAAATTTCATAAAGCGAACATCTCAAAAAACAATCGTTCAGATTCCACGTCGTTCATATTCACGCGTAATTTTTGTTCGAGGCAACCGAGGTCGATACACTCGCTTGAAGTGTGACCGAGGCCAAAGTTTTATCGCTACAGGTCTCGTGTAGTTCGGTTTTTCTAACTTCCTTTGCTATTCATTTCGGGTTGCCGACATCACAAAAAAATCTCATCCCAGCGATAATGGCCTTACATATTTACTTTCTTTATTTGACTTTTATACATATTAGGTACACAAATAAATGTGTAGTTTTTAATTTTTTTTTTTGCATTCATCGAGACTATCACTGCACAATATGGACTACTTATATTTGTTTTTAATAGACAAAAAAATAAAATAAAATCTCATAAAAATTCAAACCATTTAATATATCTATTTATTTCGTACTTATACTTCCTTTCGTGTCTCGAATAATGCTCTCCTTACAGATGTAGACATACATTTTTTTTTTTGTTTCAAAAAACGTTGCGAAAACGTATTTGTTATTTATACGCTATATCGTTGTCACGATATTGCACCCTAAAACGTGTAAATAATGCCGCGTGATTTATTAAATACAAATCTGTATAACAAATATAAAACGAACGAACAAAAAATAATAATCGAGTCTCGTCGCTGGACGGTTTCTTCCTTCAATGTTAATAGTATTTTACAAACGATTTGAACGATATATTTCAATTTTTAATTAACATTAACTTTTGAACTCGGTTAAAATAATACGCTTAACTTAATTTAAAACAAATTCAAATAAACCATAAACTTTTTCAGCTTTGGTAAATTTATATTATATTGTATAGAAAATACGGATTATGAATACCTATTCATTAGACGGGACGTTTAATTACTGGGCTTAAAAACGTTTGTTATAAAGCGTTTTCGAGAGAAAGTAAATTTTCAATATAAACTACCTACAGTAATGTTAGAGATACACTCTATCGTATTATAGATACAAACTATTAGATTACTCGGAAAGTATTCGTGGAATTAAAAAAAAAATATATTCCTTAAAAATCACAGACGTTTTCTTTTCAGCTAATAGTTGACATAGTGTTATAACAAATAAAATATTAAAATTACGAAGAAAGTAAAGGAAAATAAAAGAAATGTTCTCAAGATACGATCCTGGTTCATGATACATATTATTTATTAAAAAAGAAAAAATAATCACTCTATATATATTATCGGTGATTGCCATAATATGAGATAGTTATTGCGGTTATTCACGGTGCACTGACCGCACGGCTGTTATCGCAACGTTTCTCGTATACAACCGAAATAAGGTTAAACTGATTGTTTCGAAAGGACATCGACGCACACCGATCAATTATTATAGAGTCTTACACTTATATGGAGTCTGAATCCAAAAAGAAATTGTATCGGTTTTACAATAAGTTAATAGTGTTTTTTCGTTATTCGTTTGTACGTTTTTTTTGGATAGAAGGACAACATTGATCCATATGCGTTAGCGAATCGTGGACGACGGAACATAATTCTGAAATGTTTTTTTTTCGGTTTTGCCATTAGTTACATTATTTTTATAAGCGCAAATAGAAGCTCACCAACAGAAAGACGCGGTGAACAAGAAACGGATTAAATCGACTGAAAGTCCGTTTTGTTGGACATTTGTCGCTTTTTGTACTTTAACAGTTGAAAATTTAACACGAACATATAAACACATATTATTTTTAAATCGTTATATATATATATATATATATATATATATATTTAAAGTGTTTGAGAAACTTCAAAGAAACAAAAACGAGTTTCGCTTGGCATCGTATTTTCGAATTCAATGCAACTGTAAATCATTGGAACCGACATTCACAGCGCCCGCGGCTCGCCGCGTTTTTATCTTTTATAAATTATTTTATTGTAAAAAATAAAAATGTCAAAATCGTTTTTAAAAGCCTCTTCGTACAAATTACGTTTCCTACTCTGTCGTTGTTGCAAAATAATATACCCCCGGTATAAAACGAAAATGGTAAAGACTTATTTTCACAGTTCAAAATGCGCTTTTTGAACTATTTAAAAAAAATAGTACGCGTAAAACTCCATATATACTCGTATATATGTGTATATATATATATATTCAAATGACACTATATCGCCCGTTAATGTAACAAGTTCTCAAAAATTACCGAAAATAATAAAATAATTTTTTTTCTTATATATAAATATACAATCAAGACAAAGAGTATTCTAAAAAAACAAAAAAAAAAATATATATATATGTACACATAACAGTGGTTGTATTAAATTTGTTTATTTACTGTACTTATTTTGATTTAAAGTCATCATCTAAGCGATTATCATTAAGAAAATATCGAGATGTGAATGGTTTTTTTTTAGAGTTATTTACGCAGATTGGTTTTTGTTGTATGCATAGTTTGGAAAATATCCACGCGACGGGCTGAGAGTGCAAAAAATTCTTGAAAATATTTTCAAAAAATAAATTATTAATTTTTCGATTATTGCACAGTGGTAACAATGCGGCCAACGATATTTAAATATTTTTTTAATGTTGAAATTGTTAACGTGTGCACAAAACGTCTTTCAAAAAAATTGAGTGAGTACGATTACGAGCAGAAAATTGCTGTCTTTTTGCAATAGACATTTTCCTATACAGTTGATCGGATTAATTACTTGTCTAATTTTCTTTCTGAAATAGGCTATAAAACGTTTTGTCAAAAGACATCGACCGAGTAAGGACTTTTGAGATTCTATCGACGGTTTACCTGCAGGGACGTTGTAATATGTTGATTTCAATTGTTGTAAGAACTGTTGTAGAATTTTTTACTCAGTAAAAAAGACTGAGAACCATGATATATTACATACATATAGATGTACATACACGTTGTTTATTTTAAACACAAATAAAACAATATTTCTCTATATCTATTTAAGATTAATTGTATCATAAACATCTTGATCAGACAACGCGGGGTACCGGATAACAGCTATTAATACAAATTATACCCATAATAATGTATATATATATATATATATATATATAATAGTTAAACAGTTTAAATGTTTTTAAATTTATAACGTTTAATTTTTTTTTTTGCGTATTATAATTTATTATTATTAACTTATTAATTATTATCATTAACAATGATGTAAAACGATTGTGCAAAAAGAAATTGTGTTATCTCATCAATATGCGTATTTACTAATGTCAACTATTTATTTAATCACTAAGAATTGACTGCAGGTAATTGTTATACATCAATCATTATTATTGAAAACCCTGTACAATAATGGCCGCGATTTCCAATAAGATATTTTAACGCTTTTATTTTTATCGTAGAAAATTATACGTTTCTTATTATGTAATTCAGTCTGTTAACGTACAATTATTATTAAACAACTTAAAACAGACATTTTTTTTTATTAAGACTCAAATTAAATGTATTACTATAACCCGTCGCTACTGTACCGGGAATTATCATGATAACTCATAAATTAAAATATAGTTTGTGCGCCGTGAAAACGTTATTAAATTGAATACGAAACCTACTAATTACTATAACAACCAGCCGTGCTTTTAACTATTTGGCGTAAATTACTTGCAATTCGCACCTCTTTATAATGTTTAATACGCCGTATACGATAATTTATATACAGAAAAAAAAAGATGAGATTACTATCGATTACGGATACAACACGAATATAGTAAATGCATATGAAAACTAATGAGATATGAATTGGTTTCTGTTTTTTACTTAAGTGTAAATAATACTGTCGTTGACGGCAAAATGTCTTCTTTTTTTTTTTGTAAGAAACAGTGGGAACCATAATGATCATTTTACAAACGTATTGATTGTACACAGTGGTAGTGAGAGTGAAGTTAGGCGAGATTAGAATTATTCCTCTCCCCGGGAATAAAAGTTCAATTAAATATATCGTTGTACATCAGTCAATTTATGTTAACACGTTTAACGCTACTGTCGACAACGTTCGATGTACCTATACGTCGTAGTCGATAACAAATATATTAATAGGGAATGCCTCTACTTAAATGAAATGATTGCGAGGAGAATTTAATCAATGTCACAAAAGAAGTCTAGCGAAGATCTGTAGGAAATTGGAAATACTTATTCCGAGAACATCATTACATCGGAAGTGAATTCGTGTAATTAATATTTATACACTTTTCTGCATAAAACGTAGATTTTGAAATTGGTATTATTTTTAACAGGTGTTTTTTAAAAAAAAGCTTAGCTATACGCACGTAATTAGGGAAAAGAACGCAATTAAACCCGAGGAATTTCTCACTGAACCCTCGAATAATAATACGGACGTTTGAAATTTATAATATTATTAAAATTCTATTACGTAAATTCTAATAAATTTATCGAAATGACCAAGTTCCATTTCTCGAAAAAAAAAAATATTGTTATCCAAAGTATTATATCAAATCGTTTATACAATGAGAACGAAGTTATTTAAATGTCTCTTCCTAGAGAGAGAAATTGAAAGTACGCCACTGATTGTACACATGGTATAGAGTGTAAACGAACAGTAATAAAAAAAATAGGATAATAACACGTTTCCCATATATTATATTATATACGCCCATGATTTTCACGGTGAAAAGATAAATAATAAATAATATTATACAGAACAACGGGCCACTCGCCATTTAATTACAGCCTATATAATACGTGTCACTTATGCATTTATCCGCGGCCGTTATTTATCGGTTTGGGATTATAATCAATTATAAAGCGGTGTACCTATAAATATTCATTAGAGTCTGGATATTTATTATGGAATGCGTGCAATTTTAAATTAAAATTATTATTATTATAAGTAAACTCTTCTTAATCGATACTGTAAAAAAAAAAAAAAATTAATAAAATCATAATAAAAAAACCATCGCGAAAGAAATTGAAATTTTAAAATAATAATTTTTTAGCAAAAAAAAAATAAAAATATTTAGGAAACGGACGAAATTATAATTCAACTTAAGCGATATCCAATAATTGTAATCGATTTAGGATAGGAAACGTTGTAAAAGTTCTGATTAATTTATTACGTTTAACGATTTTACGGTTGTATTATTACTAACCTGATATTGTCGGTAATATCCCCACGTTTTCGCGTTTTAATAAATCGAATTGACGTTTCGTGGTGTCCACACATTCACATTTGTCCCGTCTTTTGCTGAACAGTGAAATTGAATTTATTTTTTCATTTTTTCATTTTTTTTTTTTTATTGAAGTATGTGATATGGTATTGTATGCATTTTCAAATGATATATTGAAATCCAATTTCATACTTAGATAGTGCTTATACACGTATATTGTACGAGACACGTGTACGAGAATGTGTGAAAATAATATTATCTTGTTCCACATATAGTGTAATATGTAATATATAATACGGAATATTGGCATACACGCTGTAAGTTTAACGTTCACCGCAATGCAGTTTTAGATGTTGTGTGACGAATAAGATATTGTTTGACAGCGTTGAACTTTTATTTTTGTGTGTTTGAAAACAGTTTTTCACGGGTTTTTTTTTAAGGTGGTATAAATCTATCTATCAACAGACGACAAATCGTAATGAACCTAACTGCGTTTTAATCGATATTGCATATATAAGTAGTTTTACAACGTTGTCAAAAATCACCGTTATTTTACAATGAAAAAAAGAAGCTTTCCATCACAATATTTTATTTTATAAAATATTATAATTTATAACGCTAAAATATATGACCATTAATTTAGAAATCACCGACCATAAAATCGTCAAGATTTATCTGTGTATATATAGGTTAGATGACTTCGCGGTAAACGTGATTAATTCCGGTGTTATGATTATAATAACGGGACTCGGTACGCAATGAGCGAGTTCAACGCGGATTTCACTATTAATCGGTTTTAAGTCTTCGAATAGTCTAAAAGTAGATCGTACAATAACTTATCGTAATAATAATATACCTATGAACTTCTCACGGGGAGGAATAATATTAAACGGTATATATATATATATATATATATATATATATATATGTTTTTTTAAGTCAAAGACGGGGTTGCGCTTAAACTTCAGAGAATATGTAAGACGTCGTTTTTGCTTTTCGAAGTTCGTAGTTAGCCAAAGTGATCATAGTTTTCGTATTATGTCTAACGACCTATAATACTAACACAATATATTCTCAAACGTTTCAATACCATAAAGACACTGGTCGACCATTGAAAGGTTTCCGAGTTACAACTGCTTGCAGGGAACACACATACGGATGTAAAATTTCTCTGAAATTTATAATGTATATAATGAACAGTAAAGTAAAAAAAAATTGTATTTTACAAAGATTCGCCCGACAAATACCACTTAAATAATTTGACAAATAAAATTCTGCTCGGCTTGTACACGAATAATTTTTAGCAACACGTACAATAATAAAGTATAAAGTTACGAATTTTTCTTACGATTTTAGGTAATGTGTTGTAATGTGTTTCGACTGCGTGTTACATTCGGTTTTTCGCATGAATGAAATACAGAGAAAACGAAAAAAAAAAAAAAAAGACATCGTGTAGGCGGATCGTGAGTTATATTATTGCCAAAGACTGAAATACGCATAAATTACACGTCAAGGACATTTCAAAACGGTAAAAAAACAAGCGTTCTAGATACACAGGCATATACACACAATCATTCGCTATCTGAAAAATAAAATATATCATTGTAGGCACAAATAAAACTTTTCGAAACGTAATTTTCTCTATAAATATGTGTATACAAAGAATGAAAAAAAACCTTAAATGATTGTATCGTAAATTAACCGTGAATGGAGAACACGTTATATTATATTCGATAAGTCGACGTTCGGTACATGATTTGAGTTTCCAATTCAGTGGGAGGTAGTATACGTATAATAATAATAATAATTATAGTTGTAGTAGTTGGCAACGTACTTTTTATGTGAGTTTTGATAATAAATTATTGTTAATAAAAATGTTGTTTTATTCGGTACTTTTAAGATCTCTTTTTTATAATATTACTAAACAACAAAAATTAATAAAAATTTAGCCAAATTTTAAATGAAATCATGCGGAAAAAATATGTGGACCGTATAAAAAGGTGAATACGAGAGATTAGAGAAACGAAAAAAAAAACAAGAAATCAATCCAAAAATCGTCGTAAACATTATCAAGAAACGACTCAATTGGACGGTATGAAATATGATTTCTGAAAATGGTAGTGAAAAATTCACAAGGAAAACGATTACTGGGATGAAATGGTAAAAGGAGACGTCAATAAGGTAAACCTAAAATTGAATTATAAATAAATTTTATTAGAAAAGGGAATTTGGAGACAAATAAATGTATAGCCTTGAAGGATGAAAACACTTCAAAAAGAAGAATTACTGGAACAACGCGGTAGGTACTACAATAATAGTATTGATTATTTTTGAATTTATTAAATTTTCGTATAACTAATAATAAAAATAATTATTTTAGAAAATTAAAACTATCCATATTTTACGAACAAATTTTTTTTAAATTTCAGTTCTTAGATATTTTTGTATAATGTTTGATTTTAGTTACATTTCATTTGGAGTTTTTAAGAATTTCAATTTTTTTTTTTTCATAAATAGATGATCGTAACTGAATAAGACGGAATTTATTTAAAAAAAAATAATTAAATTCAAACAAACTTTAAAAATTGTTTGAAATTTAATGACGTCACCCGAATTGAAAAATATCGTAATGGAACAAAAGTCATTGTATTTGTCAGATCATTAATGGAATTCGCTGCTGTATAATATCATACTGCGATTATTCACAGACCGTAAAAATTCCACACAAATTATTCGTAAATAAATACCAACTAAAAATAATCAAAAAAAATTTTAACTTATATATTTATTGAATACAATTCAGTGTGTATTTTTGGAACAGCGTGTACGTAATTGTATTATGTTTATCGAAATCCATACGCGAAATAGGTTTATTGGGTTTTAGCGGTCACGTCTTGCGATATGCGAAAATAGTTTTATTTATTTTTTGTAATCGGAAGCGTTCAGAAAGCATTTTATAGTTTTAATTGAAAAAATTATTTTCTATTAACATATTCAGGTTGGGGCGGGAAAAAGCGTATATTATTGCCGTATTGACACTTTGACAGCGATTTGTATTGTATAACAATCATTTCCTTAACGGTCGAAGAAATAAAATCAACAAAAGAACAAAGGATTTCCGACACGACTGATTCTTATGTAAAATAACATAAAAATTTAATATTATGCAGTATTGTATCCTATTGAAGGCACACTTATGATGTAACTGCATATATGAACTATCGGTGCATAAAATTTAAAAATTTCGATAATATATATTGGATATTAAACTTCACGAAATTTAAAAAAAATTAAAACGAATAAGATAGCGCGTTAAAAAAGCGAAAATATCGCTAATTGTCCCAAATGAAATGCGGTTCCGTAAAAGATAATATATATATATATATATATATATAAAAAAAATAATAATTTATATAATATATATTATATCGAAGTGAAATCGTCTAAAATAATACCGTTATTCTGTACTAAAATATTATGTAATATGTATATTTCAAAAGTAATTATATGTGACGAATGTCAGTTTATAATCAATATTTATACTTAATCGAAACATTTCCAAAACCTGGTCCCTGCAGGATCCGGACGTGTGCATTACAATTTGAAGTACTCCGTAAGGATTTACCGGGATATTTACAAAGATATTTATAAATATACATAAACACTCGGTACAAATAGGTTATTATTTTAAAAAATAATTTTTTTTTTTTTTTAAACATATTTTCTAAATCACGATTATATATAAATGATTATTTATTTAAGCGACTATTATATATAATATATTTTCTATTGTAATCGTGATGTAAAAAACCCGTTATTTCGTATAATAATAACTTTTCGAAACATATTAAATCGACTTTTCCGTGGTTTGAAACGCGCAATGTTATGACTCGACATTTTAATATGAAAAAAAAAATAAATATTATCGGAGTTCTATACATTCACTGTTTCTGAAAAAATCTCAAAGCAGATTATCCAAAATATTGTGCGACAAACGCCGAAATTAAATGTATTCATCGACGCAAAAAAAAAAAGAAAAGAAAATCCACTCGGGAATATAGTTTCTTTTCGAAACCACAAAATATACGTACCTCCTATAACAGTAAGTAAATATATTATTATCGTCGAGTGTGTACGCACTAAATTTATATTTTTGTGAAATCCCATTCGCGTGAAAATTACTTCCAACGTTTACATTATAATTTATTTCTGTTGATACATAAATACTCGTGGATCAAGAGAAAATATGCATACGCTGTATATTAATCATTTGACACGGTACTTGAAATAATATACGATTAGACGTGACGTCTGAAAATGATACTGCGAATTTTCACCGATTACTACTTTCACCTATTCGTATTAAGTCAGACGTGTTAATTTAGATTTGTCCATATATTGTCATGTCATTGAAGCGCGATTAACTGTAACTTAAACGTATTTAAAACACAATAATATATATATATATATATATAGGTATTGTTTGTTTAGGTAATATTGGTTACGACGCATTATATACGTACATCTATATTTTTTAAAGAAGTCTTTCAATTATTGTACGCAAAATATTTATTTTATACATAATATTATATTATTACATTTTAACAACATTGTGGGCGTAAACATTGTTTTCGTTTCACCGGTTATTATTATTCTTTAGTGTAGGACGCATACGAATATATATATATATATTTATTTATTAAATAATTTTAATTTAGAACGAATCAAACCGTGTTCAAACTTCCTTTACGCGAATCCTGCAACAAAGCAAAAACATAAAAAAAAAAAAAATCCCCCCTCAATATATAATATATGATACAATACATTAATCATAATATTCATGTTGCAAGTAAACACAATTAATACAACTGATATTGAAAATTAATTGCAGAGTTCCTCCGTTGTTTCATCGAAATTTCAATAAATATTTTATTATCCGTATCCTTCTATATACGAAATACGTTATGAGTCACTATATTGTAATGTTGTGCACGTAAAACGACACGTCTACGTCCGACAATAATTTCCGTGTTATTTTATTTTAGTTAAAATAGACTTCTTGTGCGTATAAGGTATCTAAAATTTCATCTTTTTTTTTTTTTTTTTTGAAGCCTTATAACATCAATAGGAAAATGCACCGTTAATTATAACAACACAACAGGCATCTCAATGTTCTAATCAATTAATTAGTTTTACACTGAAAATGTGTTTGAAAAGTAATCGACGACTGCAAAAAAAAAAAAAATTTGGAATTTCGAATAATTTACGACGTTATATAAAATGTTTTGATACATACATTTTTTTTTTTAATGAAACACAATAATATATTTTTACTAGCGTGGAATTTATAAGGAATTTTAATACTATATTCATATTGTTTTTGCGATATACGCTCCGTTAGAAACGGTTCGGTTTTCAATTAAATATAGATCAACTTAACTAAGGGATTAGTATTTAATCTTAATTCAAATTGTGATCGCGTTGATTCCGTAGATAAACATATATTAATAACAACGCATCTTTTAACCGCTGAGTTCAAAGCTAATCTAAGATTAAATACTATTGATTCGGTCGGTGTTGAGATAATCACCACCCAATTTTTTTAATATAAAAACGTATGCGAAATATTTGGAAAAAAATTGTTGATTTATACGTAGAAAACATATTAAGACTGATGATGGATTTTTTTTTTACATTTTCAATTAAACTAATAAAAGTGTATAGGGGAAAATTCCATGTTTGCAGAAGAGAAATAATAATATATAAAAATTCTATTCACGTTTGAGTTTATTGTAATATTATGTACTAAATATTACGACGAATCAAACTATAAATGTTATATGTGTCCAAATGGAAACGAATATCGATCGCTTCTTCATTTAATGTTTGGTTTATTTGTCTTGTTTTAAACTTTATTCAGCTTTTTTATTATAACCAAACACTGTTAAAATAAAATACACATGTGTGTGTGTGAGTGCATGAAGACGATTATTAATTTGATCTCGAGCAATCGTTCGAAACGTTATTTTAAGATTATTATTATAATATATATATATATAATAGAGACAACAGCTGAATGAAATTTCAAACAATCGTGTATGCAATTATTTTAATAATTTACGTGTTTTTATGAAAAAAACTATAAACGTAATACTCGAATGTCTTTTTAACGAAATGTATATGTTAATATAATATAATTTATAATAAAGACGTGTCTTATGAAAACGGTGCACGTAAACATATAACTGTTATATTTGCGATAGTCATGCTACTGTGATAGTGTATAATATTCATTTTCCCCGATCGAGCAGATAAATGTTATTATACATGGTTGCAAAATATAAATTCTTACGCGAGAATGTTGTGTATTATAATATTATATAATATTCAGTGTAGTAGCCAGAAGTTTATTTCGAAATTGGCAATAAAATTCTAATCGGCATTTTCAGAAATGCTGAAATTCTCAAAAAAACTCGCCGGATCAATCACTATCATAGATAATAATGCGGACGACATAAAGAATGATAAACATGCGTTATTTCTTTATAACGCTATTTTATTAAAAACGACAAGAGTTTAGCTATTAGACAAATATATAAATTTATATATATATATATATATATATATATATTAATATATGTTTATATGAATATACCAAATAACGTTAAGATAAACAAGAAAATATATAAGAGTAGTTGTATTAAATTTGTTTATTTACTAACGGTTTCCATAAAAAAAAATCATCAGGTTTTAAGCAAACAAAAAACAACGATAGAATAAAAAGGTAAAATTAAACAAAATTACACAGAAAAAATTATGAATATAAAAATAAAAAAAAATAGCGATCCGCGAGCCGTTGTGGATGTCATTTAAATGAATTACTTGAATAAAGAATTTAGAGTTTTGTTATTATTATAAATTTGGAAGCAATACGCGATAAACCATTGCATTCTATAAAATGATTCTGAGCGGGACTTCGGTGTAATATTATTTATAATAATTATTATTATTATTATTATTATTATTATTATTATTATTATTATGGTTCACCATTTTAATATAATTCCTTGCAATAATTCTAAGTAGCTAAAAATGTTTAATTTCAACTGTCAGTTTCTATCAAAATAATACACTTGGTAGAAAAACTTTTTACTTTTTGTCGAAAAATACAAAAAAGTAAAAACCAACTTTTATGAATTAAATACCTCAAAATCTATAATCGCTATTGATAGTCTATAGTTGAAAGGCATTATTTTAAATCATTTTTTTCCCCTAATCTAACATAAAATCATCTATTCGATTTGAATATTTCAAATTTCTATAACAATTAGTTCCAAAATTACGTACAACTTACGCGATAATCGATTTCGACGAAATCGCGTTTTTATGAAATTTTTCGGTAGTGTTTGAGTTTTTTTTTTTTTTTTTTAGACGCTTTTAAGAAAATTTAAACATAACCTCTCTGAGGTATACAATCTATTACTGTAAAAATCGTAGCGTACTATCCGGTAGAATTTTTGTGTAAAAAAAAAACACATCATTTTAAGACCAATACGTTGGTCCTTGATCCATTCAGAATCCAAAATATACAGAGCTCAAGAAAACAGCAAAGAACTCGTGCAAGTACACGAAGAATTAAATCGTTAAAAGAATACAATTAATGTACACGTTAATATAAAATAGATATTTAACAGAAGATACGAGAGAAATATCGAGGCGGAAGACATTTCTTTTTTTTCTTTTTTTTTTTATTTCAATCTTGACAAATCCGCAGCCGACGTATTTCATATTTTCCGATAATTATCTCCGCACGAGTATTTGGAGAATCGTCATAATATTATAAAACGGTAATCGTCCGAATTAATTCGCAATTCGTGCCCGCGGCGTCCATTAATATAGTAATATAAAAAAAGAAGAAAAAAAACGGCGAAAAAACCGGGGTGAAAAAAAATATGTAAATTTTTTTTTTTAATTCGATTTTCATTTTTCGTGGCACGATTTTAAGGACTCCCCCGTACGTATTAAAAACCGTATAACAACGACGACGACGACGACGACGTGTAAATGGGACGGTGTGGCGGGGTGCAGGACGCGCGCGCATAACATAGTGGCGCCGCCGGTAACGGGATTTAAAAATATAAAAAAAAAAACAGTTGGCGCTGCACAAGAGAGATGTGATGTCATTGGTCCTGACGTCACGGCACGGGGAAGGGATGGATCCCGACGCGAAGGGAGAATATCGCGCGCCCCTCGAGTCCGTCCGACGAGAACAAACCGGCCACTTTGAAAAGTTGTTGTTAACCGACGACTACGTCCTAAACGCATACACCACCACCACCACCGGCGCACAACGAACGTTCTCATACTATACACGACCGCCAAGTACACCGCGCACAACAGGTAACGAAAAAAAAAAACCTGCACAATTTATTACACTTTTATATTAGTTCAGACTGAATTCCTGTTGAAACGCAATAAATCGACATTAAAATAATTTGTCTTTTTTTTTCAACATAATTTTTTTTTTTTTTTATATATATGATATACCGATAAATTTCTGTCGTGATTAATGAAAACGAATTTTTAACGAAAGGGTTTTAAATACAATTATTTTTTGTATTATTAAAATTTCACGCATTTTACGTTTCGTAAATATTGTAAAACGTTCGAATTCAAACGGAGAATATTAACGTTAATTATTTGAAAATAAAATCGATTTCGTTTTTCGCTTTTAATATGTTATTATTATTATTATTATTTTTTTTTTTTTTTACATCGCGCGCGCGTTAACAAAAAGTAAAATTTAAATGAACTCGTCGTGTCTTTACAGTATTAAAAAAAAAAAAACATTCGTTTCGAGTAAGAAAAGAAAAAGGAAAAAAGAAACGCGGTTGTCCGTTTTGAATCTCCTCCGTGTATATTATACGCTTATAGTAGATATAATTATATTCATAGATATATTTGAAATTTAAATTACCGCGATCTCTTAGCCGACGAGAAAACTTAGTTGCTTTAAGCTTAAAACTCTTATTTCACACTGTTATCCTGCTTGTACCTAGTAGTTATTCTAAGCACATTACGTTTTCGTAGGAATTTAAAAAAAAAAAAAAAACAGCCATTTCCATATCAAATAAACTTTATATGTATGTACGAATTAATGCTTGTATATCGTAAAAATACCATTAAAACTTTCTCCAAAAGCTTTAAGTATAATATCGCAAAAAACTTTTAAACGCATTACGTATATGACAATGCTAGTTCGTCATTCCCGTCAAGTGAGGAAGACACACGATACAGTGACTTGTGTATGTTACATAAATTTAATCGGGCGTCGGTACGACGAAAGAGACGGTGTGATGTGCGAATTTTTCCGGTTTACGTATTTCGATATTTCCAATTTGAATTCGAACGTATTTCAACTGAACGCATTGTGTGCAAACACGTTATATTATTATAAAATACGTTTTCGTGCAATTATTCATAACGCACAATCAATCCTCCGCACGCACTGTCGTCAACGCAAGCAATCAAACGATTCACGAAATGTTTAATGTGAACGAGCGAATTCGGTCGTATATACACTAATAGTATAATATACATTTTACAAAGAAAAACGTATAAAACATTGTATGTATATTATATTCATCGCGTCCTACGTCTAAATGGACGCGCGTATTTCGAGAATGTCGCGCGATATGTATAGACAGCGAGCGACGCTTTCAAAGAAATATCATTAAATTCTCCGTCCCGGCTCTCGGTGATAATAATAATAATAATAAAATACGTTTTAAATTTAATCTTACAAAAATATTGTGTGTAACGATAAAAATGGATTTACTTAGGTTTGCAGAGGTGTATTATATATTTAGAATCGTATTGTTGTTGTTTCGGGTTTCAAAACAATAATATTGTTCGAAAAACGATTTTTAGCAATGCTAAAGAATTTCAACGCGATATTTATGTATTACGATTTATTTGTTCAAATTGTGGTAACAACGTTTGGAAGTTTTTATTATTATTATTTTTTTTTTTTTCATTTGCAATTTATAGATGTACGCAAAATATGTGTATATATATATATACAGTCCATAGTATTCATAAAACTAGAATGACTATAATATAAATTATATTTATTACGAGAGTTTTGAGTAAAACGTAAATAGCGACATTAAAGATTTTCCTGAAATTTAAAAAAAAAAAAAGTATTTGTCGAAATCAATTATGGAATATATCTTATTAGAGGTACCTCTCTCTAATCGTATATTACATTTTCAGCTTTTAATACAAATATTGTTCGTGTTACGAATTTGTATAGAAATAAAGAATTTCGATGCGAAAACCGTAAGTTTCGTCAACATTTTGAACATCAAACACTCGGTTAGGTCAATACTTTTACAGTATTACTTGAAAAATATATCATATTGTATAAAATTAGCGTTCTTTATGCTCTAAAGTAATTAATTGTATACAATTTTTTTGAAAAAAAAATGGCGGAAATTTTCAACTATTCTTTAAACTTCTGAAATTTCGCGTATTTTGACATTATAAAACATAACTGATGAAAATTCTAAGTTTTTTTTTTTTTGGAATTATGCCAAAATCTGATTTAATGAATATTTGCAGAGATGTCCGTAATTTTATTCGTTAAATGCAATTCGTCGGATTTTTTTCACGCTCATAAGAACATTGAAAAACAGGTGAAATAAATTACCGTATGTGCGCAATTTTCTAGCGAAAAATCGATCGATGATAAAATTCGAAAAGCTTGTACTATACCAAAACATGTAACGAATTTTTGAAAAATGACAAACTGTATCATTGTAAAATCGATTCACTCCACTTTGATTATGATCGAAAACATACTCAATTCATTATGATTTAGTATGGTCCAATTCTTTTAGTTTACAAACCGATGCGATTAAATATGACGGGTCGAAAACAAAATAAAAACCAATGAAAACTTGTATTCGATGTAACAAAAAAAATATAATTTGTCCATTTCAAAAAATTTCTTAGAAACTGCTTAAATTCGAAAATTATATATTTATTAGAATTATTTTTATCACAATACGCGTATATTTCAATTTATTTCATTTATGAACGATATTTCATCGTGTACGATATGCAATAATAATTATAATGATGATGATAATAATAATAATAATAATAATTGAAAAATCGATTGAATATGTATTAAATTTGAATTTCAAAATGTAAAACTATTGTATCGTCAAAATTCACAATGATCGCAACTGGTAGAAAGAAAAAAAAGAAATAAACAAACAATAAAAAGCCTGACAGTTTAGATTTTTCATCTCTACTTAGTCAATTATTTATAGCAAAAAAAACAAAAAACACGCCTTTCATATTTATTTAAACAAATGTATAGTGTACATATGAGTCGATTTTTAGAGATAAGTGTGTCACGCATCAAACAACATCTAACAATTAAATTCATTGAAAAATAATATTAATTTACCGAATAAATATCAAAATACGCATTTACGTTAAAAACAATAACCGTTTTGCGTTCTGTTCAAATGTAGTTTTGGTAAATATATTTTAGTAATACTAAGCTATTACGAAAACAATATATGTACACGAAGTGTGAATAGTACATTAATAAATGCTTTAACTTTTCCAACACATATCTTTTTCCGGAGACATTCGAACAAATTATCCCTAGCCCCGGTACAATATATTATTTATTTATTAATACGTATAGACAATTTGGAATGCGAATAATTAAGCTTTTTACTGATAAACTCCCAGCAGCTCTCCTATGTAATAATTTATTTTTAATTTTAAATAATTCATTTATTAATGTCGCTTTTAATTATTCTTCTTTTCAAAGTTAAATACATAATAATGTAATGTAATTAACATAGTTTTCTGATAATCAACAATGATAGTAGAAGACACAGAGGATTGAAATAATAAAACGTATTGTTGTCAAGCGTAAATAGCCGTCGAAAAAGAAGAAAACTCTATTCACAACAAAAAACATTTGACTAAAAATTAAAAAGGATCTAGATACTGAAAAGGTAGAAATATCTAAAGCATAACGTATTAATAAATGTGAAACGAGGACAATAACAGTGGACAAGTGATTACAGGAAGCGTTCGAAACGTGGTATTTTTAAATGACGTTAAAAATAATATGTTTGAGTGGATCAAAATACTGAAAAAACTATCGGAAAAAATCGACTACTATGGAAAAATGAAATAAGACGAAATGAGCGTATAGGCCACACATAATACGATACGAGAGGTACTTGAACTGATTATAGAGGAGAATGAGAAAGGGCCAGAATTCAAAGAGGAACAAGATTGTGTCTTGAAAACATTCAACAAATAATAAAAGACCAAGGGCGCGTCTTTTACGTGCAAATGAAATGGAAAGCGAACGATAGAATACAGTGAAAGGTGGCTACAGACCAATCTACTGATTGCGGTGCATTTTTTTTAAAGCTACTATACTTGACGACGTACTTTTTTGAATTATTTAAAAAAATAGTAATCAGGCAGTTAATGATGAATAAACGTGTCGTATTGTCGATATTAAATACGAGGTGTATTTATTATTTGTACAATAGGAGATAATAGTTTATGAGCGCATCTTATTATTTATACACTATTAATATTATAGATTGTTAATATTTATAGACTGTAAAAGAAAAGATATTCAATTTAATATATCATGTCATCTTTGAAATTCCTTGTCCTCTTAAATGCACTATAATTTTTTGGTTATCACAATTTAATATATTTTTAATAATAATAATAATAATAATAATGAGGAATGAGCATGAAAATCCACTTGTATCACACCGCTATTGACTATTTATATTGAAAAAATATTTTTAGACAACCTAGTGAAAATCCCATCCAAAATGCACTGAACACGGATTGACAACTATGAGAGATACAGGTGTGATTTATATTGCAGTAATCTCGTACATTTTACAACACAATTTTCAAGCCATGAAACACGCGTCGCGACATCTATTTTAGAGGGACAATATAGTCACAACGTATTATGATATTATTCGTATACCCAATAAAATATTAAAAATAAAAGAACAAAAAAAAAAAAAAGAAATATAAATAAAAATTAAAACTATTAATTTACAATTGTAAATAATAAGTATTGTACAAGTATAAACTAATATTAATAACGTACCAAAGTAGTTTTTTAACATTTTAATTCATTATGTACACGATTTTTTCTTTTTACTATTCATTTTTTCTTTATTAACTCTGTGTCTTTTTATTATAATATTCATAGTTTATATATATATATAATTTTGTTTGCTTTATTTTTCGTTCAGTTGTTGTATTTTTCTCTTTCGTTTATAATACGTGATGATGACTTTTTTTCCAAACCATGTTAGTAGATAAATACATTTTATTCATATTCACACACAATTCATATATATATATATGTGAGTCACGGTCAATGTTATGCATTATCAAGATAATAAATATTGTATTTTCATCTCGTATGAATAAATATAACTTGAATCATTTTTGTTTCTCATCTAAATTAAAAAAAAAAAGAACAATCTATATATTATGTAATATCACTGATTAAGTACCCGTATTATTGTATTGTTTATTTTATAATTATGTAAATGTTATAGGTTGTGAACGGATTGAGTGAATTATTTTACAATGATATTTTTTTCTACGTACAGCTTTTCGCACACGTGTATCCGTTTTCTAATAGCAAATTTGTGAATTTTTTTTTTTTAACTTTTGCAATAAGCAGAAAAAAAAAGACAAAAGTAAGGGCAAAGTAACTGTAATTGTCCGAAAAGTTGAAATATTTGCTCAGTGCGTGTTTTACTGTTGTATAATGTCAATGATTTCGGACAGCGGTAGTTGTATGTACGTATCACATTAAGCTCTGTCTCTGCATCAAAAAAAAAAAAAATTATTATTAATTATTACATTTAACGTGACGGTAATTTTTTTATTTTTAAGTTATTATTTGATTCGAGTATAACGGCGGCACGAATACAAATCGGAATTGAATATGATTTAAACGGATCTTATTGTTTTTGTTTTTTTTTTTTTCACCGAGACACATACGAATTCGTATTTATTTTTTCCTATCTATGAACGCGTTCAATGTTAATTATCCGCATGTGTGTTCGTTCAGACGAATTCAAATCAATATTAAATTTAAAGCGGTTCTCTTCGCACCGGATCGTTATGCTATTAGGACTGCAATCCGTTCCGATTATTTCGTATTGGCCGGTGGCAGTGTTGTATACACTCGCTGCACACTAACACCGTTGTATTATATTTACAAGCGCGTATGTACCACACACCTACGCCGCGTAACATCGCAACACAAGCGACGACGATTATACGCGACTATAAATAACAATAAACCACACGCGTTCGTTACACGTGCCTAAAAGCGTATTGCCGGCATTGTAGTAATAATAATAATCGTACGATAATAATATTATTAACAGATATTATTGTTATTATGTGCGTACACGGCGCGTAAATCGAGAGGGTAGGACGTGTTCCGCCGAAACGTTTTTTCTTTTCTTTATCCTGGTTCGCGTCGCGCCGTTCGAGAGGACAGAGAGAGATAAAGAGAGTTTCTCTTGTTAATGAGAGTCTCTTGTCTCTTGTCGAACACGGGGAGTCGTGTGTGTGTGTGTGTGTGTGTGCGCGCGCGTTTGGAGTGCGGTACGTCTTTAATTCGCCAAACGAACGGCTTACCGAAATGCGTATGACAACGACGACAACGGCGCCCGCCGTACTCGCAATCGTCACGCGACCCGAACAAATGGGCACGAGCGTATTAAAATATGATGAGCGCACGACCGACGACCGCGTTCAATCACGCGCGTTACTCCACCGGTGTGTGTTTTCCCTTCAGCGCGCGCGTTGTTTGCACACTCGTCGTCGTCGTCGTCGGCGGCGTTTGTTATTAGCAGCGTCCAGTGTACACTGCGACCAGGTGGCGTCGTCAGAGGAGTGTTTCTTGTTTTTTGTTCTCCGGAGAGGGACGACGACAGGAGACGATCGTTTCGAAGTACTTAACCGCGGCGCGGAATCGGTCGTCACGCGGGACGGGGTTTGGAGGGAAAAAGTATTTCTTATTCTAATCATTCGTACGAATAAAATCGGATATTATGTAACCAGCGCGGAGGCGAGAGGATGTACGTGTATATTAATAGGAACAGCGTTAAAAACGAACGTATATTGTTGTAATACACGCGTGCGTGGTTTGCGATCCGAGTATCAATATACAATACGATTGTTGCGGAAATCGCTGAAAACTTTTATCGACGGTTGAGGAGAGAACGTTTTTTTTTTTATTTTCATTATTATTATTATTATTGATTGACTATTTATAGGGATGACGGTATTTTAAATGAATATCGGTTTGAAACGGTATACCGAAATATTGGTATACAGAAGTACCACCACTACGTACTAGCTTGCGAAAAAAAAATCTCTCGTGACGTTTTCTGATCGATTCCTCGTAGATAATTATTTTACAGACTTACAATTTTTTTTTAAAAAAAAAAAAAGAAACCACACATCGTAATAAAATAATTTGTGTAAAATCGGTTTTTACACGGTGTATATGTACACCGTAAAGAACGGTTTTTACCGTTAAACTCCCAAATCCCGGTTGAACCGAAAATACAACTATTCACTGGTATTGATGGTATACCGAAAAACCCGACAGCCCTAAGTACTTTACGACTCATTCGAGAAATCCACACTTAGTTTCTTTTTTTTTTTAATAACGATGTTATATTCCGAGTATAAAATACGTTAACAAAAAATCGTATTAAACCTGCAAAATTTGTCGGCTACAATTACGATTACAGCGAAAAATTCGAAAATCTACAGCACGCTTAATTCGATATCCTTAACGTGAGAACAGCGGATTGTTACAGAACCACGATTTTCTTGAAACTTGTCGTTTACCAACAATACGCATTACTACGAATACGTATTATATGCAGTCTATATTATACTGTTTTATGTGTGTGACGCGTAAATATTTAAATTATATTCCACTGGTGGGGATATAATAAAATGTCGTAAAATTATTTCACGACTATACGACGTGTACACGTAAAAAGATACGAATATTGTGCAATATATAAAACGTACTGTTACATTTATAAACATTTCTGAAAATGCATTTTTTAAATTATATATGTGTAGATAATATTGTGTAAACCCATTGTGAACAAAATATATACTTATGAACTTTATATAGAACGTAAATTTATAATAAATATATTATCAATATATTAAGAAATACTAATTCATTTATATTAAACGGGTCACGTCAAAACGATTTTCAGTTTAAACTTGTACGTTCATAAGATGAAAATATTATTATTTTAAGAGAATCCCTACGCGTAGGATAGAGTTATTTATTATATTAAATTAAGAATAATAACTTTTATGTACAAAACTGGTTTCCTCCGAATGTATAAGAATATATTCTAATTAATATTCCATAAAACTGTTTTTTTTTCGCGTGACAAATATTTTGTTTCACATGAACATAATTTGCACGTCATTTGCTAAACGTTTTTGTTTTCTAAAAAAAAAAAACTCTTGAAATTCACGAGTATTTATTAAACTTATTAAATTACTATTAAATTCAACACGTCTATTCGAATTTAGTTCTCTTCTTTCAGTACACTCGATCAAATTTAACGTATCATTTATACTCCTCTGGTGCACTAATTTCGGTAGGAAATTTTAGAAAACTATTCAAAAAAAAAAAAAAGTAATTCATTAATGAATTTAAATGTTCTCTACGGAATTCGTCGGGGGAAACAATAAAATAATAATTGTTCATTTCCCGAGTCCTCGACACATACATCGGGTTAAATTAAAAACATATTACGACGGTTGTACCCGGCACCTAATTCTAAGTCTTACGCAGATTATAATATTCAATACATCTGTGTATATAAAACAATACGTAGTACGCGTAAACCGATGGGACGGGCGTATTCCAAGCGCTGAACCAAGTGGGTCATAACGTTTATTGTACATCGAATATTAAACTTCCAAGCGAAGAAATATGCGCGTCTTATCGTCTTCACGAGTGTGAAAATAAATTCTAGTACAAATTGTGCTCGACAAATTAAGTTCGGTGGCAAAATCAAAGTGCCAATTTAACGTAATTTTCAGTAATATAATAGAATCTCTATGGAAAATAAATCCTCTGGTTTATTATGAAATATTTACGTTGTTCTCGATATATAGACGCGTGTGTCGTTTCGCTAAAAACACGGAATCGGTAAAATTGCGCATAGTCACCCGTAATATTGTATTGTTCGTTCATTCATTTAATAATATTATATTTAATAATAAAAACTATGCGTTTTATCAAAAGTAATTCACGTAGGATCGCTTGTTAACGATTTTTTTTCTCTGATCAGAAAGGTGAAGAAAAATAAAATCGTTTCTCGACTTTTATTAATGAAAATCATCTTAAATAAACGTCTTGAAATTTTTGCTGAAAATTGTATATCGCTTGACGCGGGTCTACGTTCACACAGCGCGGCGTTCCGAGTAGGCAATTTTGATATAGTTGCGTGTTACAATATTTTACAACGTTGTAATTTAATAATGACATAATATCGATTATTATCCGTATAATTAACATTGATTCCTATATACATATAGGGTTTGGATTTTCATGCATTTACCCGTTTTTTTTTCTGATCGTGTAAAACGCGTTTCATAATGATATTTATAAAATCATGACGTTAAAAAAAAAAAATTAAGGAATTTAAAATTTGTTAAAACATATTTTATAGAACGCATTACACATCATATAGTTGTTTAAGGCATATAAACACGAACTCTGATGAACAGGTGTGAAAATTTATACGAGGACTTGTCTAAATTTGTAGAGAAGTATATTACGGAAAAAGAAAAAAATTACTATCAGTGTTATTTTCTGCAACAACTCAATATATTTCTTATAAATTATAAATTTTTGATATTTTCATGAAGTAATTATTATTAATTGGAGAAAAAACAATAATTTTTACGTATTATATAAGTTGATATTGGACAATACGTAAAAAAAAAAGTTCCATTTTAAATCGTTGACAAAATATTACTTAACTTATTACTTTATTATTATTCGGCATTCGGATATAAAAAAAACTTCATAAGACATAAAATAGGCTATCACTATTTTCCGCCGATTATTATGTTCAAAGTTGTTTGTATTATCGCTCATATGTCCTATACCGAGATAATAAGCATAATATTATACAGTTTAATAGAATGATTTACTGTCGGCGGCAACGAACGTTAGTAAATTTATCTCGTCCGGCAACGAGATTAAAAATTATTGACATAACCAACTCGCCGATAGTCTTGATTGAATTAATATATTTGTTTTCCGCTGTGTCTGCTAAACAAAGATAATATTAATATATCCACGGCTTAAAATGTACGTAAATTTAGTTCGTGAGATTATGAATAGTTATATATTATCGTAAAACGAAATAAAAGATGATCGGCTTGAAGTGATGTCTGTTATTTTTTTGTCTGTAAATTGATTGAAATTTCGTGAATTTCGCAGTAATGTTAAAGCATTTAAATATATATCGTTTCGTCATAAATAATATTAGTCTTTAGAATATTTGTATAAACGTATCCTCTTTAACGATATATTTTATTACGTATTAAAAAAATCATTTTGATATGAATCACTCAGTGTTCAAATGGAATCCTTATTTATTTTCTTCCGTTAATGTTTCTTTTACCGACCGCATGTACTTATTAACGAATTATTTTTCAATTATTTATAAATGCACGTTTACCTCATATTCGTATATTTCGTTGAATGTCACGCGTGCCGTTGCTCGAATACTAATACGGGCGCGTTTCTTTGCAAAACATTTACTTTTTACATAATATTACGAATACGCATTTAAATTTAAACATGATTACAACGTGTCTTTGTGCTTATATTACGTTCATACAGTTTTTTGTATATAAATGAAATGGAAAAATTAAATCCCTCAAATCATTCGATTTCAATTCAAATATTATTTTTATATCATATAATCACAAGTCTGTACTATACACAATAGAATATATATGCACATGTATATTATACGAAGTGTTATTAAAAAAAAAAAAATGAAAAAAATGAAAAACGCTCATATTGATACATACACTGATTGATTGATTGAAAAAAACGTTCGACAAATGTAAATCGCGTATGTGTGTCTATATATACGTACATAGGTAATAAAAATCGAATATCTGTCATATACGTACACATA
Source organism: Chaetogeoica ovagalla (assembly GCA_032441825.1). Taxonomy (NCBI): domain Eukaryota; kingdom Metazoa; phylum Arthropoda; class Insecta; order Hemiptera; family Aphididae; genus Chaetogeoica; species Chaetogeoica ovagalla. Next base: position 5,301,077 of record CM063724.1, on the reverse strand, counting down.
TCACGCATACTCCACGACGCGTATATTATATATTATAATATAGTCGTTTCTACTACTAATGGTCACGATTCGTTTGGATCAAAATCGCGAAAAGAGAGGAAAAAAGAGTCGATTATATTGTGTGCAGGAACGTATAATAATAATCCATTGGCAGTTTAGAATTGCGAGTGTAGTCACGCGAGCGGGTTTATTAAAGTGGTTGTCACACCGAGACCTAATGAGTCGTATTTAATGAATATTAATTCAAAATCGTTACAAAAAATCCTCGTATTTATTTGTTTAAATTACAGTCTAAAGTACAAAATAATATAAATATAATAGTAAAATACAACAAATACCTTATAATTTTTTCTCTAGCTTTACAAGCCGTTTAGGCTTTTTTCTGCTATAACTAATCATTTCAATCTTTTTCTCCAGTCTGTCTCTCGGACACTGTTCAACAATCTCCGATGTGGACTTGTTCATGCTACCTCGTTCCTTCCATTTCTTAGCTCATGATTCTCTTTTAGCAGTCTATTATCCACTAGTCATATATGTCCAGATCATTCCAGGAGTTGTGCCCATAATAAATTAGACCACGTTTTCCCTATTAAACAAATCATCTAGATATGGGTATCTTATTTTTCAACTCTGCTCTTTGATATCATATGGTGAACGATGATTTTTCTATAGTTTTTTTTCCTCTAAAATCTTTTGTTTTTCTTCATAGTGGCTCATGTAGCAAATACACAATCTATACAAGAATTGGGCTTACATAATTAATTTATAATTGTTCTTTTATTAAAGTACCTCTAATAAATAGATGGGTTAATAAGTAAACACGTAATTATTTATATTATAACTCTATAAAAATAATGTTATTGCTTATCGGTTGACGAGTAGAGTAAATAAGACGTTAAAAATTTGGTTCAACATTATATGTAATTGCGTGATAAATTTCAGTAATAAATAATTATCTATGTGTATAATTTTATTCTTGGCGCCAAATCACGTGCTGGCGCATTGTCGTAGAGTTACGATCGATATTTATGCGTCTTTAAAAAAAAACTTTATGTATAACCGCAAGGTTTGCGTAATATATGAGTTGTAAACAAACGGTGTTTTCCAATGAAATAACGAAAAAGTTTTGTAAATTTATTATCGCCAAAGTATACACACATTATTAATGTGAAATTTAATGGATTTTAAAAAAAAACTCGTTAATAATGTAACTATATATATTTAAGATTTGTATACTAATATGTTTTGTATGTATGCGCATCACTGAATCGAAAACATGCCCGTTTTTCATTATTATTATTAAATTTACTCGCGAGTGTTTAATCCACAAATACATAAATAATAAAAAAATGTACCTATTGTTTAATGAATCTTTTCCCGATAATTATTTTTTGCGAGTATATTCAACAATATTTTGAAAATCAAATTCTTCATACGCGTATTTTCATATTTTACTTTTCACGATTTTAGACAATACTATTTACTACATTTTGACAAAAAAAGTTTTGAACTGTGTTAATTTAATGTGTAAGACTGTAAATGTAACAACACAAATTTAGTTTCCACCTGTATACACGGGCGATATGAATATACAAAGAATGTATAAACTATGTCACAATGTATAAAACTATATTTATTAATACTAAACGTATAGGTAAAATTATTACACAGTAGAAAAAAAAATATTTTATTGTTACGAGAAAAAAAAAAATCAAACACCTGACGGTTTATGTTGTCGGAATGGAAATACTTGAAAATCCGATACTCGCGATTCACCTTCATAAGCTCTGCTGCATAGCACAAGTAGAAAAATATATCGCTGCATATTATTCTTGTCGATATAATAATGTAACACACGAATATCTGCAATAGTTAGCCTTTATCCGACATTTTATAAATGGGATTTAGCAACACTTGCCGGCCCGAGAACACGAGAATATGTTTAAAACCAATATTTCTCAATATTGGATTCGGATTACTTAGGGACCGTTTTCCCAATGGGATAAAAATGATCAGCTACAAAATGGATATACGCTTCGGAGGAAATTTCATTATGATCCTTTTCTAGCCGACCGACTATTTTCACGACCCTTCATTTCATTTATTTTACAAGAAAAACAAAAAATAATAATAATTGTCAACTATTCTTGTTTACAAAAATTAAAAACGATCCGATCTAAACATACATACACGCAAGAACACAAATTTGTTTTTTACTTTAAAAATCATTGTTAAACGTCACAAAATTGACGCGTTTTTTGATACAGTTCACGACTTTCGCAAAATATATTATTTGAAAACCAATAATTAAACTTTTAAGAATAAATAAATCAAGAGAGGGTAACGTTAAATAATGTATTTTCAGCTTCGAAATTATCAATACACAGAAAAAAAAACTGTCTGGCGAGTTGATATTTCAACTCGCCAGACAGTTTTTTTCTCTGTAATTTATTGAAGAGTTGTTTTTAAAGGGTAAAAAAAAATCGTGCATGTATTGATATAATATAATATAATTTGTTAGGTGTATAATGAAAAAAACGTGACTTAATGAATTTTTATTTAAACTAAAAGTTAAAAAAAAAAAAACTCGAATACCCTATAGGAATAATAAGGTGCAACAGAGAGACTGATTTAAAAAAATTACTCCCTCGACGATTTATTTGTTTTATTTAATAGAGACGAGGTATATTATTATTAAGGACAACATAAACACACTTTATTGACTATACAATCTACATAATAATAATATATATATATGTATATCTGCACCCTATAAGTGTATTTTATTTTCTATTTATTTTACTCGTATTATTACTTATTTATACTTATTTACGATATTTCCCATGCGTTATATCGATACGGAATAACATATAATATACGACCAAATCTTCTAAAAAACCATTTGTATTTTGTATTCCTCGATTTAATTTCACTATAACGTATTATGAACGCAAAAAAAGTGTACATTTTTACACCGGTATAATATTAACAAAAATAATAAAATCGATTCCTTTAAAATAATGAAAAAAGTAAATAAAAACCGTGTATCCGAACGCATTATAATTTTCTGATTTAATATATGTACATAAATCAAACATGTTGGCGTTATTGTTTTTTTTTTTAACCAGACATACGTTTACTCTGCATGTAAAATATCTGTTATTCTACGCGTGTATACTGTGCACTATATGATTTCCATCATTTTTAATACCGTACGCTAGTGATTTAATATTATTATTATTATTATTATTGTTGTTGTTGTTGTTTTTATTATTATTATTATTATTATTGTTGTTGTTTTTATTATTATTATTATTATTAAACAATTCGAAAAACTATTTCGTATTACGCACGCGCGTGGTATGAAGTGGAATCGCGCTGACAGTAAACTTATTGGATAAGTTGACATTTGGCCGACAGATTACAACTTACTTGTCATACTCTAGCCGTGTGACAAAATATATATTCCGAAATTTTACAAAAAAAAAAAAAAAATTCTTTGGCATCGGATTCATTGTATTTAACAATGATTTCACAAAAAATTACGATACAACGAGCCATCAACTATGATATATCGTCGTCTATTAAAAAGCAATACACTTACTTCAGGTTTTATGGATGTCTGAGAAAATAACAACAACAAAAACCAGTTTTCACTCGAATTATAGTGCGTTTAATTGATTTTTTATCACTTTTTCATTAAGCCATCATTATACAGTTGATTCAATGCGTAAAACGACTAAAAAGAAAATTAATTACCAAAAATTCTCAATATAGGTAATATCGATTATAAACACAGTGTTAAATTCAAATATTTAAACTGCTGGCTCTGTCTCATATTAATTGCAACACAAATCATTACCTAACTATCAAATATAGTTCAAAAATTAATACACGAACTATTTCAACGAAATAATATAATGCACATATAACTAACCCACGACGTTTCAACCTTAAAATATTAAATATTGTTATTGACAAGTAAATTTTATTTTATATGAGCTTACCCATTGAATATAAATCGAATGTCGCTGAAATTGTGTTTTATGCGTATACAAGCAATATAACGTCAGTAAAATAAGTTGTGTGTTTTTAGTTATTCTCTGGTAAATTTATCATGATTTTAAGTACGGCAATCGTTTCTCCGTGAAATTACGAACAAAACACAACGTCACAAATTCAATGTGGCCCAAAAAGCGAGATGGTTCGGCTCTTCAGCGACAATATTTATAGGTAATCAGCCGTCCGTCAAATTGTTTTCGTCGCGAATGCGTATACATTATATCGTTTATATACCGCAACTTTCGGAACAGTCGTATTTTATTGTTCGCCGCAAAAAAAAAAAAACAGAAAGAAAAATGTGAAATATATTATTTTGTTGAGCGGTTGATTAAAGAAAAAAATAAATGAAACACAAGTGTATATAATAATATTTCATTCGAGTCCTGTAGCTGTGTCGGTCGTTAATTATATGGAATCTGTATGTATATACACTGCAGACAGTAAATAGACATCATGTTTGATATATACGTCGATACAAGATTTTTCGTGAAAATTACTTTTTTATTCTCTTATTCTAACAATCTCCCTATTTCAATTTTCCCGTGTACGAAATGATGTACCTTATCTCGAGAGAAAATTAACAACATAAATCTGTCCGCAGACGTTTATTGCATTACCCGCACTCTCAAGTGTTCTCGTGAATATATATATATATGTGCGTGTGTGTGTAAAGACAGGCTTTGACAATTTTTCAGAGTATTATGTCCATTAATTTTTTTTTTCACTCGTATTACACGGCCAAATAACAATACGTTTATATAGAATAAATGATGTCATGATTTTCAACGATTCAATTAAATTGCGTTTAATTATGTTGTAAAAGTGTATATGTGTATCACGTACCGAGAAAAGGAACCTTATAGTTCGGCTATAAAGTAAATAAATGCAAAATTTATAATTTTAAATCGAAATGAATATGAATATATATTTTTTTCTTTTTATAATATATCCAGTATATATTTAAATTTAAACTTATATATTTTTGCGTGGAAAATAATTGTAAACTTCGTGTTATAACGTGTGGTGGATAAGCATTTTCTTTATGATACTTGTACACACTAATGTTGTAATAATTTTTCAATTCTGATACCAAACACACGAAATATATGTCATTCAAATGTAAACCCCGTATAAAATTAAAACTACTGCTTTAAACAGCAAGAATATAATAAGTATATAGTTTTTAAAAAAAATTTAGATCACTAAGGCTTTGTTTTGAAGGAACTCGTCCTTTTCGAGTCTTTATTAGATTCTTAATTCTTTATAGTGGTATTATTTGTTAAAACATAAAATTTTTGTATTATTCAAACAAATTAAAAAAAAAAAAAACAAAACTTTTATCTAATTTTCATGCAACCTGTTTACTATTAACTACAGTCGTAAGATAACATTTGATTATAAATGATAAATCGTCGCATGTGCAATCGTTCCGTTCGTTAATTAAATAATTTTATATATGGTCCGGATTTCGTATAAAACTTATCGAAATCCCCGGCCACGAAACCTGTATGACGAGCTTTTTATAGAAATATTAAAAATCGTTCATTGTTCGCATTAATTTTAACAAAACGATTTAAGCAAAAAAAAAAAAAATCATATAATTCTACATACAAATATATACGTATCACGAGAATCAAGAGAATTTTCACGAAGTTTGAATTCGCGACACCCGCGGCGAATAATTTGAAAAAAAATTTCGGGAAATTCGAACGTATCTAGGAGAAACCGTATAATAATATTAAACGAGTCGCGCGATCGCTCTTACATATACCGCTTTATATGTTATTACAAAACCGGGCCATCACATATTCAATTACACTATACAATATTATGATTATGTTGGTATGCGCGTTTCGCTCACGGAGCGTATTTGAAAAATATACCGACTGTTATGATGTCGATGTCTTATTGAACTATAAATAGTTGCTTTGCAAATGTATACACTATATATAAATAGACTTAAAACGAATAAAAAACGAGTACCTTGGGATATACGTGTATATATATGTAAAACGTATATTATATACGAAACTATTTGGCAAATTTTGACGACGGTTTATACAGTCATATTATTATAGAGACGCATTTTTATCTACAACAACCTACACTGCCGAAACAGTACTTTAAATGGATATTCAGTTTTATTCGAATTCGGGCGTAATATTTAAACTTGACAAACGGTGGTTGTAAAACAAAGATGGGGTTTTTTTCTTTTTTTTTTTTATGAAATATCAATTGTAATTCCCCCAGGCCTCGGTTTCGCACAACGCCATTTTGAGCTTGATCAACTTGCTCGGAAATAGCCGAATTTAAAATATACAATTTTTACTATAATATAATAACCCATAAGTACATAATACAGTAGTAAAATAATTAATGCCAAATTATATATTATTATGTAAATGCGTGTTTCGTATATATATATAAATTACTTTTTATCAATGCAATGCGTCTGAGAAAATGAAATAAATGGCATCATAGACCCCCGGAGTACACAATTTGATTTTATCGATTTTCAAATAAAACGTATTTAATAATGTAAACATTAAATACATTCAATTTGCTACAACAACGAATTAAAGAAGTTTGTAAATAAGATATATTTATAATGCGGCCTCGCAATAAACTTTATTTCTACCAATATTTAATCAAATGCATAAAACGTTCCACGAGTATATACAATATCAATTAAAAATTATATTATTTAATTATATAACAAATACATTATCTTCAAGTACACGTCTTATACAATACCGATCAGTGTGTTCCAAAGAAATTATTAAAACCGTAGAAGATACAATTCGGTAAACAGATTATTGATAAATACGTAAAAAAAAAATCCTTCGTAATACGGATTAGAGACTTATTAGATTTTTAAATAAAAATTGTTCACCATCGCAAACGACTACTATTTGTATGTTGTTTACATAAATTATTATATTTTAAAAAACGAATGAAAGCATTTATGTTATAATACGCAGAAATTGAAGCCTAGATTTGAATGTATAATATTACGAATATTTACTCCGTAACGATTTCTTTATCAATTATATTTATTCAGATGGGAAAAGAATTTTTTCTTCGCCATTTTCAAATATCGCTATTCCCCAGTTTTAACAGAACAAAGACTGCACCATACGTTCCACTATAATATTATATTACTGGTTGATAATACGTATAATCTTACGACAATCCACAAATATTCAAAATACTGAGGGCCTAAAAAAAATATGTGTACTCATTCGAATGACTCCAAAAGAGACTTCCAAAATTATTTTCTTTTTATATAAATAATAATACTTAAACACCCCATTTTGCATAATAATAAACGCTCATTGGTTTTAACAAAATAATATTCACACGAAAGAGAAGTATAATATTTTAAAAAAAAAAAAATTATAAATGCTTCTTTCTAAAATAGCTCTAATAAATGTTAATCATCATAATCTTATATTTAGAGACAATTATAAATTCCAGTTTTTGTATTCAATTGACTGCAAACTACAATGTTAATAATTATGAAAAAATATCGATGGCTACGTGTTATTTGATAACACTGTACTTCAATGGCTTATAATAAATTGTACATTATTTAAATCCATTATACATAATTACATAAACGGTCACACTTATATATGTGTATATTTATACATAATTATATTGTACGCGTTTATTATATTATGTTACAAAATAATTTTTTTCTTTTTTTTCGAGAATATATAGAATTTTTTTTTTTTTTTTTGAAAATATTAGAAAAAAGAATTTTGTAATAATTGAAGACAATATTAAATTTAACCACTGTTGTTAGCTAACACGCGTTAGAATAAATAATATTTGAAATCGATTACATTTAATAAAATTCACATATATACATCTTATATTTGTCAAAGTAAATATATGTTTATAAGAAAAGTTTGACTTTTCACAAGGGATCTGTACCGAATAACACGGGGTCGTTGTGCTAAATTACACTGAAAATAATTCCGTCGTTCTGCCACAAATAAATGTAAAAAATATAATAAATAAAGTTTGATAATATTTATATAGAAGATCTTACATAGAGAACGTTTTTTTTTTTTTAAGGAAATCTATTTTATTACGATAAAAAGGAGGGAAAAGAGTAAATATAACTCAAACGTGCCCAAGGCATTTTCTTTCAGGAACTTTTTGAAAGTAAACTCAACACACAAATGAGCTATATAAAAGAATATTTAACAATATTACACGTTGTTGTTGATGTAGTGAAATTGAATAGAAATTCTAAAATTTTTAGTAAAGTTCATTATACGAAATTATAATATATTGTTTACGTAGTTGCACAATGAATTTTCATTGACAAAATTCCATTATATAAAACAATCGAGAAAATATTAATTTTATTATAAACTTCATGCTCAATTGATCTTACAATAATTATTTACTTTTCATTTAAAATTAATATAAATAAACTTTCTTCGAAAATATTAATAAATTATTAAAATCGTTTAAGTAACTTTTTAAAGTTTTTAATTGTAAAACTATAATTTTTATCTTTTACATCAAAATTTCCAACGTAATCGTGTAAAGGAAGGTATATTTAATTAAATATTATACGTTTATAAACTATAAGCATTCATAGCTTTTGAAATTTTTAAATAATCCCTTCACTATCTCGGTTATAAACAATTAATATTTTTTTATTTACGATGGCGGAATTGAATTTAAAAGAAGTAACAAACTGCATGTGCTGTGAATATCGATCACAATGGGCGAACTTGACAGTTCAACGGATCTCTTAGAAATTGTATTGTTATTATTCTATAAATACATAAAAGTACAACAAAAAACAACAAAAACAGTTCTGTACAAAGCTAGATTTGTTATAATCAATAATTAAAATAATAAATTCGCTTACCTTAAGATTCAAAAAGCAATATGTATATATTTTCTGTATAAATAAAAATAACTATAAGCGAGATGAGAAAAAGAATTTAAACAATTATTCAAAACAATGATATTATGTAAATGCTTTATGCTTTGATACATATTATTAATAGTAATATTGAATCAAACAAAATTCTCTACGATATCTCTATTTTAATCAAATCACATACCCAATCGACTTTTCAATTATCAAACACCTATTTATGGCGAAAAGTTTATTCATTTTATAAATCACTTAAAACGCATTAACTTAACTTTTTTTTAGAGAAAAAAACTTTTCAAACATGATGTTTAGCTCAAAAAAAAAAATAGTGTCAAACCATATCCATATATCGTGTTCATATAATACTGAAATATAAATAATGGCAAAAACGTCAAGTCTCTATAGGATTGTTATACTCTTAAATTATATCAAAATAATTGAAATCGATTTGTAAATATACTATATTGTGCGCTGTAAATTTTCCAGTTCTTTCGCCGTTTTATTTTTTATCATTTTTTACAGTTGTCATTTAAAATCCACTGAAAAATACAAATATATCTATATATATATAGTTACTTCTGTATAAAATATAATTTATATTACGTATATACGTATGTATATAAAAATCCAATTTATTCATTATAAATACGAAAAACACTTTTCGACGTTTATAATTTTGATTAGATAAAAATAAAATGTTTTTATACAATTATTTTACTAAATCCGCTATAGCCCTAAACTTCCAATTTATTATTTATTTAAATATAAAAAAAAGAAATTTATTTATTAATTAGTACGCTTCACTATCGTATAGGACCCATGAAAATTATAGTTAGCGTTAAACGAATTATTTTATATATATTTATTTTTTTTTACTTATTTTTAACACTTACTTTATAAATTATATAGTAATCTAACATTTTTTATCTAAACGTTTACAAATAATAATGCACTTATTTTTAACAGTCTAAATTATCCCGAGCAAAATCTTACACTTTTTTTCTCTATTTAAGCCGAATGTTATAGAGAGTATACTGGCGATAAATCCGAAAAACTTCGGGATGCGATTCTATACCCCTAAAGGAACGGAAAAGTTCCAACGAGCTCTTCTGAGAGTTTCACTTGAAGGTATTCGATGATTCGGGAACCTATTTCGCATAATCCCGTAACAAAAACGCGTATTCGTGTATTTCTCGTTTTTGTACGAAACGTTGTCTAATTGAAACGTTATAATAAGCGTGCGCACAACAAGTAACTGCGGTTGTTCGACTGAATTTAAAACCATTGTAGGATAAGTAAAAACCGGACGATTGGCAGCGCGGACAGTTCTCCAGGAACCTATGCTCGAGCGATAACGAATTAGTCGAACTCTCTCTCTCTCTCTCTCTCTCACTCTCTCGTGTTTGCCTAAATTGTTCTGGGAATCTCTTCTTACTAGAATACAGTATCTGTACAGCATTTGAAAAGTGTTTTGAGGAATTCGTTAGGATGTTTTCTAATAAAAAAATTAACGTAAGTTTCGAAAATCATCTCGGATTAATTGTAGCGTCAACAATTTTTATGTACATAATAGTAATTTTTTTTTTTTTTTTTTGTAGTCTGATAATGTCAAAAAAACAAAATATAAAATTGCTCAAAAATTGTAGAGAATCGAACACGGGTTTATAGGAACTTTTTTGTCTATTTAAAGGTGTAGAATCACGTCCCGAAGTTTTTCAGATTTATCGCCAGTCACCTTGTATATTAGTGAAAGAAAAAAAAACGTACAGCGTAAAAATATGTACGTCGTTACAATCTAAATAAAGGACGAAAAAACAAGATACAATTATCTTAAACGTTCCGGTATGTACTAAATGAAAGTATTTTGAAATTAAATGTTAAGAGTTCGTAAAATATGAAATATGTAATATATTTCTTTATTAATTTTTTCCCCGAGGAATGATGCTATTGCATTAACAATTTTCTAGAATGTAGCACTATACTAAATAAGAAAACTGTCAGTGTAGGCACTAAAAAATTAATTAACGAGATATTTTCTTCTTTTCGGACGAGTACTATTTTATTCTTAACACTTACTTACGTTTTTAATTCAAATCACGTGTATACGCAGAGCTTTTTACATTTTTCTTTTTTCAATGAAGAAAAAAAATTATAACAAAATGTCGTAAAATTTTACCCAAAAAAATTTGATAAGTTTTATTTAATGTGTTTTTTGTTCAAACATTTATTTTTAGTTTAAAATATAATGAAAATAGACTTGAGAACGTTTTTGGATACTAAATTGACGAATAATATCTCATTTTCATAACTATTGTAACTGCAAAACCATTGGAATTATCTTATATAATACAAATAATATTTTTGAAAACGTATCGTTCCGATGACAAATTATAACATGCGTCTTACGCGCAATTACACCGGGCGGAAAAAATGGCTTCACGTGTTGAAGCACGAAATGTACGCGAAAATCAAAAGTCTACTCCAAACAGTCCTGAAACCGTTTCCGAAAGAATAAGCATATTATTATTATTATTATTATTATACAATGTAGGTTCAGAATTCATCGCACGAATACAGTCAACTTTATGAAAACCGCGGCCAGGATACATTTTTTTTTTTTTTTAAGAAAAATCTCCCGAAATAATGTGTGAATAACGTACAAATTCCTATGCACGTTGTATTTATTTCCCTCTACGATATACCTAGAATATATTTTTACGAACATAAGCAAACATATAGTGCGAACAAGAAATAATTTATATTTATATGTATATATATGTCATACACCTATGATTAGAAATCATATTTTTACTATGAATAAAGTGTGTGTGTGTACAAAATTTCGTGTAATATTGATCGATTTTATAATGCCAACACTGAACAAATTCATGTTTAACCGAAAATAAATTATAATCAATTTTATAATTTATACGTCAATAATTTTGTTCGCAAGTTTTATACATTATATTAAAAAATAAATAAATTCCTTATAATTAGTTTTTGCTAAACTTTTTTCTTTTATATAAAAACCACACAAAATGTATCCAAGGACTACGGACGATGAGTAACCCACGTCAATATTAAGAGTTATAAAAAAAAATTATTTTTCCTTCAAACTTACACATAACAGTTTAAAAAATATATATATAATATAATACGTGCGACCTATTTAAGAAATAATAATTTTCACCGGCAAATATTTATATCAGAACAAAAATATAAATATACTCATACGCACATTATTAAAACGAACGAATCCAATTTTCACCAAAATAATGTTTTCTTTTCACACCCCAAATTTATTTGATAAATATTCGATTTTTAATTGTCGAAAAACACTGAATATGCCGAACAATATCACCGATACTATAACTCCACAAAAATAATAAATTTTTTCCCTGTTATTTCATTGTGTTCGAATTTTATCTGGTTTAAATAAAAATTATTAAGCGTTTATATACATATATATAAATATATATTATCGGACATCTAACCAATAAAATAAATTGATCAACATTTTATTACCGACAATGCAATATTTTTACTATTCTATAAAATAAATAAATTAAATATATATTCTTCGAGAGATGTATTTGTTTTAAATTCATTTATATATATATATATATATACCTACATCGTCTAAAAATATAAATGTTAAAAATGAAATAAATATGACTCTGAGATTTCTATTATTTTATTTTAAAATTATAAAACAAACGTTATCCACGTGTGATTATTCCCATGTATATAACGTTATTTTTACTTTGAAAAAACACTCCAACACACACCGACCGCTGTTACCTACACGCAGGGTTATTGTAATACGCGGTTTTCAATCGTCTAATATTATAACGTCTAATATATTCCTAAATGTAGTAAGAACTACTATTATGTTATAGAAATATTATAATTATCTACGGATATATTCATTCGGTGACGCGAAACACAACACAAATAATAAAAACGATACGCAATAAAACAATAGTATAATATATTAATGTTCCTATCGCTAGTATATTTGGTGTGTATATTATATTTTAAGAAAATATATTACACTTCAGCCCGTTTAAAACGTTCAGTAAAAAGATGAGATTTTTTGTGCGAGTTAAATTAAGAGTTTTATGATGCTTGGAAAACGTAACACAAGTAGGAGGCGTTAATAGTTCACAGGCCATGAGTAAAGCTATAAATTATTTCAGTACAAACTTTTTTTTTTCCGTCAGATTAACATTTCAATTTCTCGTTTATGTCTGGTAAAAAAACAAACAAAAAAAACGCATAAAATTATTTCGACTATAAAACTCGTCTCTTTTAAAGTCCTATTAACAATACAATCATGCGGGGGATGCCGAATGGATTACACGTTGATTAAAACAAGTATATTTCGAAATAAATGTCTGATTAATAACAGGCAGCTGCGGAGTTACATCAGTGATTCTTATCGTTTATTATTAAATTATAAGGTTTCAAATGTGATTTTCCCTTATTCATAAAAGAATTTATGGTTTTCGGAAAAAAGGCTGAGTCGAGTTTTGACGTTATAATATGTAAGCATTGTGACAACAATGTCAATAAAGGTATTTTTTTTAATTGTTTACACCGCAAGACATGGTGTGACTAACGGAATAGCTTAAACGGATAAAGAAACGACTTTTTTTTTTATCAAAATTTTACAATCCGTATAAACTAATATAAAACTTCAAATAACAGTTTATAAGAAATAATTAAGGTTTGAAAAATATTTACCGATATATAGACAGACTAAACTTTTGCAGGACCACGACGAGCAGCTTTTTCTACTTTAATTTATCGATAGGATAAAAATAATAATAATAATTTTCAAACCAATCACTTCATTGAAAAAAAGTAACGAACGTTGAATAGAGAAACACGCCGAAAACTTATAAAATATGATAATATTTTCTTTGTTTAATGCGTGTAATGCATTAAGTAGATAGACAATATTTTTTTGCAATCGAACTTCCTAAATTATTTCAATTTTGTAAATACAATATTGACCAATAAACACTTAATTTCTATATAGATTAATAGACGAAATCAGATATATTTTAATTTACTCAATACGGATGATTGTATGTTTGCGCGTAATATCGTAGGACATCGGTTAAAGAACTATTATTGGCGTTTATATTATTTCTATCTTACAATTATTAAAAAATGTATTCTATAGATTTCGGATTCTCGTGTTAAAATTTTTTATTCACAATTTACGCGCGCATACGTAATAATTGTTTACAGCGACATTTGTTTACACTTGAAACTTCTTAATGGTTGAACAACAACGCTCGTCAAGAACGATAAACAATAAAAAAACAAAAAAAACTTGCAATTTTACAACGTATACTATTACTATTATTTATTGTGTTTATCTTCGTTTTGCACGTTTTGTCCGGTGATTGTTTCGCATCAATTGCCGACGTATATAAATATAAACCAATACGCCGTAATGACGTATTGGAGATAAAACATTTTTCAAATCCTTACGACTTTTGTTTCGCGAAAGAAATATACTAAAACCCTGATTTCAAAACCAATAATGAGAACGAAAAGTTTCAAAACAACATATTTTCATAATATCCACCGAGAGTACTTATTGTTAGAAAATATTCATTCAAAATGCAAACCATACACCGAAAAAAAAAACTGTTTTAAAAGTTTATGATGAATACTTGGTAAATGTCTATATTATGTACAGTATACGTTCAGATCGTTTTCAAAACAAATACCGGCGAATTTTCATCGTTAATAAAATATTAAAGTCCGTTGAAAATTCATAAAGATTTACATTACGAAAATAACGAACCGTAAAACGTATTTATATGATACGTGTTTTTAAAAAAACAGGCGTATGACATTTCGTTGAAACCGCGGTTTTATCGCTTTTTTATTTACACGTAATAGGTACGTGTATTGAATTTATAAGACATATAATACCTATATGTTGAGTATCGTTTGTTTTTGCATCGTACACGCCTGCTTTAACATCATTTACGAAACTAATATAACCGACTAATACAAGTATTAGTATATATCCGTACTTATATTTCAAAATGCAATAGTTATAATCGTACGATTTTCATTTATACCTTTCATTATGGATCAATGATTCCGTTCTCGCTACAGTTACTGCGGGAACACGCGTTCGCTGCGCAGATAAATAAACAATTTCGTTAAAAATTAACTGTTTAGACGCGTTGTGCACTATTTCAATGCGTTTCAAAAATTATTTAAATCCAAAATTTTATTGTACATGATTTCAATTATATGCCCGTTTACACTTCACAAACAATCTACACACTTAACGCACAATACACACGCGTGTACACACATACGAACTATTCGTGTAATATTTACCTTCTGACATGTTATAGAACATTAATAAACAATTGTAAAAAGAAAAAACATTTTTTTTTCTCAAAATCGTTACACACGTATCGCGTACTCCATGAATATAAATAATTGCACATTTTCGTCTTATAAATTTGATCTCTATGAATGGGGTGGTCCACTACAATACACATCAAATATTGACCAAATAAATAAATAAATATATATATCAATAACACAATTCCGGCTGACATTTCTCGAAATCCTTCTGGCTTATATACAAATATTAAACAAGCGTATAAACAAAATCGACAAATATTGTAAACCCAAAGACAGAATTAAGCGTTTCACGACCCGTAGCAATTGTTTGTTTTTGCTTTTTCTCTATAAAAGAGAAATAAATAAAAATCGAGAGAATTACAAGGAATAGCCGCCGCCGCCTTATAAATGAACCGTGTGTTTGAGAAATGACGTAAGTCCGAAAAAAAGTAATTGGGAGAATACAATAAAAAAAAAACGCTTTCTAAGTTACCAGTGCGATATTTGGCGGTAAAACCGATTGGCTCAATGCAAAGTACTCGGCGAGGTATAAATTTAAAAAATGAAAATAAAAATCAACTTATTGTTGTCTTGACACGCGCGTTTGACAAATCTGGACCTGAGTTATCAATTTTTGTTACTTATGTCGTTTGTCAAATAAGTGGTTCGAATATAAAAATCAACCGTTAACTAAAAGATAACCGACGAATAAAAATAACTTTAATTGTTATACCTCTCATTAATCTCCGCAAAAAAATGTATACATATGTTGAACATACGTATTTAAAAATAGTCGTTTCGTGCGCTCGTTATAATTTTATTTTCATTTTGAAATTTTTATTAATCTTACTATATATTATGCGTTCATTTGAAAATATTTCGCGCGCCAAGACAGTTTCCCCAATCCCGTCCATTTTTTGCAGTGCGATAATAATTTTTATTAATACGACTTCGGCATTTATACGACCGAAGCACACGATTACTGTCGCAAAGTTGTCGGTCGAAAATCATAAAACAAAAATCAGAATTTATTACACGAACCACAGCTATAATACATAACGAATGTATATATAAGGGCCTATTCATATTAATTTGAAATAAGATTTATTTGTATTTTTATACGGTCAAAATAGTATAAATGTTATACAATTTTCGGTTTTATTATAATAATTTATATACGTATATACTGCGTTACATAATTAAGACGAGCAAT
Source organism: Chaetogeoica ovagalla (assembly GCA_032441825.1). Taxonomy (NCBI): domain Eukaryota; kingdom Metazoa; phylum Arthropoda; class Insecta; order Hemiptera; family Aphididae; genus Chaetogeoica; species Chaetogeoica ovagalla. The sequence goes on along the minus strand of CM063724.1, from coordinate 5,284,509 downwards.
ATTTACTAAAAAAATATACCTGCCTTGAGTGAATAAGACGATCTGATCAAGAGTCTTAGATTTAAAGCGATGAATTAGGTGGAAAAAACTGCTTTTAAGAATATTACTACGCATGCATATAATTAAAAATATTTATTTTTTTTTGTTCTTTATATTCGTTAAAATAATTACGATATGTTTCTCATGACGTTTAATTATTACAAATACCAGTTTTAAAGATTTTCGTGAAAAACAGCTGAGCGATAGCTGTTTGGTGACGTCTGGATATTGGGTAAAAATCATTTGGAAAGTTTTCTGGGACGAGGGAATTCTTAGACCAGAAAAATGTGTCACTAATTTATTTACGATTCAAAGGTTGTATAAAAGTACATTTTTAAGTGAATCAAATCAGACTCGGTCTTCCTAGTACTTTTATAATTTAATAGTTTATTATATAGTTCAACTGTGTTTTGACAAATTAGTTTCAAGAAAAACAAAAACATTCACTCGAGAACACATAATATACTCTTTTTTTGAGCTATGTAAACAGTTTCCTCATAACTCGGTACGTTTACGATTCTCCGACTGTTTTCGAATTTATCATTCCAAAAACAGTCGCGTGTATAGTTTTCTTGTCGTGTCATTTCTTTTCTCTTCGTCGACGATTCGTGCATACATCACTCATGTTGAGCCATCAGGAGAACAATTCAGACGCGCGGTGGCTTATACACATATATAAGGAGTACTGTTCTTTTCTTTTCACAAGACATCTCATTTATCGCCAGTGTCGGGGAAAAAAACGGGGTTTCGCTGTATACCGTTTTCCGGCATAGATAAATTAGACGATAATGAATACCATTTATTGGTGAATTTTTTTTATATCTCTTAGTTCGTTGGTGTTGGTTATTCGACTCCAAGTTATTTGTCTGTAACCACATCGTTAAAATCGGTAGCTATAATATTTATAATGATCAACTATAAGACTGTTTAATCAAACTCGAATGCTGATATTGAATATAAATGAAATTGCACATATTAAATCGCACGCCACTTAAAAATGACATCGTTCGTCATTAAGTTGGATCGTTCGTGCTCTTCTATTCGGTTGCAAAGCGTATTAACTATATAATATATTCAGCAGAGTGTGATGGTGGGCACTTCTCTTAAATGAGGTATTTCTCTCGAATAACTACATTTCGACCAAATTACACGCCTTTCTTGACCAACTGGCCAGACAACATTCCATCAAGTCAAAATACCCGATAGTTTATCACTTTATTTTAATTTGTCATTATCTCAAAATTATGTTGTTTCTTTCGAATAAAACAACATTTACTGTAATGTTCCAGAACTGTAAACAATGACCAGCCTCAAATAAGAATTTCTCAGTAGCGCTAACTTTTCGCTTATTTCTATATTTTCTATATTATTATAATATACATGAAACAAAAAAAAACAAACATCGTTTAATATATACGTATATATATATATAGTATATATTTAATTTATTTATTATTTTTCAAAATAATTGCTTTTATTTTCTACACATTTACGTCAGCGCGAAATAACTTTTTCAAAGCCATCGATAAAAAATTATTCAAATTGCTCTTGAAACCATTTTCTCAATCCAGCTGTCACTTCGTTACCATTTTGAAAATGAATTCTTTTTGAAGTGAAACACTTTACAACTTAGACCTAACACTCAACTTTCATCATCGGTTACAATATGTTGAAAAAAATGATTTCCTTCTCTTTCGTAACACGCTGTAGTAAAGCTGTTGACCAACTTCTAATCTTGTTCGCATCATATCATTAGTTAAAAAATGAGGAACCCGACAAGCACAAATTTTTTCGAACTCTAATTCTGACACAATATGGTGATACCAGTTAGTCGTCGATTTTCTTCAATCAGTCGTTCAACTTCTTGTTGATGAAACTCGTGAGTGACAGTTTTTCGTCACTCACTTCTTGACTAATCATCAATAACTAAAGCGTTCGTCTGAAAGAATTCAACGGTGACAGAGTTTATTCGTTTCGTCAGCCAAACTCCGAGAACAACACTCTTCCAGGTTACACAAACGATATTTTCCGGCCCGATATCAATAAAGGACTATTTGTAATATAACGAAACTTCATTGTCTTCTCTCTCGCAATCAATACGGTTTCCATATTATATTCGTTTTGCCCCCGAGATAATTTCCAATATAAACACATTGCCGCCGTTTTAACAACAGTACGCGCGTATATTACGTTTAAAAATACAAACACTATATTTTTACAATACATACGGTTTCTTCGCGAAAATGGAAATTGTGATTATTTCGTCGCTATTTTTTCTTTCTTTCTCTCTTTCTTTCTTTCTTCAATAAAAGTTATATTATGTGTTGGCTGGCGACGGAACGGACTTCGCAAAGGTCGTTAACACGCGAAACAAATGTATTTGTTATACGGTAGAATGATGATAATTTATTATTTGATTAGCTTAAAAAACAACCGATATGTAACGGGTAGCGTCAACATTCGGATAATGTTGAAATTATCCAGATAATACAATATTAGCCATTACATTTTGAATAATGTCATAAAAATATTATTAAAGTACTCGGGTAGAAAGAATTACCGAAACAATTTTGTAATAATAATTGATTAATAGTGATAAATATAAACACAAAACTTACAATTTGACTTAATCATTATTGTTTAAAATATGAAAAACAAATCAAACAGTTTTAAGTATACCTACTGAATTTTTTTTATTTTATAACGATTATATTATGGAAATAACCTTCAACATAAAAAGAAATTTAAACGAAATTGTATATGTATAGTTAATAAAAAAAAAACCAATATTGCTTATTTATGAACAATATACCATCATTTCTATTATCATCGGAAAAAAATAAAATAATTTATTAGTATCCAATAATTTTGTCTTCGTTACCACGGAAATATTTTTAATTTTTTGCAGCTCCATTCGTGTACGAAATTATTCATTATTTATATTTTAGACTAAGCTGCTATAAAGATAGTGTAAGATTCTTTTTAACAACGATTTTTATTTTATTCCTCGTCGTCGAAATGGACAACATTTTCTTAAGGCTAAACATACATATATATATATAATATAAAGAAATTTGTTTTTTTACAAAGATAATTCATTTGATGTTTATCAAATGGAATATGGGCGGAATAATAATGGAAACGCTTTTTACAAATTACAAATTCAGATATTCTGCTAAGATTATATTTTTCAAAGTAAATTTTCACTTACATATAGATTTAATTTTTAAAACCTAGCAAATTATTCAAAAAAAAAAATGTATATTATAAAAATTCTACGAGTAAAATAGCTTTAGAATTAAAAATACGATAAATTATATGATAATATACAATGTGTACGCATACATATTGTAAAAATGAACTACTTACCTACCTGTTCCGTATTGATAATTTTATTATTTCCATAAAAACACCATTTTAGTGGATTCGTTTGATTTGCTGGCTGTAGAAATAAAATTATTTAATTATTTAACAACAAAATTTCGTAGGAATTGTTATGTATTAAACACACACACACACACACATATCAGCAAAATTTATACTCCATATTATATTGCCTATACGTATATTATGCATTTGCAATTATAATTTAATTTCAATTTAATACTACATGGAAATAAAACTGTGTTTAAACATCATAACCGCTGGAAATCGTATAAAATCGCAATCGCATACACATAACATTTTATAACTTTTTGTTATAAACTCGCAATTTATTGTCATTGAAAATAATTTCTGTCCTGCAATGGAATTTCTTTTTACAATCCCGTTTTATAATTTAATCGAAAGTAATAATATAAACAATGCTTACGTGTATTATCTTAACACACCTACTTATTAAAAATTCGAGCATATTATATTAAACATTTTATATTATAATATACGGCAATTTTAATTAAAAATTAATCACATTCGATTACTTTGAAAGCACGGTGTTTAATAATGTTTTTGGTTAATAATCAAATAAGTAAAATAATATGCTGTCCGAAGCCATCCATACAGCCTGAACAAATAAAATCCAAAAACAAGTATTGTAAAATAAGTCACGCGGCACAGCTGGAAGTTAAAATATACATACATATACAAAAACGCACGTAGTCGCGCGCGATATTCTGAGCGATCAGAGTCTAATGAAAGACTAATGAAACAAACAAAATCATATCAAAAGCCAATAGTGATTTACGCTGTACAAGACCGAAAGGTCATCTCGATATTACATTAAAACGACATTCTGAGCATTTCGAATAATTAGGAAGGAAGGCATCCCAACTACTTCTACATTTTTCTTTTTATACACGTCTTTCTTCACTTGATCTTTGAGGCTCCACAAAGTGAACATCGTATCAGGTAAGAACATTAAACGTGTTTTTTTTTTTAATAAATGTTTGACTTTGAAATTTTTATTATTACTAAAAAAACACTCGAAATTAAAAAAAAATATATTTCTATTTTGTATTTGAAAATATACCTTTTTTTAATAATGTAAGAAGATCAAAACTATTATTATTTAATATTATTATTATTAAAACGTATTTAATAATTTACTTAAATAATAATATTATATTAAAATACTAATATTTAATAAAAATATGAATATAATAATTGAAAAGAAAAATAGGTTTTTTTTCATAAACAATAAAAACATATCGTAATATTAAAGTCAATCGATTTTTCATATAATAGTCGCAATTCAAATTCCACTGTTGTTTCTTCTACTGTTTCGACATAACCAGCTACACACGACCACGCAATTCTCGTCTAAACCAAAAGAAAAAGAGTACAGGCGGATGGCTGCAGGCCGTTTTTAGCACACAAAAAAAAACAATCTGAAACGATAAGACTAATGTTACTTACAAAATACGTTACGCTACGCAATACACGAACTATACCGTTACAAACACGTCAAATCCATATATTGCGATGTTATGGCGTGGGGAATTGTTGTGCTGGAAATTTCTACTCCATTGACGCGTATAAATAATCTATTCCCGGGGACCTATCCATATATATATGTACAACATATATTATTAAAGAAAAAAAGATGGTTTTTTTTTCTCGAAGTATTTGTTTTGAGAATATCAATAAAAAACAAATCTACACCACGCGCACACTGGTTATTGCAATATAATATATAGATAAGTACAACGGGTCTTAATACCTGTACACTGTGCTATTACAACACGACGACAATGATTTTTTCATTTTTTTAGATCTTAGAAGACCATATAGTTCCTAGCTTTAAGTGCGCTTAATCTTTATATTTCACTTATTTTATGTTTCGATTTTTCGCTCGAATTTAGTAAAAAAAAAAAAATTGGAATTCATTTTTCATTTCACTGTTCTATACCACAAAAAAGAACTATTATTTCCAAATGTATTCATTAAATATACGAATTTCGTTGTATTAAACGCGACATGATCGAAAATGCCATATTAGTTTTTTTAATCTGAGTTTTTTTAATTTTACAAATTATTTTGGTAAATGTTAAAAATATCCAAAGTTATAGGTTTTGGCGCGCGAAACCACAATAATTTGCGCATTATCAATTAAATATTACAAGTTTCCTCTGGCGCGGTAAACATAAAAATTATGTCAAATAATTGAATTTTAAATATGACATCATACACTTATCACTGTATACTCCTTTTTTGATACTTGCAATATTCCACAATATTATTTTAAAGGTCATGAGTTGCCGACTCGATGACCGTGCACTAAAATTTAATTTTTTTTTTTGTTATTTCGCATCAAACGAAATCATTTTGAATAGTTTTAAAAATTATTAAGGAAACTGAAAAATGATTTTCCTAGAGTACCGACCCAGCAAAATTCGCTACCGGAAAAAGGGGTACGAGTGTAATGATTGAAGCACTTCTATATACTAGTCAAAAAGGTCGTACACAGAACAGAAATATTTACAAAAAAAAAAACATCATTATAAAACCAAAAGCTCTCTTTCTCTCTCTCTCTCTCTCTCTCTCTTTTAGCTCGAAATCTAAAAATCTAAAATATTCCAAAATAAAATAGATAATAATCATTGGGTCATAAAATATATTCCAAAAAAACTAACTCAACCAATAACAAAAATGTAAAATCATAAGAATATCTGCTCTGTATATTCTATATGCAGTATAGAAAATGAACAATCGACAGATACGTTTGAAATATATCTCTTCGATTTTAATAGATGAAACTTGTCCAACTTTGATTCTCTTGGATATCTCATTACTATTGGCTTAGTCCGGACGATTTTAGAATACGGTGTAGTATATGGTCCGGTGACGCGTATGCCGCGGCAATCAATATACGACGAGTGGACCATGTTCAAAATCGGTTTTTGAGTTTTACCGCAAGGACTTAGGGATTACGTTCATTTGGGAATGGAGTAGACTACTTAGAGTAGAGTAGACTTCACTTGACTACTTCAACGGTTGGCCCGTGTCCGTGTTGGAGATAACACCAGACTTCGGGGACTTTTCTTTTTCTCGCTACACAGAAATACGCATTTTATACAGAACGCGTAACTCGCAGAAAAAATATACTTGCTACAAAGATCACATTCCGTCTACTGTTTCTTTTAGAATTTATTTATTTTGTTTTTGTTCTTTTTAATTTTGCATTCTTTATATAACGTATACATTGGTTTATTAATTTTTCTTCTTATTATTAGTTTAAACGCAATATCTCATAGTACGTACTGTATAATGGCATATTTTGAGTATATTTCCGGTGAAGTGTCCAACATTTTTAAAAATGTTGCTCCCTACATAGTTCTGTGAACTGGATTTTACGTTATACGAGTATTTTTAAAATAAATTTAATTCGACATTTGTCTAGGGTCGCCTGACAGTAAATTTTAACATTCCTTATTTTAAAAGTCAACGTTTTAACTGAGACAAATTCACAAATGACAAATCAGACAATTATTGGGGTGCACATAATGATGTTTTCGCAATAAGCAAACACATTATAAAGATACGCGTTTTAATATGTGTCGAAAGCGCGAACGTACACACAATAACAAGTAGTCGTTTAATCTAATTCGTATTTTTTTTTTCTACTTCATTTTGAGAGTGGACGTTTGACATTTAAATTGGAATTATGCTAAAAAAAAACAAGGGATTTTGTTGTTTTATTATACCGAAGAAAAGTAAAAAGATCTACTAGTATTCCTGAAATAAATTTTCGAAATTTTAAAACACGTTAATTTGATATCGACAATAACCGAAAGAAACGATTCAAATCTTTTTATAAAATTAAATTCGGTTCATTGTAAATGGTCGAATTTTCGTCCAGCATCCATAACTGATGTTATAATAATTAATCACTTGCTTCTGACGTTCCGGGAATCGCCGCCTGTTAGTGCCTAACTAACTAAGTTGCATAAAAAGTAATTTTATTTTTTTCGAGTCGGCGGGGTGGCACCACAGAGGGGACACGTCGTCACGTACGTATTTGTAATGAAACGTTCGTTTCTGTACCGAAAATCCGTCCGGCGTTGATCGATAGAATAATTTGTTAATAAAAATTTATCGATTACGATCGTGTTCGCAGAGCAAAATGACTGGTGGCTGCGCGTGGATCGTAGTGATCGCAGCGGCGGCGGTATGCGCGGACGCGGTGGCCGTCGGCGATGACAAAGCGGGCGTTAAGAGCGAACAGGAGCAACGGCAACAACAGTCCGCCGCCGACATGTTGCAGACATTGGTGGCCAACGGCGGCGGCGGCGGCGGCGGCGGCGGTCATCCGTTGCAGTCGATCCCGTCGCAGGCGGACGGGTATTTCGCCGAGCCGCTGGGATATTTGCAGACGAAACGCGCGCACAACAAGCAGTACGGGTTCGGGCTGGGAAAACGTCTTTACCGGCAATACGAGTTCGGGTTGGGCAAACGGTCCGCGTCCAAGCAGTACGGCTTCGGTCTGGGCAAACGGGCCGCGCTCAATCAGGACGCATGGGGAAAATGGTCTAGGGCGCAGAGCAAACGGGCATCGCCGACGTTCTACAGTTTCGGCCTGGGACGACGGGCGTCGCCGCAGTACAGTTTCGGACTCGGAAAGAGGGTGAGAGAATTTTTACGATTCAGTGCTGACAGCACCGGGACTAGGGATGAGAGTTGAGGGACAACGTGAGTCGAATCGTATTGAAATAAAATGTAAATTTCCGCGTGATTTCATCGCACTAATAATAAAGAATACTCACTATAAAGTAAGACCGAAGAAAAAGTGGACAGTTGAGAGTGATACGAAAACGTAGCTGGTGCGAGTGTACAAAATGTGCAGGGGAAATCGCGCTTTATGAAGGCTAGTGCGGCGGATCCCGTGCAAGTGATAATAGAGTGTAATACTGGACGAAGAACAAAATACTTTGCCCGTAATTGGTTATTTATTTTATAACGCCTTGATCGGCGTGTGGGCATTATTAGAGGATTTCGAGACCTATCAGCTGCAAAATTGCAGCGATTTGTAGAGAAGGTTTTGGCTACGCTTTGCACTGTCGGAACGAGGAGATCTCTGTGAAGAGTCTCATTAACGAAACACAGAATCAGGGGAAAAAAGTCGATTCTGATTCTGAAGAAATTTAATATGCCGTGGCTGTAATCGTCATCGAACGACTGGGTCACGTCGAGAAACGTATTATAATATTTTTCCACGCGTTTTCAATAAACATAATAACAGCGTTATTCGATATTTCCTTCTAAAATAGTCTACATCGTCTATAACTAGTTTTATCCTAACGTGTATCATCAATATGTCCTATCAAATACTTCTCACGTTACCCGTTAAATCATCGTCGTCGTAAATTGAAACCAATTAATTCATACGTTTTAAGACATTGGCTGCAAAACGAAGGATAGTAAATTAAATTACATGTCCCATTGAACCCGAAATTACTAAAATACGATACTATTTATTACCTGTAAAAAATAGTGTATAGTTATTGATATTTAGTTTTCGGTGAATTTTTTTTTTTATAAAATTTATCAACGATAATAGTATTTTAACGCACTGGATAATCATTTAGGGTTGTAAGCGAATAAAAAGAAGTTTCAAATACCGAAACCGAGTTTATGGTACACGTAACGCATTGTGTGTATTTCCAATTTCAGTTCATGAAAACGAAACGATCTGACTCGGGAAACTTATGCAATACAATGTGCGAAAACGGATATTTGTTGACATAAAATATACAAACGAGACAGAATTCTATAACACACACACACACACATATATATATATATATATTTAAACGCTTTTACGTTACACTACAATACATTTCAAATAAGAGAAAATAATATAAATGTATCCGTATATTTTCTTCGATTTAATTTTTCCACCATTACTATATCGATTAATTTCATAACAATTTTTTTCCTCTAAAATATATTTATATTTTTATATTGTGTCCTAATATGATTATAGTTCAACATCCATTAGCTTATTAAATAAAAAATTTATCGAGAATACGTTCTTTAGTTTATAATATAGAAGACAGAATTAAATGATGAGAGAAATTGAGTTATCGATAAAGTTTTAAGAAATTAATAAAAATATAGGTTTCGCTACGTCCCCAAATTGTTTTATTGGAAACATAACGCGAACCGTATTATTGACAATTCGGTAAAATCCCTTGGAGGTTGCTATCAGATGGAGAAAAATATTTGCGTTTTTTTTTTTGTAATTTACAATTTGAAGACTTCGAGTTTAATTAACATATTAGTTTCGGAGAGCTTAAAAGTAGCGGCGAGAGAGAAAATTGAATCGTTTTTCGATTAAGATTTCAATTAAATATTCTGCGGTTGTCGTATAACAACTGCAGTATTTTAATCAGTCGACCGTAAAATTCGTAAAGTTATATGATAATAAAACGATTAACTGACACATATTTAATCATATGACTATTGAAAGCGTAATAATAATTAATTAATTAACGTTAATTACGATTTAATTTGTTCAATTAAAATTCAAAGTTAATGATATTAAAAATATTAAAACACTTTTATTGTATATATTAGTTCGCATGTACTCGTATATTAAAAAAAAAAAAATGTAAAACAAAATTTGAAACGTTAATTACGTATAAAAATATTACAATATATTTCTTTGCGAATATGAATCAACATAATTCAATAAACGCTGTTATACGTATATTATACGGAATAAATAAATCCGAAATAAACTGTAATATATTCTTACAGCAAACAAAATCGATTTCTCAACTCGTACGATATTTGAAGGCATTAACCTTGAAATAATACTTAAGTATTATGTATCAAATTAAATATTCAGTATTTTGGACCGGTAAATAGCCTAAATTCTATATCTCCCTGCAATGTATATACTTAATTACACGATGGCACTGATAAATCATCGAAACATGACAATGTCTTAAAAGTCGCCCTAATTATATATTTATAAATTCCGTGTTTACGCGTCACATAAAATAGATACCGCATAATTTTATAATTAATATATATGTATATATATATTTAATTAATTAAATACTATATCTTAATTCATATTTCGTGATTGTATGTTTATAGTAATAAAAATTTAAATATTTATTCCATTTCAAAATGGAATTATCGCACAAAGTATTGCTAAAAATAGTCTCGCACGATTATAAGTTAATTGTAATATTATACAATTACTATCATTGAGCCTGAAATTGTGTACGCTACGAGCACGCTTCGTGTAGTATGAAATTATTATAAGTATTCCGAGAATAAAATGACTTAAGTGTGAAATTACGTTTAATACAGTTATATTCGCATTTTCCGTTTTGAACACGGGTCGTTCAAGAAATATCTTACTCTTTGACTCTCGACCGCCCTAGTCCAACACCTCCAAAAAACGCGATGTTCCATTTCTCGTACACCAGCTATCTTCATATCACCTTCGATTACATCTATGCCCGCTGCGTTTCTTCTTCCGTCTGTCTCTTCCACTTTTCCTTTCTACATTTATTCCCATATATTCACCTTACAAAAACCTCTGAATCATATCTCTCTCTCTCTCTCTCTCCCCGCAGTACTATACATCTCAACCTGTTTCCCCTCATTTTCTTTCCGCAATAAAGCCACTCCTACACTACCCCTCACCGCATATTCATTTCTCGTATTTCTATCCTTCCTACAGCTATTCGTCTCATCTCATCTCACCTCCGCCGCACACATCCTCTGTTCCATTTTCTCGCCCACCGTCCAACATTTCGAACCACCACAGAACATTGCAGTAATAATAATAATAATATAAATACTGACGAGATACGCGCGTGTGATGGTTGATTGTCCTATTAGGTGTCGCACCCGTCGTATTTGAACGTGGACGACAAAGAAGCGGACTACACGTACAACGACCTATCGGAGGAGAAGAAGAGGACGTCGTCGGATGACATGGGTCACGGGCAGAGGTTCGCGTTCGGGCTGGGAAAACGTGACGCGGACGTTGGGACCGGATGGGACGAAGGTGACGTGTCGGGATTCACGGCGGCCATGTGGCACCCGGCTGTCAGGCGGGCCCGTCTTCAGTACGGTTTCGGGCTGGGCAAACGGGCCGACGACTACGACGATGGTAGCGAATACGCCGCGGAACCACAATTCCGGGACGACACCGCCGCGTCCGCGGATTTCAATTAAAAATTTAAAAAAAATCCCCTCCAAACGTTTTCCCCGATTCCAAAACACACACTCACAAAACCAATAGACACACGACTACAACGAGAAGTGCAATTTCACTACAATAATATTGTGTTTTAACGAAATAACTATAAAAAAAAAAAAAAAAAAACAGCTTGGGATTAAACAAACTTATTATTATTATTATTTTTTTTTTTTACTCTAACCATGCCAACTATTATAACGTAATTGTTGTCGTACACGAAAACATTCTATTTGTTTATTATTGTATAATTATTATTATGTAAAATCGTATCTATTTTCCAAATGTATGACGTTTTTAGTGGAATAAATATACAACCAGTGGATTTCGAAAAACCGATAACCCCCCGCCACCATATAAACCACCCGTTCGCGGCCAATTTGTGTTTCGTCATACCCGCGCGCTTTTTTCCTGTAACTGATCACGCGTAAATCGAACGCCGTGTCGTCGTCCACATGGAAATCGTCGCCGCCGCGTACACGAATATTATAATACGATATAGTCCTATAGTGATTTATTATATTTATGCATATGAATCGTAAACGGGATGTGTATCGTTATGTATATCGTCGCTTAAGATGCAACATCACCGATCTCAGATTTTTTTTTTTTATCACATTCGCGTTAACTGATCGTTATTATAAGTTAATCCAATCCGCAAAACGGCTACAAAAATTAATCGTATGAATCTATTGGTTATATAGCTACTGTGTTTCAAAAAAATAAATAAAAATAATTAAAATATTTTAACGGGGACACTGTCTCGTATACACTGAATTACAACGCAGGCTATATCGATATGAACAACAATAATTGTTAAAAAAAAAAAAAGAATAAAATATCAGCCCATCTCTCGACGAAGGAGTTAAAAACGAAAAATTATAACTCTCGGCACGTTGTCTTCAACTAAGAAATAAATCTCTAGTCAACCTAAATAAGTTACTAATCGACGTTAAAAATGTATTTTATATAAAAGCTCGGCCGTTGTAGCTAAAGCGAAGCTCGCTGAAACGACGTTGTTATTGTGCGAAGATGGGCGGTGTTGTATTTAAAACAATATTATTATTATTATTATTCGGACTATATTTATTATAATAATAATAATTTAAACGTGTCCCCCCCCTCCCCCGTGAAAAAATTGTCGATATATAATTGTGACTGGTTCAATTTAATCAATTGAATTGCGACATACGGCGTTGTTGCCACTTAAGCTACGATATTATATATTCGATTTAATTGTTTTATTAATAATTACGTCCGTAGTCGATTTGAAAAAAAAAATTATATTATAGAAACATAATATTATTGTTATTATTATTATTATTATATATATATACATACTTACATGCTGCAGTCGTTCATGTTATATAATAATATATAAACCGACGTTTCCCCCGCATTCGGCTGTGACGACAAAACCTAACGAATATATTTTATTTTCAAAAAGAAAACGCTCGCGCATGTATGCATGGGATCTATTTCGCTTTCGTTTACAAAAGATAAACTCCTCCCCAAAAAAAAAGGCGAGATTGAAATAAACCTTGGAAAACGCATTTGATAAAACACGATTTATACGTTTTATTCGAATAACAACTATACACACTACAACTCGCTGTTCCGTTACATATATTTATACATAATATTATACGCGCAATATGTGTACAACGCGTGAAACTTTTGACCAATTCAAAACGACATACAATTTTCTATTATATATATATATATATATATAGCTATTTCCTTATGTCGTCTCCAAAGTATTTCGATCAAAAGTTCTAAGTGAACATTGGCGCAACTAGACCTACGTTTTCGGAGGCTGCTAAAATTATGCGTGTAACTCACTGACTAAATCGCTCACCACACCACACCACGTTCTCCACCACAAAACACATAAATTTCAAAACCATTAACAACATACTTCCATAACACAACTCCAACGTTATTATTATTTTTATTTGTATATTTACTATAATGTAACGCACTTAGAAAGTAGGCAAATAATTGTAAATTAATTAGTACAATATAGTATTTTTTACGAGTCACAAATAGGAAAAATATACGTTTGATATTGGTCAATAAAAATATATTATAATGTATTATTTTAAAAATATTTTTTCTCATTTCGCGCTATACTTGTCTAACAACGATTCTGTTTTCGTGATATTTACAGCATTCGGAATTCCTGTCAATATTTAAAGTGAACACGTACCGTTAAATTTGAAATTACTTGTACAAATTAAAAAAAGCATTTTTTTTTTCAATTGGTTTTTTTTCATATCATCAAAAATGAAATCTGAATATCTTGGTAATGCTAATTTTGAGTCTAAATGGGGTGCTAACGTCTCACTGTCACCCCCTAGTTGCGCCTATGCACACACACACATCACATTTAATACATTTATATTTTATGACAATTTTAAATAATAATAATAATAATAACGTCATATTATTTTAAGGCGTTTATCGTGAATTGTAAACTCGCAATTGACAAGGTTATAATTCAATAAATCGCACCGTACATAATAATTTGGTCCAACGTATTATAATTGCGTATAATACCAGATTAGCGTCTCGATAACTAAAATATTTAGTTTTTAAACACTTTCAATTACGCGTTTAATATACTGTATACGCATATATTTTATTTGTGTTGTTCAGTATTTGATTATTTCAATAATAGTCGAAAAATACATTTGATAAACTTGACGTTTTCATCGTGTGTTACATGTGTTTTGGAAAAATCCAACACGTACACCCGTATTATTTCACTTTATTTCTGGTTTAATTACTATCTCAATTAACATAATCCCTTAGTCACATTTTCAATAACAAAAATGTATAGACCGTTTCCGTCAATCGTCAAAATAATTGAATTTATTATAGTAGAAAACGTGCCGTTGAATAATAACCACCGCCATACGAATATTATATTTATACGTTATAATAGTCTCTGTTTAGTACACGGTGTTATAAGATATATAATTATGTGACATTTATTTTTATGTGTACAATATAAATATTATATTCAATATTACTCGTTTATTTAAAAAAAATATATATAATAAATAAATCAACATAAAATAATATAAGTAATTTATAGTAAATATTATATATATATATATATATATATATATATATACGTATACCTATACTTTCTTATTAGAAATATAAACCACTACATGACATATAAATATACATATACGTATTACGTAGATTAACTATTGTGTTTCATAATAATTTAATAAAAAAACGAAAAAGAGTCTTAAAATATATTATTTTCAATGAGAGTTTTTGAAATTACGGTACATGCATTTAACATCATATATTATATACTTCATTACCATCAATCAGAACTGACAATGCAATATGGTGCGTATATTATACACATCGTACGCGTATATTTGAGAATTCATAACAAAATTACGAATGTCCATAATAAAACGTATTCGTACATTTTTACGACATCATCAATATCATAAAAACAATATAAACTCAAAACCGATATTTTATTTTTATTTCTATTTTATTTTTACTCTGTGTAAATAACAAATATTTTTCTTACCACTACTGGACGACACAGATATCGTTCAATATATTTAATTACATTACGAATTAATACGGGTTATGCACGCGTATACTTAAATACTTTTGAATGTTTACCAATATTATTGTTGCGAAACGATCGGATCAGACTTTTTCTTCAAATATATAGGTAAGTATAGTACATAAATAGCAAAAGCGTACACTGCAAATTGCATTCCACCAACTGAATGGATATTCGATCGAAGAAAATGTTCACGTAAACTGTAATAGGTTTTATTTTTTGTATAGAAATCCATAAACGAAATAACGCCTACGTTATACATTATTTATAAATTTAATTTCATTAGTCTGTCAACATGCCCACTACAAATATAACGTGGCAATATTAATATAATATTAGATTTATAATAAAAATCTAACCATCGCTTCAAAAGACAAACTAAATAAAATACAATTTTCTTTTATTATTAATAATTAAAAATTATATAAATCGACGGCAATCGTTAATGTAAGCATCGAACTTCATTCAGTCAGCTATCAATATCGCGCCAAAAGTCAAAATTCAGCTAACATTTTCAATTGTACAAACAAATACACAGACATTTTATTATTACATATACATATTAACGCACATTAGGCATAATATTCATACGACATGTGATTTTATTAATTTTTTTTTGAATAAAACACGTTATTTTAAACATCAATAACCGCGTAGGCATATCCAATAAAATAACGTCATTACTCCCGAAATACGTCCTGCGAACACGGGAGCAAAATAATATTACGAGAGACTATATTATAATATACACATTTGTAACTGTGCGAGGGTTTCTTAAATAGTAATTTATCAACCGACCTCAATCAATAACAAAATTGTAATATTTTATATACCGTTCAACAAAATGAACGGTCATCTATATATTATACACTGCAATATTAATATACACGAATGGCATTAGTCCGGTCCAGAAGGCGGCGGTAGGTAGTTTATTTATGTCAACGCTTCATTTCAATAACTTTATACGTTGTATTGATGTATTTACGTATTCTTTTCTTTTTTTTTACCAAAAAGAAATATATATATATATACGTTCTAATATTCTGAATCTAAAACTATTGCGGACCTGCGCGTCTCGTAACGTTTTTATTTAACAATTTTGATAAACAAAATATATATATACACATTCATATTATTGATAATATTACAAACGATACGCAGTGAAATGTATTATTATGTATATTATATATCTGAAAAAAATTTCAATTTAATTAATTCAGGTGGTCGTTTGAAGGTAATTAAAAGTCGCGTAAAAATTAAAGCGAAAATAATTTGTTCGCGCTTATTTATAATATTTTTATCGTGTTTGAATGTTGTAATATATGTATCTAATGCAGAGAGCATTAATTTATTTTATGCGTTATTTGAATATTTTGCAAGATGATTATATTTTAATGGCATTACCGCTGTTTTTTTAAATTTATAATTTAAATAAATACATTATTATATTATTATACATATACTCCCGATTTTATATTCTATGTAATCTATACTTTTATAAGCTTTACTTTCCCAGTCGTTTAAAAAAAAAACACTAAAATTATACGCAAAAATAAAAGGAAAAAAAAGAAGAAATTAATATAAAAATTATAAGAGTAATGAATTTTCGAGACATAATATTACGGTTTCTAAACCTCGCGTGGGTTTTAAGAATGTTTAAATACATTTTGTTTATAAGAAAATTCGACCAAATTTATTTTATTTTATTATAACACTTACAATATATATTTTCAAATATTATTTTAATAATTCATTTGATGTATTAATATCATATAAGTATTATAATCTATAATCCGCATTCTGCAAGTATTTATTTACATAAGAATATTATTTTATTTCGATATTTTAGAAAAATGACACTCTTTAAAAACAAGATTTTCCACAATTGTTACAAAAATTGATCGCGTCACTAGAATCCAATCAGAGTGCAAACTTAAAGTCTGGGTTTAAAAATGTGGAATATATCCAATAAATAGTGAAGAGCTTCTTAAATCTTTTACTAATTCAGAATGTGATCAAAGCCCTATTCTAGAAAGTTTTAAGTCATTTTTAAAAGAAAACAGAAATGAAGTAACTGGACTAAAAAATTCAAAAAGAAGAAGAAAGAAATTAAATGTTGCTTCAGGGCAAAGTATATCATTTGAAGACGTCAATAATCAGCCCTCAACATCCAATGGTCCTCCCAAAGAAAATCACAAAACAAAAAAGCACCGAACTACATCAATTATTTTTACAGGTTCTAATTCTATTAATAGTGTATCATACAAATGCTCTTCAAGTGACTTCAGTGAATTAGATGAAAAAAATCAATTGCATCTACTCATCAGTGGAAATCTATAAAAAAAGAAATTGGGGATATGTTGTTTTTACCTATGAAGGCGAGCTATTTCCTGGGAAAATTACAAAAAGTTATAAAAAGTATAAAAGTTCAAAATAAAGTAGCAACAATATCTGCTATGCAACGAAGTGGAAAACTGTGGAAATGGCCAAATACACCTGATATCCTGGATTACCCGTAGCAGGATGTCACTGGACATGCCAGTGAATCAAAACAGATTGGAAAGCGTAGTTTGTTTTCAATTCCAGAATGGGACACACAGTTTGGGGTAAAATATAAGACTGAAAATACCTATATCAGTTAAATATTCTTTTTATAATCAATATGTTGTTGTTGACATTTATTTAAATCATTATTTATTCATAAGATGTAAAATTTTTAAAGTTTGTTTTTTTCAGAGAAGTTAAATAGTTTAGTTTGCTTTTTATAGTCAATAAGTTGTTAACATTTAATTAGACCAACTTTAAAATTAAATTTTTACATGTTTTAAAGTAATAAGCGGATAATAAATGTTTTAAATATCAAAAAATAATGTATGCGTTTTTTAAAATAATAGGATAAAGACAACATTGCACCAGTGATGAAAATAAATTCAAAACAATGTATTTTTAATACTGGTGCAAAGAAACCCCAAGTCCTGGGTAACTTTGCACCAGTAATAAAAATGTTCTATTTTTAAAAATAATTAAAAATCAAGTTATTTGATTATTTGCATAAGTTCCTAAGGAATCCTAAAGTAACTAATAAAAGTTTCAAAGTTCTATTAAAAATACTTTTGATTTATTTATAGAATTGAATAAAAAAAAATTAAAATTTGGTGTAAAGTAACCCCGTTTTACCTATATATAATACATTTAATTCGTAGAAATAAAAATAAAACGATTTTAAAATAATAATAATAATTCACTATTTAAATTTTTAAATGTATTTATAGTAAAAGAGTATATACACGTTATAATTACATATTTCACAAAAACGTATAATATATTACGATCAATAATTTATTAAGGCCAATATTATAGATTGTAACTCACCATAATATCTTTTAAAGTTTAAACATGTAACAATTTTGTTCGATAACATAATATAAATCAGCGAATCTCAAAATCTTTAAATTTGCATTTATTAATATATTTTTACTTTAATTATAATATGACAAATTTCGCGTTATAAAAGAATGTTGCCTTAATGCGTCTGTAATGAAAAACACGCGTTATGTTATGTAAATATATATAGGCACATTGTAATATGAATATTATACCCATATTATAAAAGTCAATCGCCGCTGCCTTTAGAATAATTTTTTTTTGAAAATTAATTAATATTAAACACCGGAAAAATGTCATATAAATTTTTGTTTACAATAACATCATTATTATTATATTCTCGACATTTAATTACCTACCAAGTTATTTAAATAGCAAAACAATAATAATAATAAACAGTTAAATTTTCATTAAATAACAAAAAATTATTCAATTGGTCTCTTTTTAAACTGAATGTGTTGTTCATTTGATTGCTGGAATTCTGTATTTGTAGACTGAATAACACTCATTAAATTATCCAATTCCTTTTCAGATAATTTCGTCATTAAATTTTGATTGGAAACTGGTAACATTTCAATAGATTGAATGTTTAACAACTGTTTGAAATATTTCTGCTATTTGATTTTTCAGTAATAGCTTTGAAACTACGCATGGTCATTTCGTTATTATAGATATCATTTTGATCTTTATTTTGTTCAAATTCCATATTTAATGTTAGACCAGCAAATGGTATGTTAACCTCATTACGATGCATGTTATACCTCAGTGATAAATGGTTCATAGATTCCTGGATAAATTTCAATGATATACTCTCAAGTGGTCTATCACGCAATTCATTTTCGAGTTTCTCCAATCGTTTTTTAATTGTTTTGTTCAATTGGTCTCTTTTTAAACTGAATGTGTTGTTCATTTGACTGCTGGAATTATGAACAGAAAACGAGAGAAAGAAATCGGAATAACAAAACATAATATCACAAATGTTGTATATGTTGACGATACACATATCCCAATAAACAGCACAATGCAAAGTACCGTAAATTTACAAATGTATAATACATTTTTATTTTGTTCGCATAAAAAAAATACACGCAAAATCATTAGTATAATACATATTTGAACTGAATTTGTGTTTAATACAACAAAAATAAAACAATATTTTTTAAAGTATTCACATTGTGTACAAGTATTTAACATAAAATGAGACACTACGGTTACAATATTTATGAAAACTTATGAAAAAAGACATTTAAACATTTATTTTAAACGTATGGAAATGCAATAACAACAAACTTCCAATTGTTTTTAACATCATTTTATCGCATAATTTGTTTAATATACACTTAATAATAATTTATGAAAAAGGTCCAAAAATTTGTTCGGAAAAATTGGAATTATATTTCATAATTACAATAAAATATATTTTCAATAATACATTTTAAACATAATCATCATTTAATTGTTCTACAAAAGTTATTTGGGTTTTTATATTATAAACTATTTACCAACAAATATAGTAAATAAGAACTATTCAAAACCGTTTTGAAGTTAAACGATAAATAAAAATTTCAAATTAAAACAAATTATACACAATATAACAAATACAAACATTACTTTTATATATTATTTGAACTTTGAATATTCTTTAAATTTAAATAGTTACATAAAAATTAAAAATTAATCTTTTAAACTGCAAACTCAATACGATGGGAAAAATGGTTTAAAATTATATATAAGTACAAGTACAAATTTACATAATGTAAAATAATATAAATATTCCAGAAACTGAAAGTCAATTATTGTCGTCTTCTAACTGCTTTAGCTTTACGTCTTTCACCGACAGGAGCCGTTCCCACAGAAAATAACGGCTGACTTGATCCCGGCAGAGCTGGAAATCAAACAAATAATAATAAATACATTATTCATTTCTTTTCATTACTATTGTCATAATTTATAATTATGTATTTTTAATTATTTGCTTTAACATACCATTTGTAGTCATTGAAGGCGTTCCAAAATTAAATGCTGCACCTATAGAAACAAAAATTATTTAAAATCTTATAAAATGTGAGATAAAAACATAACTAATTTAGGCTGTCATTAATTCAAAAGATACAGTAGTAATCTGAACGGGCTCAAGCGTATATCGCTGCATCATTAATTTTTAACATTAAGATTTAACATTAGCACTATATTTAGAGACATATTGTGTACATATTTTGAATTTTTCCATAAACCTGTAATTATCATAACAATAATCACGATAATATATTGCACTTGCGCGTCATTAAGGTTACATAAATTTCGATTATGTTTGTCAGTTGTGTGTCATACTACATAATGATCATTAGATACTACATGCTTCATTTATATTTTCAAAGTTAGCCCATGAAAAATGGCACAAAAAAATTATTGATATTTAAATTAATAAAATAAAATATATAAGTTTAAACTTCAAAAAAATAAAAAAATTTATAGTCACAGATAATCCGAAAAACCTCTTTTCCCAATTTCACATTCAGAACAAGGTAGTTAAATAATAGTGGTTTTCAACCTTTTTATAATCAGACAGTCATCCTTACACTTTGAACTCGAAATCAGTCAATTTTATAATTAGAAATGTTTAATTAAATAACATTATACTATTATAACATTAAATTAATTTATTAAAAATAAATGTCAGACAACAGTAGTTAAAATAATTTCCAAAACTTTTGTTTTGATTGTCATTGGGAGGGGGAGTTCATTGTTATAATGTACAATTATTGAAAGTCTTCACAGTATGAGCCTAAAAAGAATTTGTGTGCTAATTTGCTTTTCATTTAATAAAATTCTTGTCATTTCACCCTAATATTCTTCTCTATGCAGTATCCAAGTGTTTCTCGATAAAGAATATTTATTTTATAGAAAAAAAAAAACAAATTACTACTAAAATATGTCTAAATACCTTGAGATGGCTGTGATCCAAATTGTGGTGTTGATAATGGTTGTGATGTTTGGCCAAATTGAAAAGGTGGAACAGCTGCAGTTGTAGGAGCTGCGTTAAAATTAAAAGTGCTATCTGGTTTTGTAGGCTGTGAATTACTGCCAAAGGCAAATGTTGATGAATTATTAGGAGCATTATTTGAACCTCCAAATTGAAAACCTTGATTTGTTCCAAATGAATTAGACGTTGGTGATGCTACACTTCCAAATGTAGATGGTGCGTTTGGAGAAGTAATGTTACCAAATGGCGAGGGTTGTGATGATGGAATACTACCAAATGAACTGGCTTGTTGAGGGGCTGAACTACCAAAATTGTTGAATCCTGGGGTCGAAGAAAACGTATTTGAAGTTTGACCGAACTTTACTTGATTATTATCAGTTTTATTAGAGCTAAATTGGAACGTGTTACCTGATGGAACTGTACTTCCAAATTTGAATGGTTCAGTTGTTTTTTCATTGTTTGTAAATTGCAATGACTGATTTGAAGAAAAAGTACTACCAAAAGATTCAGGTTTGTCGTTAACTCCAAATTTAAAGGGAGCACTAGTAGTTATACTTTGTGACCCAAACGTCGGAGTTGAAAACTGTGTTTTTGGTTCTTCTGTCTTTTTAGCGTTAAATTGATATGCCGATTTATCACCGAAATTTTGTAGAGCAGAAGTTATAAAAGTAGGTGCCGTTTTAGTTGAAGAAAACGGAAATGAATTGTTTGGCACTTCAGAAACCTTATCATTTGGTTTCGAACTAGGACTATTGAATTGGAATATAGGATTTGATATGTTGTTGGCAAAGAGCATACTGGAAGCTGATGTTATAGGTTTGTTTTCAGAAATTTGACTACCAAAAACTAATTTAGGGCCTTGAGTATCTATTGATTGGCCAACAGAAGTACTAAACTGAGGTTTCAACTGATCTGCATTTGACGTCCCAAATGGTGCGCCAAATTGTAATTGTGGAGTTGACTTTTCGATAGTAGCATCATATTTGGGAGGGTCGCCAGTAGGAGAAGAAACATTATTTGTTTTCCCAAAACTAAACAGATTTTGATTTTGTAAAGTACTTGATCCAAAAATCACATTTTTAGACTCAGTCGTCGGTGCAGCCTCAGATCCATTATCAAGTTTTGAAGAACCGAATTGAAATTTTACAGGTTCAGTTGATTTTTCATTCGATTTTTGATTGTTACCAAATGAAAATAATGGCTGTGTAGAAGTTTTATTTTCTGATTCTTTAGTAGTTCCAAACATCAATGAAGGTGTTGATTGATGTTGGTCATCAATTTTGGACACAACAAACGGCATTACAGGCGCTGATTGTTTTTCGTTAACTTTGGGTACACCAAATTGTATTACAGGTGAAGAATGTTTATCATCAGCTTTAGATGTACCAAATTGCACTATAGGTGTTGATTTTTTGTCATCAACTTTTGTTGTACCAAATTGCATTACGGGTGTTAATTGTGTATCATCTACTTTGGGCGAGCCGAATCGCAACACAGGGGTTGATTGTTTATTATCAACTTTGGGCGAGCCAAATTGCATCACAGGGGTTGATTGTTTTTCATCAGATTTAGGCATTCCAAATGTGAAAGCTGATTGTTTTGAGGAATTTTCGACTTGACTACCGAATTGTAATGCAGGCAAACTATTTTCATTCTTTTTAGGAGAATTATTTAAAGTAGACAGATTTATAACAGGTTCGTTCGGTTTAGATGCTGGAACAGTAAACTGGAATGATGATTTATCATTATCACTTTTAGAATCATTTTGACCACAAATTTGAGGTTTATCATTAGTAATATTTTCCTTTTCTGGAGAGTGAAATAATTTCTGTTGTCCATCTGAATTTTTTACAGCGTTTATAGTAGTCACTGGTGTTTTAAATGTAAATGTAGCATTAGTAAATTCGTGTACTGGATTATCAGTTAGTTTCCCATCTACTTTGTTTATTTGTTGACGATTCTCCTCATTTGATGATGCTGCAGAAACTATTGGACTACCAAAATTAAACTGCACTGAAGATTTATTTGTATTCCCTTCATTTGCTTTTAAATTATTCTCGGTTGGTTGGAGACCAAATGTTAATGGAGTAGTAGATTGTACTAAAGGTGTAGTGGTTAATGTAGCACTAGAAACAGATGCAGTGGATGATGCAACAGACAAAATACTTGTTATTGTTGGTTGTGTTTCATTAAACTTGGTTGTTACAGCTGATAAACTAGAAACAACTGAATGAACAGATTGACCATCTGCATTAGATTTATCAGTTTTTGAAATAACTGGAAATAAAATAAACAAATATATTATTATACATACACATTTTATCATTTAATTGTATCATCTAAGAAATATTTTTTTTATTAAATACTTTAGTTTATAAAGTTTTATTTCTAATCAAATGTAAATTTACAGAAGAAAAAAATTTAATTAATGAACAATTAAATAAACAGGAATAGTTGTAAAATATCAGTGTAAAAGAATATTTGGAAAATAATTGTCACTATTAGTGTAAAATATCATGGTATAGGATAGATGTTCACCCCAATCTTCAAAGAATTATAAGCTTAAAAAGTACAAACATACAAGTACCAGTGATTATTAATGTTAAAAAAATATTATATATATATATATATTTGTCATAAATTAATAATGCAATGCTTATTTCAATATCAATCTATAAGACCACATTTCAGTATTTCTACAAAAAAAAAAATTATAATTTATATTTTTTATGTTTTAATTATTTTTAAATTTGCAAATGTTGGTAGTTAAACCCTATTTAAACATTTTAAGTATAATATCGAAGAATTATAAGCTCATATTTAAAAGCATTGAGTTTTCTTACTATGCTAATAATTAGACAACATATAAAATAATAAATATTACCATTTTCCTGAGCTTTTTTCTTTTTTTCTTCGATCTTTTCAATACTGGTATATGGTACAGGATCAATGTCATCAAATACTTCATCAAGTACAGTTTTCATACATATCTTTCTAATCACTTGTGTTTTACCACTTCTGTTAAATATGCGACTTGCTGCAACTGTTACTAAATCATCAGACAAGTCTGTTTCAGTTGTTTTGTCACTTTTCTTAAGGTTATTCTGATCATTATCAAGTAACACAGTAGAACCACAACATGTGCAACTTTTACAATGCTTACGACTAGGTGATTCACTCTCATGATCTAAAATACACAACCATACAGTTTGTATAAAAAAATTTATATTCATTAAAAATAGTATTAAAACATTTAAAACTAATTTATTTTGTAGGCGTATTAATTACAAAAACATATAGTTTTAAATACTTTGTATACTATTATTTTTGTAATAGTGCAATATAATTTTTTTTGACAAATAATTAATAATTGAAATGTTACCAGTTGGATAAGGTCGTTTTTGGCCAGATGCTAATAAAAACTTGCTGGAACTATATGAACTCAATATCTCATTATTCCGAGTTCTAGGTTTCTTCTGTGTATGACTTGAATTTGGTCCAAAATCTCCATACCTCTTAATTCTATAAAAATAATAATAATAATAATAAAAAATACAAACTAATCATAACAAAATATACATTAACAATATAATTTCATAAAGACAGAAAATGGATTAGCAGTATAAAAAAAATCACTTAGTATGTAAAAAATTTATCAAATATACATTTAGAATTTTATATTCAAATTTAAAATGGTTAACTATTACTTCATAGACTATATATTATAATATAACCCACATGAAGTCAAAACAATACGTATAATAAAAGTTGTATTTGCAATACACTTGTATATGACTAATACAAACAAAATCATTACATATTAATATTGTACAATTAATAATTATTATCACAAAATTAAGTCATCACAAACCAGAGAAAATATCATTATAGCAAATATCAAAACAGATCAATTGTACATGTGTGATCAACATTTTAAATTCAGTTATACATTTCGAATATTTAAATTTAATGCAATTTTTTTTGTTTTTCTACATATTAGTTAACCAAAAACATTCTCTTATGTAAATATTCGGTTAAAATTAACGTCTTATACTTGGTTACTTTTATATTTACTATTTATACTATACATACTTTTTGTTTTCTACAATTGCACTTTTAGGACTCATTACTGTTGATATAGGTTGAGGTAATCTGTGATTATATCCATTCATAACAGATATGCGATCCGAAGCATTAGATTCACTAATAGTTTTCCGACGTCGATTAACAAATGCATCAACACCATTCTTTAAAAAAAATATGTATTATTAAAACATTTTAATTCAGAACTAGCCAGGCATTTCTTACTTTTAATACATGTATTTACCTTATTCTTACTTTCAATATATAACAAATAGAACACATAAATCCCGATTTTAATAAATTTTTAATTTGTAATCTGTCACGTATTCTCTTTTAATACATAATAAATTCTTTTAATAAGGTATATACTATTTACTACGAAAAATATTCTATCTCTACTTAAGTTAAAGAAAACAGAAAATCTCTATGTATTAATTTTTCATCTTTTAAGATATAACACGTTAAAAAATTACAATTTTCTTCTAAGTATCAATATCAACATTCTTCAAAATTTATGGATGAAAATGTTTAATTGTTACCATGAATAAAGTTATCTTTTTAACAAAAATGAAACTGAATGAATTGTATAATAGTTTATAATTTTAATATGATGTAATAAACATAAAACCATTATTAATTTAGTAATAAGTAGTAATTAATTTTTAATACATTATACACTCACCTCTTGACGAATTCTTTTTCTCACACCAAAATTATCCAAAGTTTCCATCAATTTTCGCTTCTTATCATATACATCTCTTGGTGTTGTATTATTCCCATTGACTGTGCTGTTGCCGTTCAAACTGTTCCTATGAAATACAAAATAAATGGCATTTATAATATTTGCAAAACTATGAAAATAACTGTTATTTATAAATTAAAACTTAAATGTCTGTGATATTATTTTCATATAAACAATATATATTTAAATTTTATACTTTATGTTGTAGGTATTACAATAAACACCGTAGGACAAAAGTAACAATATTTGTATAATGTTAACTTTTGATGAAAAATTGTTTGTAGGTACAATTTCAGATTAAATATTATTCTTTTCAAAAATACCTCATATCTTTAATAATCTAAAATGACCTTTAATAAAGTAAATAAATCATAATAAAACTTATAAAGCATACTACTGAAACTTACTCTAAAGTGTAAGATGTTGATAAATTTGACACATCTGTATTTGGTGTTCTTGACCTCATTTCAAGAGCCTTTTGAGCGATACGAAAACTAAATCCTGGACTCGTTACAGTTTCTTTGCAGTTACTGTTAACAGTAAAATGAAATATTCATTATGTATTGTTAATAATCTAATTTTGAATGTTAATTTAATTTTATATACATATGAAAAATTGACAGGGACAATATTTAAAATATAATTTTGTTCACTTATAATTTGGGCTATTTGACAGTGTTTCTTTTTTTAAATTCCATTTATTCTACACTGTATATTATATTCATTATAGATCATTTTACAAAAAATCTTCAGCTAACATTTTATTAACGAGAGAGACAACCAACATAATATGTACAACACAATATAATGTCAACAAGGGACTAAATAAAAAATATAAATTTAAGTATGTTTTGTGTGAGACTGAATTTTTCATCCATTTTTTAATGCAAAGGGTTCTAAACTTTGACATGTTGACTGCGTATGCCTTTTTGCAGTTCTTACTTCAGTGTGTACATATTAGGATATTATTATTACACATAGGGTCTGTTCTTATATGGTCAACCCTCCAAATGGTATAAGAATACATATTTTAAAATATTCTTTTAATTACGCTAATTAATAATTAAATATCATTTAGCCACGTACAGAGAATAATAAACCATTTACTTTAAATTTATATTGGATGCCAAATGGCGTCGAAAACATTACTGAACGAACCTCCTGATGCCAATTGTTATTGGTACGCAGTTAACGTGTTAACGAGTCAATAAAATTATGAATCTATTAAAACTTTCATGAATTAAACTACTATATATTATTGTTTTTTTGGAAATAACCATGTTGCCAATTGCGGTCTGATGTTACAGAATCGTTGCACGTTCCACTTTTTGGAGTGCAACATGATTATTTTCAAAAACACATAATAATAACTAAAACTAAACAAATTCATATGCAGATAACAGATAGATTGCAAGCAAGCAGTCAGAGTAAAGCACATACGACAAAATAAACAAATGAAAAACCAAAAATGTAAGTAGGTACGATTAAAACATTTTAAATTTATTCACACATAACTAATAACATTTATGGGCAAACATTAACGGAAATATCTATTTATATTAATCGAATTCTAAAAGAATCTAAATAAGTACATCTTTACATTGTGTAAGTACCTATAGTATTATATTCATTTATTTAAATACTTATATAAGTTATGAGTTAATAGTGTTTAAATAAAAATGTGTATTAAAAAAATAATACTTTTAACACTACGAGTAAGTAGGTACACAGGTAAAGTAGCTATTGTTTCTGCACAGAATGATTAAAGTAATATTTACATGACGTACATTTACACTATATATTATGAATAAAAAAGAAAAAATTATAACGATGATAAGACGAATATGTACCGAATACATAATACTATTGTCATATCATACGGACGTTACCATAATTTATTCGATCCAAAGTTGTTTTATTAATACTTTAAATAACGTACATTATATATATATAAAAAATTTTTTTGTGAACATACCTTAATAAAGTATTATTCCCATTCGGTTTACGGGCAATAGGCGACTTATTATTAAAGACATTCAGAGCCCTGGCCTCGGCACCATTAAGGTTTAACGTTTTACTACCTAAGCTGTTGGACGCGCTGTTCTTATCGTCGTCCGATTTATAATTTAAAAACTTCAAAAATGAAAACATTATTAATAAATTACACGATATAGTAGCGAAAAAAAAGAAAAGTTCGACTCGCGGGAACACTAAAAAAAAACGTACGATAAACTGAAAAACAAATAAAACAACGTGTGCGATGTACGGTGTGTGACGCCAGTCATACTCACAAGTAACAATACAGTTGTCAAACTACCTTATCAGTTTCACGTTATCATTTGCATAAATGAAAAACCGTTGAAAAAGCGCAAAAAAGAGAAAGTTATACCACGGTTCAATGTGTAATGTTAATACTACCACTACCACAGTTATGGTTACGTTATCGAAACGCGTTATCACGTTATCGCATACACAAAATGTACAGACATTATACGTTCGGATTTTATTATTTACGAAATATTTATATAAGATGCGTAAAAATGTCTACGATTTTATTATTGGTACAAGTGGATCTTCTCCTCGACGACTTGACGTTTTAATCCCCCGCATATAACTTATGTCATTTACCTAATTCAGAGTCTAAAAATATGTGCGATATTTGCACTAACTACGCATTTTGTGTGTAATACAAAAAGTTAAATGTTCTAGTACGAAAAAGGAAATTGCGTGTCGTACACAATCCGTATTATGCTCTAATGATGCTCGAGGACTCGAGTCGCGGTTTTTAATCAAGTATTCCATTAGCGATTCATTGATCGAAAGATAAAAAAATTATTGATGAAAAATATGTAAAACGTGTTTCCCGTGTCGTTGATTTTGGATCGCACGTTTTAACTTGTTGAGCGTTTCACAGTACTCGTCACTTATAACTGTTGTTCCACGTTCCATAAAATCAACCACCCACATTCGTCCCAAAAAACGGTAGCCATCATTTTTCGATTTGTGTACGGAGTTTTTTTGAAATCACCATTCCAGTCTAACCTTTCCTTCATTCGTTATTCTAAGTCCATAATGCAGGAGGTACAAATGTCGATGAATTTCAGCAGCTGTGGATCCTTTTGCACACAAAAATCTTATCATAGCGCGCATTTCACAACTGGCGGGAGAAACGATTGTCGCGGACATTGTTGTTTACATGCACGAACTTAAATATAGTCCAATTACAATATTTACAGCCGAGATCACTGTCCGATTCGTGTATTCTTTTATGTCTTATTTTCAAAAATAGAAAGCGTCCGACACAGAAGCAACACAGTGAAATCGGGTTTCGTGTTCTTTGCAACAATTCTACGAGTTATACGATGATCTATTTTCATATAGGTACCTCAGTGGTGGCCGGGGTTGCAAACCGTCCTCCCGATTCTAACGGGGCGTTCACGATTTTTACATTTTTTTTCCCCCGCGTTCCGATCAATGATGATGCGGCACACATTTTTCCCGGAACAGTACGAAATTCCCAAGTCTTGTATATAAAAATAAAAATCTTCCTACATCTGTATGGGAATATATTTATCTTTCATTAGAAGATAAAATGTTCGATAAAAGTATCGAGAATCAGTGACCGTTTTCCCTCCGTTCGGACCAATGGTGAATTTGAAGGGGGGCGATCGCTACCCCCTTTGAGTCATTTGTGCCCGGGGCACATTACTGCTCCACATCGTATATCGTAATAATCCATAAGTTAGAGCATTAATATAATTAGTACAATGTGGCTCTCTAGCAGGAAAAAGACCAATAAGACGACCAAGTGATGAAAGATATGGAGCAAAAACGTGGCGAGTCTTAGCGATGAACAGAGAAAGATGGCATAGCATATGTTAGTATGGTCTTGAAGGCCGATAACTACTAAGAAGAAGAATGTTATTAATATTACTTATAAATATATAAAAGACAACGGGATATCCATTCTCAGGTATCCATGTTCTTTTAACTATAACTGTAATTATTTAAATATATTTAATTAAATTGCGAGTTGGTTGCTCTTTATTGAGAAGTCGAAATTTAGTTCCAAAGATATACACTCTTATAGAGCCTTCTACATCTATTGTAGTAAAATCGTTAAACTTTTGAATTTTTCTTAATGACTGAAAAATAATATAGAATATTATATTTAATTGTATTTTATTGAGTACTTACTGTATTACACTTAATTCTTAATCTTATTAAATATTATTGAACAAATTGTTAATTTCTATCACACCATTTCTTTTTTTTGCTCTTTATAACTATATTTTGCTAATAATGTGTCATCAAATATAAACTGTAGCATATTCCTTACTGTACCTGGCAAAGTTGGTCGAATAAGACATGATAATTCTATTATCGATACGACTAAACGGTCAGCTTCATAAATAAATACATTGACATGACAAGGATACCAAAGAAATTCTACCAAATTTTAATATTAGTGTCATGAATGTAGTTATTGTTACACATATATTATAATTACTTTACATAAATGTTTTTACATTGGTAATCACTAATATAAATTTTTATTATTTTTAATTACCAATGAAATATACACTTTAAAAAGTATATTTTATTTGTCATTCAATACCAAAGTAAGTAAATGTATGAAAAATATTTTATAGAAATTGAAAAGATTTGTATGTAGTCAAAGTGTATAAATATAGTGATTTCTGGTTACAGTGATTAAAATATTCTTGGACGAACTTGAACACTATAAGTTAGGTAGTTAACTGTAGTTATTTTTGAATAAAAATAATATACTGTAACAATATTACATTTGTATTTAAATAACAAAAAAATAATGGACAATTCCACTATTTTTTTTTTTTTTTTTTTGAAGTACTTCATCAAACATTGATTATTAATACATTTAATGTTTAAAGTACATTAAATGTTGAGAAATTGAGACATAAAACTGTTTTATACTGAAAGGTAATAAAAATAAAATGAAATATAATAAGAATATAAAAGATAATTTAATTTGAAAATATAACATATAAATATATAAATATTATTGCTCTGAATGATAAATAACATGAAAAATATGTTAACAATTTTTTTTTAACAATAATAATTTAGACATATTTTATGGTACCAGTACAATGGCCACAACATAACTGAACATTAGATTCCAATGCTTGTGATGCTTCCATAATGGCACTGCATGTTGCATCTACGTTATTTATTTTTTCTCTAGGTATTTTCTGTCCCAATATCTAAAATGAAAAATATATAATAAGTAATAAATTGTTAAAGATAAGCTAAATAAGTCTATAGACTTCTTTAATATTTCTAAATGTAATGTCTTATGGATTATAACGATTTTCATTTAAATCGCAGAACTATATGACATCATATTTAAAACACCCAATAGTGTGTGCACACACATAAAAAAAGATTATATTAATATAGACAATTAATTTTAAATAAATCATATATTTATAAATAAATAGAAATTTAAGTAATTAAATGTATCCTCACTTGTTGAGCTTGTGATTCGGCTTGTGTCTGATGAACAGCAGCGTGTACATGGAGTTCTTCAGTTTGTGTGCCTAATAAATGATTTCGAAGTAGTAATGATATTTTATTGATATCTTCAGCTATTGTGGTATTATCTAATGGTTTTTGTTTAGTTGATATCTCAAGTTTATATTCATTTTGCAACATCTTCAAATTCCTAAACGATGATAATTAGTCATATTCTTTATTTTATAACGTATAAACATACTCGTGCGCCGATTTTAGTAAATGTCTATTTTTTCGATTTTCTTCTAGTATTGTCTGTAATAAAACTTCTAACGTATCTACGCGGTCACAAAGAAATGTCTTCCATTTGGATAAGTCTTCTATTATTAAACTGTAAACACATGGTATTTAGCTCGTATTTACTTAAAGTAACAAAAGTAATTTTATAACGTTTAACATTACCTCCCAGCTAAAAATTTACTCCGTAAAACATCTCTTTCTCCTGCTACTGTGTCTAATTGATCTTGCCGACCAGCTAATGCTCCTGTAAAATTCAGTAACTTGTGCGCTAACAATACTTTATCTTCAGTTAACATTTGTATTTTCGCTTCGACATCTTCCCCAATAGACGCTATAAGCATATTTTTAAGCTCGTTATTTATTTGCGTTTGCGATACCATTTGAAGGTTTAAATTGGCCAACTGTCTGTTGAGTTTATCCACGTCGTTTTCTAATTTCTAAACAAATTTATATAAAGCATTATAGTCATTAGTTTATAATCAAATACGGACAAGAATAAATCACCGTATTATTGTGTACCTGTTTTTCTTGAGAGAGTGCTGTTATCATGTCTTCTTTGTCTTCGAACACATTAGATCCTTTACTACAATTTGATGCAGTAGACAATTTTCTTTTAAATACGGCTACTGAAGGTTGACTCAATTCGGGCACTATAGATCGTACAGCTGCCTTGTACGGTTCGTAGGGGACGAATTTGGGTTCTTTGTCAGGAGATTTTTTGATACTTTGATATTTTTTCGGACCTGGTGTCATTACATGCATAGTTTTAACCGGATGAAAATGACGGTCACCGGGGGGTGATAATACTTGTTGATTGCCATTTAATGTATGGTTTACTGTAACTGCGTCTTTCGATTTGACGGCCTCTAAACTATTAGATTGTATGGCTGAAGAAACATTAATCGTACCTTCCATTCCAAAAAAAAAAGATCGTCGAAAACCAGTACAGTGTGCGGATTTATCAATAACAATTAACAATAAGCCATTGCAAATTATTTATTATGACGTAATTTTGGCAGCAAAAGTATGTTGCGATTAAATGGCGTTGATTTTCACAGCTTTCGATTGAAATTAATTGATTTGAAAAAAAAAAAAAAAAAGAAAAGTAATTAAAATGTATACGGATTTGTTCAACGTCATTAGGTTCCCGACTACATTTAGTAAATTCAAAATGTCCTTAATACTATTTCATTTTACACGTATCCATAATTGCAGTGGTTTTGTAACGAGATAATAATGTGCGGTCAGTCGTTAACAGTTTTTGATAAGAGAGCTCCAATGGTTTCCAAACCTGTGTACATTATGTTGCCTATTGAACACATTGTTTAAAACAATAATAATTGATAACCTTCAATGTGTTTACGTATTGCCTATCCGTCTCCTGAAATTGTATTGCTATTGTTCACTTTGCGGTGTTGTAATAACTAAGATTCAATCATCAATATATCACGGGAAGAGTGTGTGTGGTGCAGGGGCGTATTTACGTCATCCCTTAGGGGGGGGGGGGCGAATAGAAAAAAGGGCCCGTCGAATCTGTTGCCAACTTAGAATTATCGAAAAATTATATAAAAATAATAAGTTTTAAATAAAAAAAATGTTTTATGACATTTTAGTTTTAATTCGATTAATTTTAGTTGTCAGTAGATATAGGTACATACACAAGTATCTAGGGGGGGGGCGATCGCCCCATCGCCCCCCCCCCTTGTATACGCCCCTGGTGTGGTGTATATTTGTACACTCGCCCACCCCCATCCCATTAAACGAAATTCAAATCTATAATGATATGTACTGGCTGAAATAACCGTCATTGCCCGTGAAAAAAAACAAACGGGAGCAAGTCACTTTTTGAAGTGTAACCGGACGTGAAAGCAAAGCGTTTTCACGTGTGAGTTGCCCGCAATAACGGTTAAAAATATTTTAATTATTTGCTCCTCCGTTGAAAACGAAACGGCCAAAGAGAAAATTATATCGCAAAAACTACTAATAGGCATTTAATAATATTATTGTCCGCGTAAAATGTAATAAACGTGTATTCGGGGCTTTTCTCCCACAATATAATACACCAAATTATAAAATGTCTAAATTGTATTCGCCCGTTCATTCAACAAGTGTTAATATTTTAAATTGATTGAGCAAACAACAGTTTAAAAGATCAGTGACTCTAAACCATAGTCTTAGCCGAATACGCGTTAAACTTACCGAATGTGCCGCTGTAGTTGTTTCATTATCAACACATTTGTCTCTCAATGGAAACAGCAATTGATATACATCTATAGAAACTCCTAAATTTTTATTTAAATAATCATTCGATAAAAAAACATGGCTACCTATTTCAAATATGATCTGATATACATCGATTTTTAAAATAATTTTTATTTTCACTAATTCTAGCCAATATTACGGTAAGAATTCAAAATTATGTTACAAAAAAATAGGTTAGATACTTCCAATTACTTTAGTAGGTACTTATTTCTATGTTCTGAAAGGTGACAAAAGTCGTGTTATATATCAAAAGAAAGAGCGTGAAATTTTCTATAGATTAATTAATTGAAAGACTGCCTGTGTATTGTTGAGATAATAAAAATTCATATTTAAAGTCAAGCAATGTATACTAGACAATAATACGGGGGTAGTTCAATGTTCATAATATAGGTATGTATTGAGTGTTATGTACGTACGTTTCGATTTTTAACTTTTTAAACGTTCACCACGATTGCAATTTTTAACTTAGGCCATCAAGATTTAAATGGAAGATAGGGTTAATGGGAGATATCTAGGCGTTCAAATTTCAGAGCGATTGGACCATTTTAAAATGTATTATTGAAAATTAAAACCAGTTTTAAGCTGAAAATTTTAGAAAAATAAAAATATATGAATATTGAAAAATGTTTAGATAATTTTATGTCCGTTCGGCGTTCAAATTCATAACATTTATAATAAGTACCTATTACTTATGTTATTAATTGATTATTATTGCATTATTATATTATAGTAACCATATTATTTATGACACATTTCATAATGTTAATTATTTAGAATTAATCCAAACATTTCTATTTATACTAAGCCATCTCACTCGCAAAATTCTTTATTTCTATATTAGGTATTAAATAATAATAACATAAGTAAAAAAATGACTAAGTTTTCAACATTGTGTTTTTTTATTTTTTCATTTAATATTAGGTAATTATAAAGAAGACAATTTTTTTATTTTTTTAAATAATGAACTGAATGAATATTAAAAAGAAATTCTTCCAAAATATTTGTCATCTACTGTATAAATTTAAACCCATTTAAAATACTTTTTCATTTGTTTTATCCGACAAGTCTAAGACTATTTTTAAATTATTAAATTTATTGATTTGGCGCTTGTTTGTTCTATCGTAATTTGGTTCACAGACACTTGTTCGTTAGCTTTATTAGCTATATAGCGTTATGGACTCGTCCACACTTGAAACATTGTCTCATTGATCACACCATCACTCCTCGATTAATCAGAAGTGACAACAATTATGTCATTCCACGAATTAACTTAACACCCTCTGACCCTACTGTCCTGAAAACAGTTCCCAGTCAAAGTGGCATGCGCCAAAACTATCAATAAGTCGCAAGGTCGAACACTTCAAAGAGCAGAACCGTACTTGTCAAAACCAGTTTTTACACATGGACCACATATTTATGCGGCTTTTTCGAGAGTAATTGCGTCAAAATATATTTTTGTGTCCATAACGGAACACGAAAAACAAGAAGGTTAGGTTAATGATGATGTATTTGATGACTGTATTATGACTGTATTATGACTCCTAAAATTGTATACAAAGAAATATTGTAAACTAAAAATTCCTTTTCTTCTGGGACATTTAACTTCCAACGTTGTGTAAACCAAGTTCCGTAAATACAAAAATTAATTTTTACACGCATTTATACGCATTTTAAATTTTGTTGGTGATCCCCAGGGCCGCATTTAGGATTTAGCTGCTCCGTGCAAACAAATTCTGCATCGGCCTCGCCATTTTCAGTTTTATACAATTCGTTTTTTTCTTTTGGTTTTTCGTTGAACAAACGATGTTTACATACAGCTGGCAAATAAATACGCGAGATAAATTTAGGTAGCAAGAATTTAATAATTTAAATAAAAAAAACCTATAATTATTATATTATGATTTATATATATATATATACAAATCTGTCTCATATATTTTTAAATTCTGATATTTGTTACACTTTTTAATATTGCACAACTATATTTATATTATTTAGATAATTAATTGAATAATTTTCATATAGTTTATTGTTTTATATTTAGTTCCGTAATGATTTGTAGTGAAATTGTTTAAAACACAATAAATTATAAAGAACATATACAAATATGTAACATATAGTGATTAAAAGAAACTTATACATTTATACATATTGAAGTTAAATGATGAGTATATTAATCTATCGTTATACAGTAATTATTAATGTTAATAATATAATTGTAGATTTATCATAATATACATAATAATACGTAGACACCAAACATCAATTGATAAATACATTAATATGTAACTAAATTTATTATTCTATCACAAATGTGCATAATTCTAAATATGAAACTTAACCATGTATTGATTATAATAATTTAATAATATACTTTTGTAATGAGGTTTGTTCCCTTCATGCACTGTAGTCTTTCCATATTTAATGTGAATAGGATTTTTTAATTTAATATTTGAATAGGTAATTTATAACTCACACATAGTATATTGCATTATATTACACTTTTATCGTAATATTTAATGAAATTTTCAAAATTTAATGTTTTATAAACAAATCTTACTCATATATTTATAAAATCTTATACTTGTTACACTTTTTAATATTGCACAACTATATTTATATTATTTAGATAATTAATTGAATAATTTTCATATAGTTTATTGTTTTATATTTAGTTCTGTAATGATTTGTAGTGAAATTGTTTAAAACACGATAAATTATAAAAAACATATACAAATTTGTAACATTGTTTTGTAACTGGGTTTGTCTGAGGAATATCAAAACTGTACCCCTCTTGTCCTTTCCAAAAAATTATCGGGTACTCGAGAGCGTCATAAAATCTATGAGTGTCCGGAACTCTAGTGAGCCGGTCATCATGCGCCTGAATAACGATATCCCGAGAAGCAGTTTGTTCACTACTAACTACTAAGGCAGCTATTTCATTTGTGGTCGGGGCATTGAATCTTCTTTCATGTTCACCACGTGGTACACGATCTGGGTGTATTACAACCTTGTAATTATCGCTAGTCACTCTATCTTTAGCCATTTTAAATTCATGTACTAAAATGTTGTGATTATGTAGAACTTGTTGTATTTTTTGAACCGTGTTTCTATCCAAACCTTGCACGTACTCAGAACGCCTATTAACTTGTGCTTCCTCATCGCCCATGAAATAAACTTGCAAAAATTTTGGTTGCGTATTGGTAGCAGGCAAAGATCCAATTGTGTGGTATACTTGCCCTTGTATTGTAAAAGTCGGACAAAATCCTGGCATAGAAACAATATTATCCGCCCCAAAAGATGTCATGTGGAAGCACGTGTTGTATTTTCTTATGTTTTTTAGGAAACGGCGAGACTCATCTGTTTCATGAGAGAAAAGTTCTTTAAGCGGCTCAACTGGCTCATCTATTGAAGCAAGAGCTACTTTTCCTCCTGAACAACACATGCCCGCAGCTTCTTCTTTCCACTTAAGAGCACCGCAAAATCTACATTCTTTGTTCATAGGTTCTATTTTTATAAGATTGTGGCTTCCGTAATCAAGTGTCTCGTCGTACTCAAATGCAGCTTTGTCGAATACCCCCCACGTGTTTCTTCTGAATATTAGACGTCGCTGTTGTGCCCTTTCAGCAACAGCGCGTCTGCGAGATTCAGCTTCTTCAACGGTTTCTGTAGCTCTTTGTGACGCTATGTAAGTTGCCTGCTGAAGAAGCCGAGCGTGGAACTGTTCAGGTGTCTCAGCAGCCCGTTGAGATGCCAGATATTCAGCGTGGTGTTGACGTCGAGCTTGGGACTGTTCAGGTGTCTCAGCAGCCCGTTGAGATGCTAGATACTCAGCATGCTGTCGAAGGCGGTTTTGAGACTGTTCTGGTGTCTCATCAGCTCGTTGAGATGCCAGATATTCAGCGTTCTGTTGACGTCGAGCTTGGGACTGTTCTGGTGTCTCGGCAGCCCGTCGAGATGCTAGATACTCAGCGTGCTGTCGACGCCGATCCTGGGACTGCTCTGGTGTCTGAGCAGCTCTGTGAGCTACCTCACGCTCCGCCTGTTCAAGCCTTCGCAGTTCGGCTTGTGGAAACGTCTCGTTAAGTCTAGCTACTTTCATAGATCGAGCTTTATTAGAGCTTTGGGAAAGATTAGACTTACGCTTTCGCGGCATAATTATTTCTTAGGAGGTACTTTTTCTACGATATTTTTATAAAAAATAATTGTAATTTGCTGATTGAAAAACAAAATCAAGCTTTCGTTGTATTATTATTACCATAGATACCATAGTATCGCGCGTTCGGTTTGTCATCGTCGTAACTATTAAAATATTTGTCCAAATGATGTATTGTGAAGGACAAAATTTATCTCCTTTAAATACCAAAAGCGATAAAAGTATTCATTTTGATAAGGATCCATTTATTACTACCAAATGTGCATTAGAAATAAATTATCAATTTTTATTGTATTTATGGTTCACTATTTTGACAATAATGGCTTACTCATAAAAGATAGATATATATGGTGTCGCAGAATTTTTTGTAGGACTATTTAAGATAAATATTTTCACCATACATTATATACATGTAGCACTAACTGTTTTTGCAGCACACGCCTGAATAGCTCGCAGATTGCAGAATTTTTTCAGACTTAAATGACATTTATCGTTATATTTTGGACAATTCACACAATATCTTTATAAATTATAGCCTATGTGTTATTCTGATCTATAAGCTACATTACTGTAAAGTTTCATTAAAATCCGTTTAGTAGTTTTTGCGTGAAAGAGGAACAAACATCCATACATCCATCCGTTTCATCCATTCATCGTTATATTTTGGACAATTCACACAATATCTTTATAAATTATAGCCTATGTGTTATTCTGATCTATAAGCTACATTACTGTAAAGTTTCATTAAAATCCGTTTAGTAGTTTTTGCGTGAAAGAGGAACAAACATCCATACATCCATCCAAACAAACTTTCGCCTTTATAATATTAGTAAGGATGTGTTATTCTGATCTATAAGCTACATTACTGTAAAGTTTCATTAAAATCCGTTTAGTAGTTTTTGCGTGAAAGAGGAACAAACATCCATACATCCATCCAAACAAACTTTCGCCTTTATAATATTAGTAAGGATATATATAACGGTAATTTTATTCCAAAATAAATATAACGTTTGTTTCTACATTAAAATAAATTCTTCAATAATCCACATTATTGTAATCAACTTTTCAAGTCTAAATGCTAATTACTATACGGTCGAATAAAATGACTAGCTTTAATAATATTAATTATCAAGATGATTAGACGGTTTTGGGTAATATAGCGATCGTCAATCGAGTTTGCTACTTGATATCATCAATAATAATCTATCTGTGCTAAACAAACAGACTCAAGAGGTATTTATTAATATTTAAATAAAAAAGGAAAAGAAGAAATACAAAACTCGTTGGTTATACTTAAAATACTCCTCCGAGGGCCATGACCCACGCGGGCATTGGAGTTCTATAGGATCGCCTCCATAAACCTGCCGTCCGGCGTTCCACTTCCTATTTAAACGCGGCCCTAGTGCTTCCCCTCTCCCTAATTACACATTTTCCAAAATACCGACGCCGCTGGTCGAAGACGAATCAGTAATATTATTACTGTAAATTTTAATACTTTCGAAGATTTTTCCAATAACACATTCAATGACCACCAAACAGGAAACAAAATTCTTGTATCGGGGCGGCCGGTATACCACCGGAATCGCACACACACACACATATATGTATATATTATCCTTTCTGGCCGAACGGCGCGCGCGTCGTCCGCCGTCACTCACTTCGCGCGGGGTGTTAAAAACAGCGGTCTAAGAATGTGGATGATGCAGGGAGGGGTCGATATATAACGCGCGGGGACGGAGGCGACGAGCGAGAGGAGGAGTCCCCGCGGCTGTAGCGATGATGTGCCGGGTGGCGGCGGAGGGGGCAGGGGCGCGCGTACCGTCAAAGACCATGTGCACGGCCGGAGATGACGTCACAGGAACAAACGGGATGTGTCGCGCGCGCGAGAGGGGAAATATTGATTCTGGTACGGCGGCGCTGCGCCGACCGCCGCGTTTCTCTCCGCGGATTCCTGCCGCCGCGCGGTAGTCTCTCTCTGTCCGAGCCGTCGGCCGACCGACGACGCATACCCCCGGATCCCGGCGGCTCGTGTACGCGCGTTGTGCCCGCGTTATACCCTCCTCTTACACACGACACACACACACACCACACACACACACGACACACACACACACACAAACATACACACACACACGACATATTCACCACACACACGACACATACACACACACACACACACACACACACCACATACACTCACACGCACACGCATACACGTAAACAACACATCTGCATCGCCGCCGTAGTCGTCACACGTTGATAATATAATATATTTATAATATAAGCGGAATTTTAGTTTTTATTAAATTTTTTTTTTTTTTGTGTAAAGAAAGAAAGAATTTTTTTTTTTTTATATATATATAATTATATAAATATAATATCGTTTAGAGTAATATAAAAATATATTATGATAATTACACGGCGCGATCGT
Organism: Chaetogeoica ovagalla; assembly: GCA_032441825.1. Classification (NCBI taxonomy): domain Eukaryota; kingdom Metazoa; phylum Arthropoda; class Insecta; order Hemiptera; family Aphididae; genus Chaetogeoica; species Chaetogeoica ovagalla. The sequence goes on along the minus strand of CM063724.1, from coordinate 5,243,370 downwards.
TGGTAAATTTCGTTTTTTTGTCCGCCGCCGCCACCGCCTATTTTTATCGTCACGCGTGTCGTCGTCGGTCTCGCCGTCCGTGTTCCTGCACCGTTGCACCACCAGTCCTGCAGTGGTGAATTTCGCGTGTGTTATACGCGGTGTTGTGCAGGCGGATAAGACGCGCCGTCGTCGGTTTCTCGCAGTCGCCATCGTCGTCACCGTGGCCAGACCAACGACGCCGGCCGCGTCTCGTCCGACGATTCTACATGCTCGTCACTTAGGTAATTATTATTACATTACAATATGTACATACCGGCAGCAACAGCTCTATTTTGACGTTTTATTATTATTATTTATTTATTTTTTCGCGGTGCCTTCTGCGCGTATATTATGAGAAATATTACACGGATACTTGTTGTTGTAAAAAAAAAGGAAATTATATTCCCGAATCACGATTACTCGGCGCGAGTCTCTCTATATTGCGCGAATGTTCGGTCAATGCGTATGTGGTGCTGTTGCAACGGCGTAATGATCGTCATATGTGAGAGGCGATATACCGTACATTTACCGTTAGGACGAGATGATAACCCGCGAACACACCGATATCAACGTTTTAAAACGATCGCGTTTCGTCATCAATTTCAATAATAAAAACGACGATTAATATTTTCTTGCGAAATTTCTCGGTTAGGTTTGTGCTATTTTTATTGGAATAATTTTAACATTTGACTCTCTTAGGGGGTCACATAACCTAACCGCGCCATACCAGTTGCGTGTACGTACCAATATAAATCACAAAACCGAGGGATATTACGAGTTACGCGATAAAAAATACTGCGTCGTAATAATAATAATGAATACCATTAGAACGTTCCAGTCCGGCGGTGGTTATGACATTTTTTTTATTTCCGCCGACACCGAAAACTGGCCGGCCGAACCCCCGTGCGCGGGCACTGATCGCGGTCACGTCGGCCGACGATTTTTCGCGTTTATTATTATCAGTGGTCAACGTGGTCTCGGGACGGTTTTAAACTTTTTTCGTTTAAAAAATTATTCATATCCCACTTGGATAATCTTTAGACAATCTAATTTTTTTTCTTCTCTTTTAATTCGTATAATTGATACGCCGCCTGATTTTTAGGAAAAATATCTTTGAAACGTTTATATATATAAGAACTATTTTGTTTTCTAAAATTTTAACGTTCAGTGGATCTTTTAAACGTTACGTAATCACAATAAATACGTTTTGGCCGGCTCTTGTTGAAAAAATCCCTTTTTTTTTTTTTTTGCTTATTTCTTTTTCTAAGAATATGGACGGTTTTATCCCCCATCCTTCTTTTAAAACTCGAAACGATGACAATTATTTTGATACACTCCGACCCATTGATTATTATTGTTACGACGTGTATAGCGTTTTAGTATTTTTTGCATCGGTCGCGCGTCAATTCCGTATGTGGAATTTTTACACGCGTCGTGGTAAGAAAAAAAAGAAAACGAATCTCGGGGTCGTATTGACGTATTATCATCATTTTCGCGTTTTGTGCACGTACACTCGCATGCGTTTCAAATCGAAATAATTCAAAAGGCGGCCGCGATAAACGAAAACTATACACATGACACACTCGTTTTCTACCGCATATTAATTTTTCATTTACCCAACCTGCAGCCTATTGGAATGTAATTTATTGCACGTGTTGTCGTCCGAGAGACGGCATCGTAGTGTGCCAACATCGAAACGATCGAGTTATCATTCATAGGTGTCGTTTTTCAATGCCCTCCGAAGAAGAAAAATATGTGTCGTCCTAAAAAGTTTTGTAAAAGGAAAAAAAAATATATCCGCTTTAAATAATCGAGTATAAATAAATAACGAATTGACGATGGCCGCGCCGCACCGAAAAAACGTACACCGAATAGGATAAGAAAACGAATTGATAAGATGATGTAATCGTCTACTACGGTGACGTTCAGATGATAGTCGGAGAATCGTTTTGTTTAAGGACGACAATACATAGATTACTGATTTCTGATTTTATAATTTTTTTTTTTTTTTTTTTAATAGAAAATTATATTATATTTATTTTTGGGTGAATTTTTATTTTTGTTTCGTAATATTACTATTAGAAATAGGTGAAAAATGCCCCCGGAAAAAATTTCGTTGTTAAAACTGTGTCGACACATTTTTTTCTGCTTGAAAATATCGCGTCAAGCATTTTGGAAAAATGTGTATAAAATCCACGCACTAATTATCGCGTGTGGTGCATTGTAACTTTTATATTAAAATCTCATTAATAGCTTCATTGGTACAGACGCATTTACCTATATTCACATTGTTCGCGTTCAAAGTCAGTTTTCGTTATTGTTTTACACGCCGTTAGCTGTTATTTGTCTTATCTAAATGAATATTTTTAAATGAAAACCATGTACAGCACGATTTGAGTTTATCATCGAAATAATATACGTGAGACGCAAATTATTTTATCATGTATTTTTATAGGTAGCTTTTTTCTCTTTCCCGCAAAAGCTATATTTTCTTTTCTTTTTAACATTTATTTCTTCTTTTTTTCTTCTTATTTGTTAAAAAGGAAACTTTTATAAACAATTTTGAATTATTTCCGTTCGGAACGGTTTGAATATCATATAAAAATTACAATTAGTATTCTCAATAACGTATACAAAATATGGCGTACAATAGGTTTTTACGTGCTTGTTAAAACGAGTTTAAACAAAAACAAAAGCCATAGTTTTTGTTTCGCTCTTTAATGACCTATAAAATATGTAAACAGTTAAGATTGACCATATATATATATATAATGTTTCGATAAAATGTGTCAATGAATTTTCGTAATAAATTTATTTCCCTCTAATAATTTATCGTATTATTCTTGATATTATGAAAATTAGTTCGAAAAACATTCTTAAAGGTCAATTTAAAAACAGTGCAGTTTTGATTCTTTCATTATTTACGTAATGATTAAAAAATAAATAAATACGTTCAAAATGAATTTATATTTGGAAAAATGGCTTGCGTATCGTTTGTTTAAAATAAACTATAAAAATATATATTTATTAGTTCGTTTGAAAATTGTGTATTTGAGTGCAAACTGTATGTGAAATATTTAATTGCGAGTAAATCATGTTTCGGTTATACGCTGTTTAAATATAATAAATTATATTTAATTCTTAATTTCGTTCGCTAAAACAATATAAAAATGATATTATATAATATGTAAATGCTTAATGAAACTAAATTCAATGATTATCATAATTGTTTTATTTTCACTTTTTTGTAGGGAATGAAAACAATCGCGTTTTGTTTTAAATTAAATCGGAATTTCAATTTTTTTATTTTTTTTAAATTGGTAATTGTAATGTTGGTGGTAATTTATTGGTACGATGCCTTCTTCTATCAAAAAGTCATCATTCGCGACTTAAATTGCTTCAGATTTCTATATTAATTTATTAATACATGTTTAGAAAATATTATATATATATATATAAGACTTTATTTAATAATTATTTATAGGTAGTACAATATATTTATACCGATTTACCCATATGTTGTGCCGAAATAATTGTTCTGAAATAAAAAATTTTGAAAAAAGTTGCATATGTTTTTAATTCAAATAGTTTATACACGTAGAATAGTTAAAATAATGCATTTTAAATATTTATTCGATCGATACAAATTTAATATGTTTCACATTATAAAATAATAATTTTAAGTTCAATTTTACTCGATTATTATTAATAGGAAACTTGCCGGGCAGTCCGTGATAACTGATATAAATCATATATTTTACGTATTTTGCTCTATGATGGTTTTGAATTCAAAGTACTTCTTATAATATTATTTAACTCCATCAAAATAAATTGTATTTTTAATATATGTATGCAGTGTTGAATCCAGGTATATTTCAGGGGGGCATTTGCCCCCCTTGGAATTTTATTTGCCCCCCCTGATAATTTTAATGTGAAAAAAATATATTTATTAAATATTTAATATTCGTTACGATTTTATTATCTTCAATAATGCATATCATACAATTTATCCATTTTACATTAAAACACCTAATAAATACCTATCTAATCGTATATTTTGCCGAAATCGAAGTATATGAATTGCACTAAAAAAAGTCGACTAAAAAACGGGAGCCCCCCTAGAAAAAATGTCTGAATTCAACACTGTATGTATGTATTGAGTTTATTTAAAAATGATATTTTTTAAATGTAGCCACTTCAGTATTAAACTGTTTAGTAATACATAGCGTTTAACTACATTAAAAATTGTGAGATGTGATTTTTGTATTTTTATCGGTGATATAAACGATTAATTGCATAAAATGACGAAAACAAATATACTTCATTATATACTCTATTATTATTATTATTCTAAATGTTAAAAACTTCGTTCGAAAGTTTATTAGCTCACTAAACATTTTCTAATAATAATAAAATACCAATAGAATAAGCGATCGTTACATTTTATAGTTTTTTTGTTTTTCACTGTTGGAAAATGATTGTTTCTGCTTAATTTATATAGTTAAAATAGATTTATTTTTCATTTCGGTATAAGGTATAATAAGTAATGTTCATTATTAATGTTATAATTTAACAAAAAAAAAAAATCAATTTTTATTAGTTTACATTTGTATTTTATTGATAATCATCGATGCACATTTATCATATACGACTCAAATTTTATATATTTCGTTTCTACTTCTACCACCATTATTATTTACTTATAAATAATTACGTTAATTTATTGAATTATATAGAATTATTAAAGTAGTCAATCATGTGTGAAAATTTTTCTACAATTTTAGGCATGTTAAAATTATATTGGTTAATTTATCGAACATTTAAGATAATTATGGTCAAAATACATTCATTTATTTTACTTTATTATATAAATATTTATTATGTAAGAATTTAATTTTTGAAAGAATAATATAATTTTTCTTATTGTATAATCAATTACAGAAAAAATATAAAAGTCTATTAAATATATATTTAATATGTGTTCTATAAATATATTTTTTCCTCGATTATTGTCACAAATTATTCTCGTTAAATAATTGAATATAGCAAAATGATGATGTACTTAAGTCAATTAATGTAATTATCAATATTTTCCTTTCTTATATAAGATTAAACATGGTTTTATGGATTATGAAATTGCTAAGATTTAAGACGATGTCAAGTACACTTAGCAAGTCGTTAAACCTCTATTGCCTTTTCGCCACCTATCTATATATTGAATACTCGACATTGTTTTAAAATATTTTATCTTTGAGAGCTGATTAATTTATTGGGAACAAATAGTGGTTGATATTTTTTTTTATAAATTATTCGTTTTCATTAAAGTTTTTATATATAAATTAAACGATTTTATATAATAAGTAGTACAGATTATAATACTATATCATTTAACTACAATTTATATACCAGTTGTGCTTTTAGTACTTAAAACAATAATTGTAAAGTATAAGCTTAAAATTGTCTACCGTTTACAGTGATACTTTCTCTCCAAAACTAAATTTATATATATATATATATATATATATATATATATATATTTCATCGTTAATATGGGTTTTAATTTTTAAGTATATTTTTATTTACAGATATATATATAGTATATGCTTAGTAAAAATGTAAAGTGTGTACAATAAACATAAATTATGGCCATAATGGTATAAAAATTCATAATCGCATAAACTGACATAATAATTATCATGTATGTAGAAGTAATAGTAATATACTATTATATTATTAATGTTATTGTAGGATAAAATATTGTTTATTTTTTTATAAGTATAAATCATATTATTTCTGTGGCTATTTATAAAATATTCTTCTCGACGTCCATATTCGCATAAGAAAAACTAAACGAACTGAATGAATTCTGGTTATTAAGCCAAAACGCCATTTTCATTACTCCATCTATAGCGGCCGTGTTATAGATTAATGAAGGCGTCCACTGTATTGGTTTATGTCTTTACCTCGCACTTAATCGTTTTCTTTGTACATATATCACAGAGTTTAGTATAATTTACAATATACATATTATATACATTACTTAGCGGGTGTTGTCATTTTATGAAGTGTTTAAACATTATATATTATGTTATAATTATTTATAATATATAATACCATGTATGAGCTAGATTAATGTCTGTATCGTGCACAAACGTACAAACACACACACACACACACACTACTCACGTTTTATAATCATTAAGAACGTATTCACAACTTTCTAAATACGCGATATGTACACTTTTTAACTGAAGTCATTCCAATGACATAAAAGTACGAATCAAGCACATATGCGCATAATGGTCATTATAATTTAATAAAAAAGTGAAATTGTTGTAGGTTATCATCATATGGTATAACGATCAATTATTATTGAAAAATCACTATAACACTAATAAATATAACATTCAATTTCAAGACTTTATATAAAATAATATTTATCGGGTTTAATAGGTTTTCGTATAGTGTTGGTAGTCTATGAAGTACGAGCATAATATAATATATAATATTACAGTATAATTTAGACATTAAAATAATACAAACATTTTTACCCTTAAAGGGTTTCATGAATAAAAACCATTGTAGTAGAAACTTATATTTTATTTATTTTGTTCAAAGTAATTATTACTTTAGAAGATTCATTAATTTTCAGAAACAATTATTATCTTAATGAGATAATGATTTGACACTCTCGGACCCTAAATAGGCGACCGGCATTTCGCCAACTATTGAAGGCCATTCTAACCAGTAGGTCATTAAAATAATAATATATACGTATACTTTTAAAATGCTTTCAATTTGGTATAAATTATTTGATGAAATAGTTTGTAAATTAAATTATTCCAAATATCTCAAACAATGATTTAAAACTACGAGAAATAACGTGTATGATTGACTTTTATTCATAATAATTTAGGTATATTGTTTAATTGTAAAAATAAATAAGTTCGTTAAAAAAACAACTAACTTAGTAGTTTTTTTATAAAAAAAATATCAAATAATTTTTCTATATACGAGTAAAAATATATAATATATTTTTTTAATTTGGTACGAATAAAATTGTTTTACACTCTTCTAGTTAATAAATAATTTTTGTCTTTGATCAGCTTAAATGTTAGTTTAGTAACAGTTAGATATTTAAAATATACACCAAGTATATTTCAGAAAATTTTCATAATTTGATTAATAATAATATTTTTCATTAGTCTATAATTGTAGCGAGGACTAATGAAAATTTTATAATACACAATAAACATTTGAATGTTTTAAATTATATTATTATATGTAAATAAAAAAAATTATTAATTTTTAAGAATTTTGTTGTACATTACACAATTCAAAATATGGAAACTACGAATTATAGTTAAAACAATCAAAAAAATAACTCGCAGAACTTTTTCTGGCATTCTTCAAAAAGTCTATTGCACACACACATAAAACTATTTTTTACCTTACTTCTAAAAAATAACGTTAGCTTGGTAAAGCAGATTTTCTATTCAGACGGTTTGCGTTGAAGTTAAGCCACGGACGGATAACCACGTGGGATTCTTAGAAATGTGTTTAGATTCTTCTTCCCTTGACATAAACTATGTTTTATGGACTAAACAACCTTTATTTTTTATTTTTTTTTTTTACGTGATTATATTTATTGTTTTAAAATTCGGAAATGATTGAGTTTTGAATGTGATTTCAGACCATAAAATAATTAAAAAGAGTTTTATTGTAAAATACCTTGTACGAGTATGTGCACTTATAGTAAATTATTAGATATGTGAGTATTAAATGCGTCGTATAATATTGTTCCGCGACGTCATAATAATTTTGTTTTATGACTAAAGACAAAACGTTTTGAATGACAAGCGGTTGTGTATATTTTTAACGCGATTTAGACAAAAAATATAACCGCGTCGACCGTATAAAATAGCTTTTGTCAAGTAGTTATTACTTTACAGTAATAATTACGCGTTTAATAAAAATAACATACGAGTTAATAACTAATTTAATATTTACAGAACACGGATGCAGCTGTATTGCCTATATGTAACACCGTGCTACAAATGTTTAATCCATTGTAGTTTTTCAATCGAATATGACTTATTGCAAGCTATAAAACATTATATATTCGAAATACCGTTTTAAATAATTTAAAACGTTATTTTTACTACAGCGATTTTCTTTTTACGTTAAAAATATATTTTTCGTTTTAGTATAAGTTTCTGTTCCGAACACACTGTATTATGCGGACAAAGTGAAATAAAGAACATGAATCAATTAAGACTATAGGGGGATAAGCATGTGTAAGATGTTCCGCACGGATTGTGTTGATTATTTTCCCGTTAATATTTCTATCGATATAGCTAAACATTTGACAAGTTTCAGCCCTTAAAAATTCTCACCCTTAACGAGAAGAATTTATTTTTAAAAAATCGAAAAAAAAATCTTTTAAATGGCTTAACCGATTTGGTTACAATATATTAAATATGTTTCTATCATCTATAATGCACTATAGAAAAAAATTTCCAACTTGAAAACAAATTTTATAACATAAAATAACTTAAAAAGTTTTTAACTCTATCCGACGTATCATATAATTTTTCAGAATTTTTACGAGCGCGTCAAATTAAAAAAAAAAATTCAATGTCTGAAAATATTTTTTTTCGAGGTTCGTAATACAATTACAAAATATTTTTCACGCGTTTTTGATTCTATTTGATGTAACGTAGGTATAATTATCATTAACAAAATAAAATATAGCAAGTTCTGACGATTGTCATTTTCCGGGTACGTCGTAATTTAAATGATTTGTAGGTATATGGTTCGATATACGACTAATTGTTTTGAGCAACCAGCTCCTACTTCGAATTCTTTGAATGCCAGCTATTTTGTAGTTCTCAGTATGTTGTTGCTACCCTCTATAGCTGCGTTTCAGGCGTGGTAATGGGGATAGCGTAGAATGTGAAGGAGGAGATACTCGGTACCCAAAAATAGTTAAGTACTCAAAATTCCAACAATTCGCTGTTTGTAACGAAACTGCGTTGTGTTGTTAAGACGGTCCATGGTAAGCTAAAGAAATAAAGCTTCTAGATAAAAATCTAGACAATAAAATACTTTTAAGTGTAGGTGCATATTGTAGAATTGCAGCTTTTCTCCTTAATTAATTCGGAAAGAGATTAGACTTGGACATTGAAATTTTATTCGATATTATATGCAACAAATTATCTCACGAAAAGACACAGAAAATCTACTCTAGTTGATTTATTTGAAGAACTGTAAGGATTGCTTAGAAAACAACCTTTTTTAAAGTATTTTCTAGTTTATATGACCGATGTTACGTACGTATAGGCATACACATGCAAACAATCGTACGAATTTTAAAACAATAATGTCGTAATTCTCGACACGGCGGAATATTCATTCGAATACAGGCGATAGGTCACACCTGAATAATCTATACACATTTTTATAATATATTATATTGTCGGAAAAATAAAGTTGACCAGACTCGTCCATCATCGGCGGACAGTGTGCGGTATACAGTCACTACACGTAACATTATATTATTATTAAAATATTTGGTGCGCATATTTTCGACTTTCCTATTGCGCCCACCCGTAAATTCACATATATGCACACATCTTATTTGTTATATATTAACTCGGAGACACATATATACGAGTATATACATATAGACGAGTGTATAAATGGATTTATGTTTGCACCTCCGTGTTTTAATGTAATAAGCTTCATTGTCCGTATATAACTCGAACCTGGCGAACGCAGTCTCCACAATCGTGAAATAATTCATTCAGCGAGTGCATTCGTAAATTATACCCGAATAGCATTTTAAGTGTAGACGCCGTTTTAAATCATTAATAAATGATGATTTAAGGTACGGTGAAAATCTGGTTCATAGCACCGTGTTTTTGACAAAAATGAATACCGAATTTTTACATGGGTTTAACTATAGCATGAAAATGTTGTTTTTGATTCGAACACAGTAGTGCTTTTCAAAATAGGCACACGAATCAGTGTGCGTTTACAGTAAAATTATCAGTTAAATATCGACTGAGTGAATTGGTCCAATTATGTTATGGTTATACACAGCGCTCCACCATTTTGAACATCATGTATAAGGCTGGAATAAGTGTTCGACCGATGATCAGCGCAATACGGTATACACTGATCATCGGCCGTGATCGAGCGTTTAGTGCTTAGCTGACAGTAAATGTGTGGATGAGAGTAAATCAGTAAAAGTCAATAAAATAGTAAAAAAATGTAAAATAAACAAGTAAACTGAAACATTTAAATTGAACTATAATGGTTCTCAATTAACAGTTCATAAACCGTGTTCATAAACTGTTGAACTTTCACGATTATTTTAAACCGATATTGAACGGCAAAAATGTTACCCGAGATATGGTTTAATATTCCGACGAGTATACGTGCGCATTGTCGTTTGCGCGCGTTAAAAGTATTCCCGAGGGCGAGAACACTACAACAACGTACCTGTACACGTATATTTCGTATTACGAGAAGCCTTGCACGCGTCTAATTATCTTGCAACGCTGTCAATGCGTTATTGAAGAATACAATCGTGCACGGTGATTGACAGTTCATAAACCGTGTTCATAAACTGTTGAACTTTCACGATTATTTTAAACCGATATTGAACGGCAAAAATGTTACCCGAGATATGGTTTAATATTCCGACGAGTATACGTGCGCATTGTCGTTTGCGCGCGTTAAAAGTATTCCCGAGGGCGAGAACACTACAACAACGTACCTGTACACGTATATTTCGTATTACGAGAAGCCTTGCACGCGTCTAATTATCTTGCAACGCTGTCAATGCGTTATTGAAGAATACAATCGTGCACGGTGATTGACAGAAAAACAGTCCTAACACAATCAAAATATGTAATAGCACTAATATTCACTTTTTTTTTGCAATGTATTACAAAAGCATATACACAACATTGTACAAAATTAAACATTATTCATAATAATTAAAAACTTTCTCCTTATTTAAATCGTTTATTGAATACGAAATAAAAAAGAACAGTCGATCAAATAAAACAGATTCAATACATATTTATCTTCCATATACCTCATTCGTTTACATACTGTTTACTAGTTTTAATTAGGAAAATAATATATAAACGAATAGTATTACGTAAGTGATTACGATATAAATCATTCGTGACTTATGTGTAACCGTATAGACAGGATTATATTTAGACTTGAATCATACTTTTTTAATGATTAACAAACAATGTAATATATTATACACGTTGCATTATATATTTATTTACCTTAGAGATACATTTAAAATAACTTTATTTATAAATAAAATAAAAAAAAAGAAATCAACTTTATTTACACATTAATACTAGTTAAAAAAATGAACTCGCAACTAATCTATTTATAAAATTTGTATTTTTATGACATCTATATAAGTAACCATCGTACACGTATTTTTCTCCATATTTTAAATTTTAATAATATTATTTTTTTATAAAATACCAAATAATATTTTATTATTTATGACATTTTGTGATTTTATATAGAAATTCTGAGCGTTTTACAATGTGATTGCGGTATATTTTTGTAACATTAGGAATATTTTCATATTTTCTTTTACCATAATAAATCTATATATATACATAAGTATAGTTTATTGTGAAAAGAGGATAAAAAAGTCGTACGAGATAATAAATGTATAGTAATTTGTTCAAAGTAATACGAATTAAATATTGTTTTATTTTTCAAATTCTCATAAGTAAAATAATTCTAGAAAAAAAAAAGGTAAGTTTAAGTAAATGTTAAATGGATTTTCATATGTTTATGAAATAATAATTTAAAAGGCTCAGACGTGGATATTAATCCGCAATGTTTATCATAAAAGTACATTTTTCATAATGTATAATGAGCACACATCAAACGGGAAATTATTCAAATACGATGCGATTCATTTTTAGAATAGAACGATTTCCGTTTTTAGTTTATGTAAATGTATATGTGTATAGTTGAACAAGATATTATTGTTGTGATATTTAGATATATTATTCGTAAATAATAATAAAAAACTTTGCCACGACATGATAAATTATGTTTTATACTCATTATTATAAATTTCAATGGTAAGTATAATTTGTAATTTTTTTTTTTAACAGTGTATTAATTATATTTAAATTTTGTATAACTTGAATGAAAATCTTGACCCAAAAGATTTTATTACGCAATTTAAACAATTTCTTAAATATTTAAATAACGTATATAATACGGTAATTACAGATTATTTATTTTTTTTAAACCAGCACATTTGTTTTTTAAACTGTAATTATAAGGTAATATACTTTTAACCTATAAGGAAATATTGCAGTCACGTGTACGAGAATTAAATCGACGCACGCGTTTTTGTGAATTAATCACGTATATATCAGTTTCCGGGGTCCATGTATTATCGACTTATCATCTTAGTTTTGTTATATAGAGTACGAACGTATTCCTGCATTACCGATTTTTTTTCATACAGGTTTTTAACGTTAAAATTCTTCGATTACACGTTGTGTTTTGTGTGAATGTCCTCTGTCCAGTGGATCGTTATAAATGTGGTAGGCATTTTTGTTGTTGTGCCATTTCGATTCCGCGGTGGTACTTTAAGTATACGGGGCAGTGTGTGCGTTTTCATATATAGGTCCATGTGTGTGTGTGAGGTTGACTTGGATGCGTACCAGAGATTTCATATATGTAATCTTAATGTAATGGACGGGAATTATTGTGTATACGAACACACACACACACACATATACACATAATATATAAGAAGGATGTTAGAAGCAGCTCAGATCGTTCCGATATTGAATTCCCCGCGGAATCGGGAGATAGATCTCATATTAAATGTATTCGTATAAAACAGCTGAATTCTAAATCCGTGACATTACTATATACGTGCTCCGAAAATATGAATACGTAGTGTGTCACGCTGTCCGTTTAATAATAGTAATTGATAAAACGCAGACGCTGTTCTTACTCGGTGTATCGGTACGTAATTATAATTCATTGCCGTGGTGCGTCGAAGAGACTTTTCGCCGCTGTAACATTGATACTATATACAACGTAAAATACGTTATGATATACATATATGTATTATAAATATATAAAATATGACTGCATGTGCAGAGAGAATTTTTCCAAATAAATAATTTCGAATTTGCAGTAATGTTAGTTATTTGCATTTGACAATAATGACGAATGACAGAAGCGTGGAAACTTCGCAATTTAATATACGTGCGTACGAGTTCTGATCAAAAATTTATAGGACTTGTGTAAAGTACGTTGATAAAGAAACATGTAGAATTTATTCAATATTATTCCTTTCAAATTACTCCTTTTGTTTGACCACATTACATTGTTCTCCTTATGCTGTTTATCTCCTCAATAATAGTGTTAAATCTTCGTCTCCTGAGTGAAAACACTTAAGAGCTTGGGAATAGCGAAAAAAAAATCAACGGCAGCCAAATCAAGTGAATACGGTAGTTGAAGAAGAATTTTTTTTGAATAAGCAGGAATAAGCAGGAGCGTTGAAGTCTTGCACACATTGATCACTGTTCCAATTAGTCTTTTCCCTGTACACTTTAAGGTACGCAATAGTTCTAAATTTTCAAAATAAGAAGACAATTGATTGTTTGACTTAGTGGCGATGAAATCGCTTGGAATCAAAAAAAAAATAGTCAACGTGAATTTTACAGGTTTCCAATCACTGGTTATACCAGTTTAAAATATACTTTGGCAAGAATACACCATAATATGTCTCCATTTTTGTCGATTAAAAAAAAAATAAATAAATAAATGGTTTATAATATTTTACAATTATCGTGTAAAGTTATTAGAATAATAACTGTGCGTAGTGTATGCACGAATAATTTATTGTGTTTAACAATATAAGTACTATTTGTATTTAACATACAACGGTTCTCATTTGTGTATTTATAATATTATACCGTTATTGAATAATTACACGCACTGGTAATACATTATTAATATATTATACACTACCGTCATATATAATATTACCGATCATTATATAGTATAGATGCGTGTACGACACGACGGTAAAACGCGGCGTTACTTATTTTATTCCGTGCGTGTTCTATAAAATTGTTTTCCGATATTATATTACTGATTTACATGATATATTTTAACATTAATCGCATTTTGAATTTTACGCCTCGGAATTACAACGCGATTATACGTAAATGGCTATTATATCATATGAAATCCACCACATTGTTCCATGTTATTATGAACGTTTAAATTACAACGAGCAAATGCTCGATAGATAAGGGAATAGTGTTTTGAGAGTTCGAATTCCTACAATTGCATCACTCTATGGAAAAAATAAAATTACACTTTTCGCTGGATAGATTTCTTCAAAACGGGCATATATGTATATATAAGACAAATACGAACTTATTTTTTTTAACGATATTTTTAATATTATAAATGTTCAGTTGCGAATTTATATTAGCGTAAAACACACGTTTTATTATTATTATTCTTTTTTTTTTTTTTGTCTCGTGTTTCTCAAAATGTCAGTTTGGAAGTAAATAAACTTGCACGTTGACGTTATGCTACGAATGTGCTTGACATTTGTACACGATTAGGGTTTAAGGAACACTATGTACGCACCAAGAGCGTATTACTACCGGATTGGACCTTCAGAATATTTGTTTTGTATTTAAATGCACTTTTATTATAGTCGTAACCGTCTATAGCTGTTAAATTTTCAAAATTCTTATTACGCGAGACACGTTAGATGTAATTCAAATATTGAACCATTCTCATTCACAATCTATAACACTACGCTTCTGATATTGATATCAGAGATAAATATTATATAATATTATACGGTGAGAATGGCCGCCGACGGACGACACGTCATGATAATATAATATTACTCACCCGATTATTTATCAATTTCATTTTTTTTTCAACTCGTTTTTCAGCAGCTGCGTAAGAGAACACCGTCATCGATATATATCTACACGTCTGTCGCGTATACATTAAAATGAAATTTTGACAAATCGTTAGCTCTTCGTGTAATTAGTGTTTCCTAAGGGGAAATTTATTCAATGATAAATGTAATATATATATATTTACATCATGTGCCCAGATGATATATAATAATTAATATATAGCGCGTAGTAACATGCACGCATAATTATTATATTATAATATACGCGTGAGTACACGTACGAAAAGACTTATTTAGGTTATGTAATATTTGTACCATATCCTATGTGTTATAGGCATTTTTCAGTGCAAATTCATTATGTCAAACTTATGTTGGATATATCGTATAGGACATATTTACAATGTGTACCACTGCAGAGATCTGACAAATGCAAAACTTTTTTGTTCTGTTCAATATTTTGAAGTTTATTTATTTTTTTGATTAATAAGACTTGTATTTTTGAACTATAATAAATAAACATATTTTAATGATACGGAAATTGAAGAGAAAAAAGATAGATTGTTTCTTTTTTAAATCAACAAAGCAATTTTGTAAATATAAATTTTAGAAAATCTTTCTTCTAGGAAACTTTTAATTGAATTACGTCGTTAATTTTGAAAATTTTTTTAAATTCAAATATTTTTCAAATTAATTCACGATATTCAGTAGCCGGGATCATCGATAGAACGAGACCGGGCGTCAACAAAATGATGAAAGCCACTAAACTCATTTTGCTGGTCGTCTGGGTATGTTATCTCGTGGTCCGACTAATGATTAATGAAAAAAAATTGACAGTATTAATAAAAAAATTATAGGAAATTAACGAATTATGTGTAATAAAAATTTTTTTTCAATCGATTTGTAAATGGCCATTTTGAATTTTGTAAAAAGAAAATCTAAAATATAATACCTATTGTAGCAATAGAGTCTAGTAATTATTATATAAAAAGGACTTTAAAATATTGGATAAGACGAAAGTCATTACATTTTGTCATATCGCAGTGTATATGTGTATGTGTTACTTTAAGTGTTTGAAGTCCGTTTAAATGAAAATGGTTGAATGGAAATAAATATATTACGAGTATATGTCCGAAAAATAAAATAGTAATTGTTTTTACTTAAAGTGTTCGATATAGATCCGAGTACGATTTTATAACATTTTAACGGTTAGCTAAGGATGTGTGTAATCACTCAGAAATCTTTAACTCAATTATTATCAAATAAATTTGAATATTAATTTTTGCACGTAACCGATACACAATACAGTTTTAATAAATAGAAAATATATATATATATAAAAAAAAAATTAAATTCATAGACGAAAAATGTCATTATACAGTCGTCTTTGTTCAGGACAAAAATATTTATCTTCTTTGTGTCAATTATTACTGTTTAGTATGTTTTATTACTGATAAATAAAAAGAAATACATGTATTCGAATACTTCATGAAAATAGTATTCCCCGAGTATTTAGAATACTTTTTTTTATTATTACTAATTTTCAGTTATGCGAATAATAGTAATTATATTATTATTTAATCGAATATAAACACAGCCATCAACGTGTATTTGGGAGTTTAATAATTTTTTTTTCCTTTCAATTCCATGTTTCTAAATAAAACACAGTGACCAGAAAATAAACTAATAATGTTAATTAGTTATAAAATATAACACAGTATAATTAAATATACCTATACTCGGTTATCTGAATAAGGCTATGCGGGTTAAAACGCCAAATACAGCGAGATTATCGATAAAATAATCGATGTCGTTTTAAATACGCCTACTGCTGCTAGTCGTCATTCATATTTTTTCGCTGAAATAATTACTTTTTACATTCAAGTATTAAGTCGTGTTCTAAAAAGTGTAATGGAACTAGATCGCATATATTTATATAGTAACGTTTTCGGTGTTCGCAGGTCGTGTGATGGATACGTCGGGAGACCGCGGCCGCCATGTTGGACAGACGGCGGACGATGTACGCGGCACTCGGTGTGCAGCGGTATCGTTACCGTCGCGGCGTACGACGCGTACATCGGTTGGACATCGGCAAGCGCGGTCGGCGCCCAGTGACCGCGGCTGCTGCGATAGCTGAGGTGGCGGCGTCGTTGGTAAGGCGCCGGTGGCGGCCAGCACCATGGTGTCGCCCGCAGGATGAAGAAGCAAAACGTCCGCACATTATCGTTGATCGTTTGTACGTTCACCTATCTGCTCATCGGTGCCGCCGTGTTCGACGCCCTAGAGTCCGAGACGGAGATACGCAGGAAACAAGCACTAGACTGTAAGCACGACACGGCCCCGCCCACCTCCCCCTCCCCCACGGTGGTCCGGTGGTTAAAGCGGGAAATCATTTCAAGGTGGTGGGGAAGGGATGATGACTGAAACGATTACGTGTATGTGTATAAAAAGCGTCTGTTGTGATTATTTAAAGGTTACATTTGTTTAATAAAAATAAAAATGTATTAGTTTTTTTTTTTTTTATAAAAATGCGGTAAAGATTCAAATAGTTTTCGAATTTTATTTAAACTTTTAAAATATTTACGTCAACTTGTTATAATTAAATAAATATTTGAAACGATCGCTGGAATTTCTACTAAAGACGTGTTTCTCCTACTTTGACCACATATATGTATTTCATTTTGATTTAAAATAATAAAATGTTTCGAAATAAAGGTCTCAATAATATCGGGACGAAAATTCGGTCCGGGGAAACATTTAAATAATAATAATAATAATAATAATAATATTAGTATATTAATATATTCGAAAGAGTGGTCGTAAGGACCAGCGCGACTTTTTTCTATTGTCACGATAAAGTACAGAATTTTTACGTAAGAGAAAAACTTACACGAATTAAGTCTAGAAAAAAAATCTAGTTTTGTGTATTCATTTAATTACAGTTTTGTTGCATTCAATACATACATTATAATTTTATATACCTGTACGTAATACAGTTAAAAAAGAATATAATATATCAAGTTTCGTTAGATTTTTTTTAATGGTTTTTATGTTGAATTATAAATTGTGTAAATTACGTATCATCATATGAAAATAATTAGAAATATTTTAAAACGTGTTCTGTGAGAAGATATATTCAAAAAGTAAACCCTCATTTAACATGTTTCCAAATATATATTTTTTAAATTTGACTATACGTATACTTAAAACTAAAATGTATAACATTAATTTATACGCCATAATATTTATGTTCCGTGCGTGTACCAATAATTTCCTATGGTGTGGACCGTTTGATTAATAATTATACTTACTGACAATGTAAGTATGACTTCGACTGTGAAGTTTTATTTGCTGGGGGTTATTCAATGTTTATTGGTTCACGACGGGCATTATTTTTTTTTCGTATTGTATTGCAGTATATTTTTATTAAAAACGTATCCGTGAAGTCATGGCCCAGCGGGAATCTCTCGGAGTCCCGCCAACCCAATTGGTTTCCAGTCGTATACGTTGCACTCGATATATTCTAAAATATTATCGAATTTCCAATCAACCACGTTAATTGTATCTAATAATAATAATTAACCGGACTGGACGAGTTAAAAATTTAAAACCAACAATTATGTGATTTAATTATAGACTTACACGTGAAATATTGTTCATACAAAAACAATCAAAAATTTATTTCTACAAATAATTTGCAAAATTGGCTTTGTAATTACTATTTCGTTATTATTATTATTTTTGTCATTCTGGAATAGAGATCTTTAGGTGTTTAGATATTGGAAGGGCGAATTATACGAGACGGGATCATAGGGACGAACGGTATGAAAGCGAAATTTCCTGTAAAAACTCCTAGAATTTAAAGGTTTCGCTTATTCTCTATCGTTTTCTTTTGAAAAATGCGAGGAGAACATTTTTTCAAGCTCATTGGGAACAATAACACTTTCTGGTTTTTTTTTTTGTTGTTGGAATTTTCAAGATTTCTGTGACTGTGGACGTTTATCGTATGCCAGGATTTTTTTTTAACATTGGACGTTATAATATGTCTATATCAAAATTATTTATATAGCGAATTAAAAATATTTTCTCTTTTTTGGCATAAAAAAAAAAATCATTCTCAAATTCTGCTTGTCGTATAAATTATAATTTTTAAATGGATTTTATCGATTTTTTTGAATATATATATATATAATACTAAAATTAATCGTCGTCGTGTACGTAGTGGCAAAACCAGCATTTTTTTTTTCGGCTCATAACATTCGGGAGGCGGATAAAAAAAAAAAACACACACCTCGCGAAAATTTCATCAGAGTTGTTTCAATGTAGTTCTGAGTGTATATCGAGGACAACAAAATAAGCGCTGTTTCTTTATATACCGGGCGTAAGCCACTCATGTAGCCGCAAGGAGTATTCACCAAAATCGTTTTCAATAATATTATTATCCTCAGGTGGCGGCTTATGGTCCGCCGGCGATCACCGCTCGCTCGGTGTAAACCACGTCGCGCCCGTCGGTGTATATCAACCCTGTCGGTTTGCGGAGAAGGGATTCGGCGAGCCATTAACCGGACTCCGAAATGATATCATACGCACGCGTTCGGCGTGTCCAATTTTATATCTGTGGTATAAAACGCTTTTTTTTTTTTTATGTGTTGTGTTTTTGAAAAGACGGTGGTTTGAAAATACGTTATATTTTTGTGTTGATCTGCAAAAATAGTTTCAGATTTTATTTATTTATTTTTTTCTTAGACAAGCGTTCCGCTTTGTCCTCGACTCATAGACTTGGGTTTTCTCAAAACTATATCGCGCGCATAATAAATAAAACAATAAAACCTAATGTATTTCTTCCGGGCGGAGATGATCTCATCTATTGTGTCTAGGATTTTTATTGATTTCGATGTAAATTCGTTAAAAAAAAAAAAAAAACATATTCCGCGCATATTTCATTATCGCAATTTAAGGCACGTAAGAGAAGGGGAAAAAATATAAGAAAAAAATCGATTCGATTTATAATACGTCAACGAGACCGATTTTAAAACGTTGGCCGCCGTTACGATGCCTTCGGACCGCTGTCCTGCAGATTATATTTTTGTATACGCTTATCGATTGATCGCATTTGTTGGTAGACAGGAGCGGCGGCGGCGGACACGATCCGTTGATATTATTCGTCATCATTTCGCGTCGCCGCTGTCCTGCAGGATCCGTACGCTGTTCGTCCTGCTGGGGATTTAGACACCGCGTGCATGTGTCCCGTTATCCTGCGTCCTGTGTCCTGCGCGCGCGTCCGCGGGGAATCGTCGAACAAGAAAAAAAAGTCTATTATTATTATATGAGATGAAAAAAAAAAAAACCGCACAATATCCGCGTACCTATGCGAATCGATGAGTGCACGTCTAGCGCGTTTTCGACGGGAAATTCGGTTTGCATAAAACGTTTTTTTTTTTTTTTGTTCGACAACGTTTTACAAACGATACTGCGCGCCGTCGGTGAGCCCCGGAATACATATTATACAAATATCCACTTAACGATGTACACATTTTTCGTTTGCAGCGCCATTAATATTTTTTTGATCGAATGTTGCAGCCGTGTCATATATACTACTGCAGGTACTCAACCGCGGCGCTTTATGCGGTGTACCATTTTCGTATGTCTTGTCAATTGTGTTATATATATATATGAGCAGGGCTCGAATTCCGTATTATAAAATTTGTTAATTATTGTTATTGAATACAGTTTAAAACTAGTACGGAATGAGATGTGAGTTTTGTTTTATGCATCAAAGATTCCAAATATTCTTATATCGTATATATATATTTATTATATATTATATTCTCAATCTTAACGCGTGTTTTTAATGCCGTTTTCCCAGTTCCGATGCAAGTTTTCCGTAATATGCGTTGAATTTAATATAATTATTTCGCGTTTTTCATCATTTTAAAAAGGCAAGGAAAATACACACATTGTCATTTTGATACACGTATTCCATATTATAATCTATTTTTAGGTATTGAATTGCCCTGGCCGCGTGCGTGGCGATCTTTATTGTAATTCATAAATCGGTTTTTTTTTTATATTTTTACTTTTCTAAAGCATATTTTAAGATTTCCCCGGTCTTTTTTATATAACCATGTTTCAGTACTTTTTAGTCACATAATGTCTGAGTCTTGGCTATAACCGTAATAATATACAAATTCGTTTCAGGAAGAAAAAGTTGAAATTTTATTTTGCGTATTTTTAATATACTCGTATTAATATTTTTTTTTAAAATACAAAATAGCAAAAATTATAAAAACCAACATTATCCATATAATATTTTGTTTTTCATATTTCCGGGGAATCAACTTTATCCCATTTATGCATACGCATTTATGTTACGTTCACAGCTACTTAATCGTTTCTTAAATTTTTAAAAATTACACAATAAAATAAAAAAAAAATAAAATACTATATCGAAAAATGTAATAATTTACAGAATAATTTCAAACAATATATTGGTGTTGAGTGAAAAACGCGGATTAATTCAAACGAATAATTATTGTTGGTAATATAAATTGATTACGATACGTTTATACGGAGAGAAAACACGTTATTGCCCAATAACGTTTTAGTCAAAATTATCGTATCAAAACGAGTAAACCAGTAAAATATTCAGTTAGTATAATTTGTGGGTACGTTTATTACGATAATTATACGCGGGATTAAATTAAGTATATTTGATTTCTGCAGAAACTAAATACGTACCTACTATAATATATATATATACTTTCATGTGTTTTTTTTTCCAAACTATACATCAATCAAAACCACTCCACAATAATGAATTGCTGTGGCACTCCGTACCGTTTATTCTATCCACTCGTATTATGCTCATGATTACAAAGAGTATTATTACTCGTGTAATATAATCGTGTTCCTGGGATTATGAAAACATAATATGTATACGTTATACGCGATTATTGCTGAAAATATTCTCTGCGCAACGCTATTGGCGACACGATCGTTATAGTCAATTATTATTCGATTTGTTCTATCTGTTATTTATATATTTTTTATCTATTAAAATTCGTGCAGTGCGGCTGATATTAAACGTATCGTGTTATGTTAAACCGTTAACGGATATATTATTATGTTTTGTACGTATATTGGATATATTTACGTAATAACGTAACTGAAAACAGAAGAGAATTTCCAACAGTGAATCGTGCCGAATCGAACAGTCGACTGGCGGACATTATTATTATTATTATTATTATTATTTTCATAATTCGACTGTGCATAAAACTGAGCTCGTGTTCGTATATTTATGTGTGTAAAACCGTTATGAATTTACGCCAAATTCAAAACAATCGCCTTCCTCAATTCAAAACAAATTGTCTTACATTTTACTCGCAAGTATATATTTGTATATAAAAATGAAAAATGTGTTTGTTTTGTTTTTATAAAAAAAACCCTATGGTTTTGTTATATAGTAGTTAATAGAAAGATAAAAAAAATTGTACAAATTAACGGGAAATAAAGAAATTTTTGAAAAGTACATATTTTCGGATTATTTTGAATTGCGTTGAAGGAGGTATGTACAGAGAAAATCATAAAAGAAAAGCGTCAAATAAAACGTACCGACTACATAAAATTTGTTACCAGAACGACGTAACGTGTGTCAAGAATATACGATCGTTCCTTTTATACCACGAAAAAGTGTTTACGGAGAACAAAAAAAAAAAAACAACCACATCGTTGTAAAAACAATACGTAATTCGCTTCGCTCATAATCTAAAACGCGTATTTTTGTCGAATTTTTTATTTATTTTTATATTAAATGCTGAGTGAAACGAAAAATATTTATTGTTTTTACAACGAGTGTGTTTTGTTTTTTTTTTTCCTGTGAGCATTTATTTTCATGTAGAAATCCGTTGGTCTTGATCTCGACGCGTTAAGTTCTGTTGGAAAATATTTTCTATTTGGCACACTTAATTTGATGCGTTTTTCAGTTTTCCTAAAAGTTTTCTCAAGCGCAAGAAAGAATTACAGGAAAAAGTTTATGAAATTGAAGAAAAAAAACCCGGTAAAATTGTCAACACATCCGGTTTTAGACATACGATATATTTTAACAATATTTAACGAATCGTTTGTTATAAGTTTTTTTTTTGTGCGTGTGAAGTTTAAATTTTTGAAAAATTTACTACAGAATTACGTTTCTTGAATATAACGATTTATCGTTGCTTTCAAAATTCAACTAATTATACGATTTGTGTATAAAACGCCCACTCGGCTCGAAATTCTCAGCATCCCCCCCCCCGGATTTTGTGCTTATTAACGCGTAATTTTGAAATATTATAATTTCGCGTATTATAATATTATTAATATTAGTATTACCTATAATAGGCATAGACGCTGTATAAATAAATAATTATTGTCGGCCAAACACATAATATACACTGTTCTTATTCCGCTAGTTTAGTAAAAACAGTTTTCAACGGAACTGTTGCCCTTTTTTTTTTAATTGTCTTGTAGAGTGTTACTAGTATCCACGAGTTGAAACTTATTCCACGAAATTAAAAAAAAATCATTTTATCACGAGATATCTGCGGAAATGTCTTTTCGGTCACCTAACAGGGGCAACAGCTAAAATAATTATTAATTAATCGTTGAAAACCGGTAAAGTCGCAATAACATAAGGTATATGAGACCGTGTTTTGCGCTCGGCAGACGTTCGGGAATTCATTGCATGGTAAATACATAATCATAATAAACTGTTTTTTTCTTCGTCGTTCCTTCACTTGACAGTATACGTAACGCGGCGGGCAAAATAACCCACATCGCAGTAATAACATAGTAGTAACGTAGACGTCGTATTTATATATAATTTTTTTTTTTTTGAATCGTCGGCACCCCCAAAATTTAAAACGCCGCGGTCCTATAAAAATCTGCACGTCCCGATATGGGAGCGGTTTGCCCCTGGTCGCAGATACATACGCCACTGTGACTCTCTGTCCAGAGGCGTCCCTCGACAAGGAAGGGATATAATATTAATAAGGTGTCGAATTTTAATTTATTAATAAATTTCAGCTTTATTAATAAGCTGAACGATTTTTTTTATATAAATTTAAAACTTGAAAATAGACCGCCTATGAGAATGACCGAGTTATGTTTTCGCGGTAGGGCGTACGGGCTCCATACTCCGGGACACACACACATTGCCCCGTTTGAAAATGTTTAGCGCGCCGCTGCAGTTCGTCCTCGCCCTGCGCTGTTATTGCACGAGAACTGCAGGGCGCGAAAAATAAACGATACGCGAGTGGCTAGTATATTATACACTTAACGGCGCGAGAAGAATAACTAAAAAAAAAAAGGGGAAAAAACTAATAACGACGACTGCGGTGGCGAAGTTAGGGGTAGGGGCCGCGCGAAGTATAAAACGAGCAAAGTGCGGGAAAACAGAGGGCCGCGCGCGCGAACGTGCGTACGTGCGGGGGAGTCTCGTCGCCTCGGCCGCCGTTATCGCCGAGAGAAGAAAAACACGCCACGGCGGACAATGAATGCGACGGCGTAGGGTCGTACCACCCCACCAGCACCACATCGCCGTCGTAGTACGGTGCAGGCGGCGACTGCGTTTACTCTGTCGTGTCCGCCACCCGCTGTCGCTGTAGGCCGCGCGCCGGTCGCTATGGATACACGCAATGACGTCACTGGCAGTACGCCACATCAATCACGACCGGCCCGCCGCCGCCGCCGGATCGCGCGCCTGCAGTGGGGTTGAATGGCGGATGAACTGTGGAGAAAGGACACGGCACGGGGAAAAACTGCTCATGGGATAATGTTTCCGAAAAAAAAAAATAAAATAATAATAATTAATTGTATATACATACAATGCGCGTTCACCCACATCCGTCCCTTCGACTTGCACCATAACCGCCGCCGCTGCCACCCCAAAACAGTCGTCGTCTCACGACCGACGACGCCGACGCGCCGCCGCCGCACTAACCATATCTACACGGCGGGTTACCAAGACGGTTTGGGTTCAATATGACGTGCATTCTTAAAATGTGTGTGTGTGTGTTTTAAATACAAAGTATAAAAGAAAATTTTTTCTAAACTAATTATTATATACAATAATAATAATAACAATAATAAAATGCGTATAAATTATAATATTTACATAGGTGTTTTTTTTTTTTTTTTGTTAATAATCATAGAAATCCCGAGGTTTTTTCGAAGTCGAATGTTGACGAGAAGGCGGTTCGGTCTTCTTAGAACACATTGATTTTGCCGCGCGGTTGAAAACCCGTCGGAATTCTATTGACGTAACAATTCGTAATTTCAAACTCTTAATATCGCTCGTCCCAAAAAACGGGTCGCTTCAGTCTTCCTGAACGTCCCTTATTTTATTCCAACAGCGAACGGGTCTTCGATCGATTTTACTTTGATCGAGAAATTTCCATTATCGTTTCGGTGTCTCTGAATTCGATCACATTTTTTTTTTTTTAATATATATATCTTCTTCCACTTATTTTTTTAATATTGTATCCATTAAAATCCCAAAGTCGAAGAGTATCATTTTCCTCAAATCGTGTATGGATACATTTCTTGGAAAGATTTCACAATACGTTTTTGTACTAACGTTTTCCCATCTGCGACGAATAATTGACTTCGGCGAGACGTTCCGGCGAAACGTTTCTTTTGATTTCTCTTATAACGAGCGCGCGGGGAAATTGTCGAAAATTATTTTCACTAACTGCAGCAATTAACTAATTGCGCTATTACTGTTCTCAGAATATCTGCAATGTGCGAGACGCGTTTTATTAATAATTGGGTGTCTCGTGTATAATATTCTACGCGCATTTTAAATTATTTTGGAAAATGCGAATTCATAGGGCCGTATAAAAAAAGCCTATTATAGGGAAAAATAGTAAAATGATGAAATACGTATACATGTATAATGTAAAACTAAGTTTGTTTGATCGGTAGAATTGGTTGAAATTGTATTCACTATTGAATGTGTAATTAAGTCGATTCAAAATAAGCATATTGCGTAGAAAACCATCAGAATGAACAGGCGGTATACCTATTGCACACCATGTGTATGTGCAAAACGCGTGAATGTGCTGGCCACGGGACGAACAATATTCTGGTGAAATCCAAACAACCAATAGCGAATATACCGCTAAATAATGATTATAATTTCTTATTAGAAAACATTATGATGTAATACAAAGACGTATTATACGGTTAACACACCTATCACGAATTCCGTTATAATATTATAACGTTTTTTTTTTTTTTTTAAATAATATAATTTTAAAATTTCCTGATTACCGATAAAACGACGTAATTAAGTACGAGAAAATATTTATTTTTTTTTACACTTTTATTACACATAATATATGCGTTAATATTTCTTTATATCGGACGTCCTATAAGTACGTATTTTAAATTACAAAAACAAAAATCATACTTAAATATTTGACGGTATATAAATTATAATACGGTACGATCATTGATTATTTGTCACGAATATATCGCATGTTAGTAATTTATTTCTAATAGTATATCGTCAATTCGAATTATGGCTTATTTGTTTTAATTCTGTTTGTACCCGTGTTTTTACTGATCTCCTCGACGTGGAAAAAACAATCAAATCGTATTCGACAAATAACTTGTAAAAAAAAAAAAAAAAAAAAAAACATTTCAAATTATTATAACAATATTTTTCCCATCCCTTATTGTAATTTCGTATGATGTTGTCGAAGAAACCAATTTCGAAAGTGTATATTTTTACGCATTTTTAATATTAACATTTTTATCGAAACCAATTTGCTTTACATGCGTCGGGTAAAAAAGTTAAAACACAAAACAAAATCTAAAACACCCAGGTGTTTGTCATCCCAATGGGACACCATAGCTGTGTCTGATTCGATTTTACTCGTTTGTGCAATTTATTAATATTAACAATAAGCAATCCCCCTACGCGACCAGTAGTAAGCTTTCGATTATTCAAACTCTTTTGAACTGTATAACGTTTATTCAGGGACATTTAGAGTGTGAAAACAAAAAAAATTTACGTTAAAGATTATTTTGTGTTAACGAAGAAAAAAACGTAATTAACCGTATACGCGTGAAATTATTTTCGTAAACGCGTTGAGATGGCAAAAAAAAAAGAAAGAAATTTAATAAATAAACAACTGCTGATCAACTAATAATAATTAAAAAAAAAACCAATGGCTGGCGCCCAATATTGTTTTTAACATATTTTAACGTTTATTATTGTATAGGGTTTAAAAAAAATCGACGATATACCGCCGGACACAGATTTTCCAAACGAGAAATGTAAAATGTATGTACATTTTGTGAAAAAAAAAATAGAGTTTCATTTAACATTTTATCATCACTGAAACGTATCATTTATTTTTTATTATTATTTTACGAAATTGGACGGCACTTATCAAATTATTTTAACTATTTTATAAAAAAATGTATTATTAATAAATATAATTACCGTTACGAATTGTAATAAACGCATTGATTATTCATATTAGGCGCGTCGTTACTTATTTAAACCATAAAAAAAAAAATGTTATAAAATTAGCTATATTATACTTATTTTTTGTGGTGTAGGTACAATAAAATATTACCAGCGCACTGTTGTCATCACGTAATCGCGTATACGGAGTGACAACAATTAATATTAGCAGGATTATCGGAATTATCGAATATCAGTTTCGACGCACAGAGGAAAAACAATATATCCGAATTTTTCGAATAAGACATTCGAAGAAGTCCCAGGGAAAATTTTTTTTTCTAAATCCCCATATACTTATTATTTATTATCATTTTTTAACGTTTATATAATCCGGATAACCTATATATTTTCGGAGCACTTTTCAGGAAGTATGTATCGACGATAATGATGATGATGTATAATAGAAAATTCAATATCGCCGTGTTCATACACACACATACAAAACAAAAAATAAATAAATAATAATAAAATATCCTCGTGATAAATACCGAATATCGTGTATGTTTTCGAACAAAGTCACTTTTTTACAGCTTTCTTCTTGGAAATATTTTCCAAGATGAGAAAATACATTTTCTAGAACCGCTTCGTATATACATATATATATATTATATGGTAAAATTATTTTCACGATCACGTAATCAATAAATTCTGTCTTACTTAGGGATTCTTCTTAGAGCACTAAGCATAATTTATTAACGTTCGTGTTAGTTTCTTTGGCAACAACACAATATTCGTAACGTACTAAAATATATTCTATCTCCGCGCGCCAGGGAAAATAAACTCTCCGCCGTTAATTTGTTCGATTAATTGAACCTAATCTAATCTGCTGCAAGACATACAAATCTATATGTATATATCAGTGGCGTAGCCAGGCTGTCAGGCCTTCCAAAATGAATAGATAATCAGTTTTTTTAGTATGTACCTCTATACATATTAATTATTAACATATAAATTAATTAATTATCAGCCTCAGCTAATATTTATTTGGGACCCCCAAATAAAAATCCTGGCAACGCCACTGATTTATGTATATATATATTCTTAGACGCGTGTGTTTAAATTAGCATAATTCACAAAATTAAATATGCGAAAACAGTGGAATTAATCGTGCGAAAGAAGTACATCGCGTGTGTTACATATTATAATACCGCTCATAATTAAACGTAGATCGTACGCGGAAATTAAAAGAAACAAAAAATAACGTTACATAATCGTGTGCAAGTTTTAGACGTTTTGATTTATTTTTTGTCGCGCGGATCACAAACCGGGTCGGCTTTTAATGGCGCGTTTAAACAGGCGTTTCTCGTCCGAATAAAACCGGATTTTTACCCAAAGTGATTTCACTAACAGAGACGCCCTTTAAGTTTAGAACATTTCAATTCAATTATGTAACGAATTTGGTCATTCGAATGGTTTCCAAATTTAATAATAAACGTTTTTTTTACATATATTTAATTTATATTTTATATATATATACTCGTACTACTCGGTATAGACCCGTGCTAACGAATGATCGGGGGGAAACGTTATCAGGTTGATGTATACCGCGAACGCGGTAGAGTATGGCAGGCACATCCCACGGGGTAGCTGGTGAAATGCCGCGGGACAAGTGCGGTTAATCAACGTCAGGCGACCAATTAAAAGGACTTTGGATATACGGATTAATTTAGCAGCTAATTGTTTTGAAAGCGAGTAATAATTTTTTTTTTCGGATTAGATGGACACGCTCCCTGTTCGTTGATGTCACCGAGGGGTGTAATAAAAAAAAATAAATAAATAAATAAAAAGACACGAAAAAGTGAAAAAAAAAAAATGAAAAAAATCTTGTGGGGGACATATTATATTATTATTATAACTGGGTCAAGGAGTCGCGAGGAAAACTATACGCGACCGAGTGGCTAGTGCTCATACACGATAATAATATATTATATTGTGGGCGCGTATAATATATACGAGTATATACGTATATATTCCGATGTCCTCCACCCACCACCGACAATCAACAACTGCGTACACCACCACTTATACAAAAACTCGTCGTTTTTAAAATTGCTTTTGGTTGTTATTTGTTTTGACGCAGCCATAGAAGGGATAATTCTCAACAAGTACAACATATCCACAGACGACTATCGGCTGATCGAAACGATCGTGCTGAAATCGGAACCGCACAAGGCCGGACAACAGTGGAAGTTCGCTGGAGCATTTTACTTCGCTACAACGGTCCTGACGACCATAGGTACACTACGCGTGTAAAACGCATTATTGTATCTGATATAATTTTAAATTATGTAAAATATATTTATATATAAATTACGCGTAATATAATCCGATGCCAACGGCCCCGTGCAGGCCGACGATAGAGGAAAACGCGTTGCTTTAAAAAAAGATTATTATTATTATTATTAAAGATTAAGAGCCCTTCTTAACGCCGCTTTTAAGTAGGCCGCGGCCAAAGTGCTCTTCGATATCCCTCAAACGTTTCACACAAAGAACAATCGCTTTGTGCACGCTGATTTTTACCCTTCACTCCGTTCGTATAAAACAAAATAACAACACACCGCAACTGTATACACAATACTATGCAATAACGTTTGCGGGGAATAACACTATTGTTTTTTTTTTTTTGTTTTTTGCTTAACAATAACGACACTCGAGAGTTTGAACTCCCAATAACTTATAACTTCACTTGTTCAACTCATTGTTACTTTGTTATCCCTGGTCGTTATTTCAAATAAAACGTTATATTACATTATGTTCAAGTGTATGATCAGATATGAACCGGGGAAATATTCGATTTAATGTTATGTATTCTCGTATTTTACGCTCGGATATAGATAATTTTTTTTTTTTTTAATAATAATAATTATTATTATAGGACGTTCTCGTTTTCGTTATGAAACAAAATATAATAGATTTCTATTTTGTAACCGGTAATAAAATCGGGAAACAGTTTTAAAATATTATGCAATATTATACAATATAACGTGAACACGCATTATGCTCTACAGTGTAAAACTTGATTTGAGTTTTTTTTTCCGCAAAAAAAACTTGAGTTGGTTTATCATTGTTGAAATATACTTTGTCGCGTCAATAATAATATTCTCCGCGAGAACGAAAAAAAAAAATGATTTTGCGCAATTGGCTGTGGTGTCATCATTATACGCTGATACGTACATGTATAGCCCGGGTGGGCGGATTGTGTGGCTGCATTGATATTTAAGGTCCTATTGACAGCATTTTTTTTTTTTTTTTAATATTTACTTTTTTCTTTTTTTGTTAATAATAATCAATCATCCGATTGTGTAATTTATTTTTAGGTTCCTGCAGAATTTATCAATCAGCGGGAGGTGGCTTTTTTTATCGACATTAGTTATGTGGTTTGAAAATTAAAGAGGCCGAAAATGTTATATTCAGTTTGATTTTCTATTGATATCCCTTCTGTACAGAAATCCTGCACGTTACGCGTTTTCATACCTTCGTAAATATAAATACACAACGAAAAGTTTAAAGTTAAAAATTCGAGTGTATGGACGAAATAATGTAATAATAAAATATAGGAATTATATTTGTCGGTTTAGTACGCGAATTATTCACTTATAATAAAACTACGTAAAAATTAATAATATTTTTACGACGTAAATATTTAAAACATTATTTAATTTATAAATATTAATTACGTCTTTAAACAAAAAAAAAAAAACACACAAATCGCGTTATGCCCTTGTATTGCACTATATAATATTGGTATTGAAAAATTCGATTAGATATCGGTCCTCTATCAAATGTAATAAATATTTAATGCGATTTGTGGTTATATACGTCGAAGGGATATATTATTGACCAGTGCGTCAGTTATAAAACTCTTTTCACTTTTTATTCAATATTTAATTTTATTTTTATCTCGCTCGTTAACGAAATTTTTATTACATTATAGTGACGGCAATAACAATAATAATAACAATAATAATAATAATAATAATAATAATAATAATAATAATAATAATA
This sequence comes from Chaetogeoica ovagalla, assembly GCA_032441825.1. Classification (NCBI taxonomy): domain Eukaryota; kingdom Metazoa; phylum Arthropoda; class Insecta; order Hemiptera; family Aphididae; genus Chaetogeoica; species Chaetogeoica ovagalla. Next base: position 5,211,856 of record CM063724.1, on the reverse strand, counting down.
ATAATAATAATAATAATAATAATAATAATAATAATAATAATAATAATAATAATAAATATATCCGATTGATCGTATTGTGTGTTCCGCGCGCAGGTTACGGCCACTCGACGCCGAACACAAAGTCGGGAAAACTGTTCACCATGTTCTACGCGATGGTGGGCATACCGCTGGGCCTGGTCATGTTCCAGAGCATCGGCGAGCAGCTAAACAAGTTCTCCTCCGTGGTAATCAGACAGGCGAAGCGGGCGCTCGGCTGCAAGCGCACGGAGGCCACCGAGATCAATCTGATATTCGTCGTGTCCTTCCTGTCCAGCTTGACGATCGCGGGTGGCGCGACCGCGTTCTCGTCTTACGAGGGCTGGACGTACTTTGACTCGGTGTACTACTGCTTCGTCACGCTCACCACCATCGGGTAACGTCGTACGATTTATATTATAAAACAATATCAGAAAAATACGGTCATTGAATTTCGTCACCGCGTTTCGAAAAACAATAATAATAATAACAAATATATGCGGACACGTGATTTCCAGACGAAATTTCACGGGGTAATATTCGTGCGTAAACCAAATAAAAAAAACAACGATTTTCAAAACATTCTTCTGCTATTTCGGTAATTCATTTTGTTCGAGGACGGTAGGTAGACACCTCCTGACGGGTTTAATTATTATTTACACGAACAACAAAGTGATGATCATCCCGCGTGTAATCAGAACAACCATTTTATCTACGTTGAGGTTATAAAAACGATTGGTGAATGCGAAACGAATAACACACTGCAAATCGGTGAACGCAATTTTTTTTTTTATATATAAATTTGATTATGAATTACTGTACACGTTTTAAATTTTGTCGGTGCCCCCTAGAATCGGTTAATTTTCCAATCCGATACATGAAAAACCAAAGTAATCTTCGTAATATAAAAATTAAATACAACGTGTTCCCGATGAATTCATTCTCGGATTTATAACGCGAAAAAAGTATTCTTGTCGAAATATTGCTTCGACATTCTCGTCTTTCGCTTCACAATATTAAACGACGAGATTTTTATAACAAAAACTGTAATTAAATATAATTATACGAACGAGTTATACTCGTAATGTCTATGATGTGCCTTTGAAAGCGGAACTCTTTCATTAGATGAGCCCAGTCTGTCGCCTCCCATTAGCACTGCCGACGTATATAACTATTCGTTGTCCGTGTTGGAAATTTTATTTTTAATTTTTCAAATGTAATAACTACTATATCTTTGTTTGATGCTGTTATTCGATTATAATAATTATATGTTTTTAAAATGTGTTTCGCCCACTTAACAGTAGTAGTAGTAATAATAATAATAATAATAATAATTTCAATATTCGGCCCGTTCACGTGATGTCGCACCTGCAGTCCGCGTGTATATAAATCGGGTAATAAGTCCCTCGACGATGTTTCCGCGGGATCCCTGCCACGCTACTATCGATCATCAATGTCTGATATCATTAATATACGAGTTTTAAAATTAATATACGCGTTCCCATTCTGAAAATTATATTATACGCGCGTACCTACCAGATGTTGTACTATAATAATAATAATAATAATAAAAATAATAATGGCGTCATAGGGAAAAAACTGTGAATTAAAAAAAAACAAAATATATCTAATATTGCTATTTTATTATTAAGTTCTCTATATTTATTACATACGATAAAAATGTGCAGTTGTCAATTCGGATGTACAAAAAAAGTTTAACATTTTTCCGTTTTCCGTCAAAGCGCACACATTCATACACACAATATTGTTTTGTGTTGCGTGAATTTGTGTATAACTGAAGTACATGTGCAGCAGATAGTTAGTAGATTTAATTTACTGCTAGAGATTTCTGCCGCAGACACGACAAACTTAAATTAATATCGGAGAGAGAGAGAGATAGATGAGAGTATAAACGATTGCCGTTGTGAAGTATTGAATTGCTTTTTAAAAATATATACTTGAAATGAATAGTGACGATTATTACGATGACTATATATATATATATAATATCAAATCATTATAGTAATAATCGCGTTAAAAAACATTTAATAATCAAAACGATTCGAACGTCGAGTTATATCAGCTGCTGTTAAATATTATATATATATATATATAATTATGCTTTATAAAATAAATATTATTGGTTTAATATTTGTTATTTGAATATTTCGCTTGTACCCGAAGTATAAATAAAGTATTTCTTTTTTGAAATTTCTTCAAAATATGTTAATGTAGGTGTATAGGTTTATCATATTATAATATATCGCAATGTCAAGTGTTAAAATAAAAAAAAATACGTACGAATACAATTGTGTAAATAAACTATTTTCGCGGAAAATTAAACAAAACATATTATACCGAATAAACATAGGAACACGTTTATAGCGTAGGGGATTTTTTAGGTAAAATTGATGCGAATGAAATAATTAAAAATTATAAGTGAAAAAGTATAACAGAAACATCTGAATAGTGGACTCTTTGAATTAAATAATAATATTAAAGAAAAAAAGTCAAGTCATTAGAAATATATGGATTTTTTTTACGCTTATGATAATGACGAGCATAATAATTGTCGATTGAAAACATAAAAAATTATTATTAAAAAAATGTAATATTTAATTTTCAAATAATATATTTTTGTCGATTATTTAATTCAACTGATCGAATTTTAACGTTTTGGTAAAAGAGTGATTGCGTGTTTATTAAACGATAAAATTATATTGTACATAATGGCGTATTTTTATGTAATAAATAAAAATAGCATCGGAACATTATTGTATACGGGTGCTTTTACCAATATTTTATCACATTATGCAAAAAAAATGTGAATTATATTATTTATACTTTAAATACAAAAAAAAAAAATATATATACACAATTTTCGACACAAAAATTGACTAAAGTATATAATTAATTACATTTACAAATTATATTAATAATTTCTTCATAATGTAGTCTAACGTTACAATAAATATTTTTAAACGTCCGTGCACTCTACTTAATCATACCGATTTGTTTATAGGTTAGTCTTTTAATGAAATTACGAGAATAACATAAAGTGGATTTCACGTGATCGATACTAACGCAAATAATTCGACAATAATACTACTACTGATGACGTGGTTTATGCAATGTACCTGTACGTACTGTATAAAACGAAAATAAAAATAGATATTTTAAATATAAACGTGTAAGCGCAAAATCCATTCATTAAATTTCAAAACATGTTGGCGGCGGATCACAAAAAATCAATAATATATTTTGCAAAATTTCCGAATTTAATATGGATCGACTATAAAAATATTTTTTTTTTTTGTTTTGTTTTTAATATAAGTTTTAAAATATTTTATTATTAAAATGAAAAAGGAAAGTGTTAGGTGAACGTCTAATATATATATTTTTTTATTAAATATATAACAATTGCCCAGTCATTGCATTTATATTATTTATGGAAAAAAGAAAAAAAAATCGTATTTCACCTTTATATAAGAACGTTACCTGATACATAATACTATTTTTCGTCACTATTTCGTACATTGTACATTTATTGTTTTTCGATTATTTTTCAATATAGTTTTTAAATAAAACATTTTTGTAGTATTTATTCATATTAGCCCGTGGCTGAAATGAATAAAGTGTTCGTTATTGGCGGAAAAACGAATTTAAAATTATAAATCTAGTTTGGCGGAAAAGGGATAAGGTTTATTTTTATCGAGAACGAATGAACGAAAAAATACGGTTCCTCAACGTTTGCAATAAATATAAATGAATAGAAAGAACCAAAATCGATATATACTTAAAAAAAAAAAAAAAAACCATAGCCATTTAGTATAATACAGTATATTTATTCAATGAATATTATATATTGTTATAATATTATACCGTGGTATATATATATATTTGTTTAACAATTGTTTAAGCTCGATATTGCAATTAAATTCAAGATTAAAAAAAAAAAAAAAAAAAAATTAATCTCCGAAAAATAATACTTTTTAATTATTTTTTTTTTTTTACGTCTGGCATTTCAACGAAATTCCATTTCACGTCTCTGAATCTACATTATAATGCGTTATTTATACGGTTTGAAAAGAAATCGATACGTTTTATCTATTCGCGCACATATTTGTTACCAGACGACGCAGCACTATTTTCTTCGCGCCGAAAACAAAAATAATACAAATACAATCGTTCCGGGCTGGGTTTTCGTTAAAAATTAATTATTAATGTTTTCGTTTCCGACGTTTTTTCTCGAGTAACAGTACTCTTTTGTATTATTTCATGCATCGTCTCTTATACGAAAAATATTCAATGACTATATTCAAGCGAAATAATCCATCGATTCCAAAGTCATTGTTGTTGTTTGTCTGTACTTTTGAACGAATCTTAGTGGTAACTGCAAGCATTGTGGACACGTTTATGAAATGTATCGGTACACAAATAAAATGATGATTTTTTTTTTTTTTTAACAGTAGACTTCGGGCAAATAATAATACTCAGATGTATACTAAACTTATATTTTAAGATTGAATATTATATTTCAGTTATACAGAAAATGTTAGATCTACCTAGTAGACGCACCGATATACTATAATAGTTATAGAAATGTACAATTTCAAATACGACTAAATTCCAATTCCAATATTTCGTTTTAAAACACAAAAACATTGTTTGATATTTTAAACAAAATATTGCATCTCGAACGTACTAGAAGCATATGCATGATGCATATCACCTGCGCAATTCTAAAAACCTTTATTTGAAAGAATAAAAAGAAAAAAATCGGTTAACGTAAAGTTAAATATTTTTTAATTTTTTTAAATTAACGAAAATTCACTTTCACACCCAAATCTAATTACCAATGAGTAATACTGCATTCCGGTCTTAATCTACGTATATACAATCACTATTTATACTTATGACAAGTACAACGGTGTAAATCGAATTTCATACGTTTTTCGATACGATTTACGCCTTCAAAATATATTTGTATTTCACAGATATTTATATTTTTGAATATTGTGCGTAAGAATATTTTGCAATAGATTCCGTGTGACGAGAACGAGTTTGCTGGATTTTTGTTTTGTCAATAATTTCTTTTATTTTTGGAATAAAGACACACGCAGCGGCTACACCGCGCATATATAGCATTTTTTTTTTTTTTCTGATAATATTTTTAACGTTTGGACGTTTCTTGCTCCGTAGATTCGGTGACATGGTAGCCTTGCAGAAGAACAACACGTTGAACGACAAGCTCGAGTACGTGGCGTTCACGTTGATATTCATTCTGTTCGGATTGGCTGTCGTAGCCGCTTCACTCGACCTGTTGGTGCTCAGGTTCGTCACGATGAACACGGAGGACGAGCGACGGGACGAGGCCGAAGCGTTACAGGTAACAGAGAAGAAAATTGTTTTTTTTTTTTTTTTGAAAAAATTTTGGGAATCCACGCACATACACGAGTGTGATTAAATAAAGACAGCCAGCGGCGTCTGCCTGTTCGAAAACGCTAATCTCGAAATGTGGCGAACGAATTTCATTGAAATTTTCACCAATAGATAGAGCGTCTCCCGGAGAAAATTTACGTGTACAATTTGTGATACCTAATTTCGGGATTCTACGTGCTGAACAGAATATAATATTATGACCGCAGTAACTATTCGTCCTCGGGCGTTAATCCACAAACTGATTTCAGAGGTTGGTTCTCCTATAATATCCTACATTATTTCCTAGATATCCTATAATGTCCGGAACGCAAATCAACTAAAAATAATGCGACGACACCGGGTTTAAAAAATTGTCTACTTCAATGCACGACCCTCACTGGGCGCGGAGCTGGAAAAATGTTTTCGTTCTCTTAAATACCAATGATATCCACCGATCTGCTATTTCAGTTTATAAGGCTCATTGTTCCACCTAAAGCGTGGTTAGGTTAATGACCATTATCAAAACACATGGCCAAATTCCTAAACAGTACAGGCGTCTGAATCTACTTTAAACTGACTATCACGTGTAAATTTAAAAAAAAAAAAAATCTCATTTTACTGGCGGACAGACACTCAACGTGGTGTACATGGAGATATTTTTAATACCTATAAAGCCAGCCCATAGGGGACGAGTCAGTTAGTTCAGAGTTTACCGAGGTACGAGGGTGTTCGCGAGAATTCGTGCCAACGCCAAACAAACATTGCGTGTAACAACACTGCAGTAGGTACTAATTAGTAAGTTTGTATATTTGTAATTTTAAGGGTTGAAAATTTTAAATAACTCAGGTCCTGCGTTACTTCAACTATGTTCAAAAAATAAAAAAATCTTGAAAACCATTAGGTACATCTTTTTAAAATTTTCTTGGATATAGTGTATTTTTTATTTTGTTGCGAAATGACAATGCACGTAACAATCTACCATATTGTTTATGGAGAGCGAGCTTTGAAGAAAGGAGCCGATGACTAGGAATTAACCTAACCCGATGACTAGGAATAATTGTAATTCCGAGAAACGGCCTTTTTATTAATATTAACTAATTTCATGTTATTTAGATAATAATTTTTAACAATTCGAATTCTCACCAAAAATATTTAAGTATATTATTCACCATATTTTGTATGATTGGTTTTTCCGATATTTTTAACTGTTTAAAGAAGTTATAGATTTCGATATTTTTTTTTTATTCCATAATTTTAGAATTGACGAGTACTATATTATCGTAATACACGAAAACGATTATGCGAAGTTTAAAAATTATACAATCCTTATAAACACTATTTATAGGTGTATATATTAATAACACGCCGAAGCTCCGATCAGAATCGTTTTATTGAATGCAATACAGTTTATTATTATTATTATTATTATTATTATTATTATTGCTATCAAATTTACGGTGTATAATAACAAAACTCTAAAATCATTATCCGAGCAATTAGTCCGCGAAGGCGACACTCGCAACAGTGGCGGCTCGCTACCGTTTTCGGAACGAGGAAAACGCGGCGTGTGCTCGCTCGGCGGGCAAAACAATAATCAAATCCAAATACAACCCGAGGGAAACGACGTCGAAGACCGCGGTAGGGCGGACGGTTGTAAAATCCGCAAAACGACAACGGCGGCGATTCTCCCCAGTGCGGTGTTTTCGCAGCAAGCCGCCTCTTCCGATTTAATAATTATACTCGTATACGCGCGAGCATATTGTATACTTAAAATATCGTTTATACGTATGTCTCTATACGAGAACGGTGTTTCAGAACGAACAGGGACGACGAGAAGTTACAATGGCAATGGCGGAAAGAGTGGAATGTATATAATATATATATATATATAAGGGGGGAAGACATGTATAATATATAAGTACGGCGAAGCGTGTTTAAGTATATTAAGTGTGCGTTGCACTATCGGTGCGAGAGGCCGCCGTTTTAATATATTAAAACAAGACTGCTGCTGAGTGCTGTTGCTGCTACTTGCTGCTGCTATGTAGTGTTTATATTTTATAGAAGCACCAAATACTTATCATTCGTGTATAGCCGTCGAGAAAAATTGCACGCGGCGACGTCACTTGTGCGTACGTCTTACGGATATATCGCGTGTAAGCTGGGTTTTACGTAATACGTTCTTTGGCAAAAAAAAAAAAAAAAAGAGAGAAAAAAATCCTCGTCACGTATGTATATATATATTTATTGTACCTCCGTCTGAGGTTAAATTGAAAGGGACGCGAGAAGACTGAGCCCACCTCAAGTGTTTAAAAAAAGGTCCCTTTTGAAATTATATGTTCAAAGGGTACGGCGATCGGGTACCGCCCGAAAATCGTGTCGAATTCATTTCATACGTTAAAAATAAATTTTTAACGTTTTTAAAATATCGAAAATTTATTTAAAACATTAATTTCTAATTGTCTATCCATTTTTAGCCGGCATAAGGAACGTTCAGAACTGTGTTCTTCTCTGATATCTCTCGCCACACTATATTGTAGCAATATAATAAACGGTTACGGGGGGGAGGGGGGGTATAACGCGCGTTCGTTTCGAATTTTTTTTCTATCCTTCCTTCTTCCCTCGCCCCCTCCTCCTCACACTCGCACGCCGAAAACGTAATTTTAATTAATATAAAAAACGAATGCGCACCGCGAAAACGGTCGACGCCCAAACGCCTTGCGTTCGCTCCAAATTTTATTTTAATAAACACACGGTATTTACTATATTATACGACACGTGTTTTTACGGAGCTTATCGTATAATCATAATAATAATAACAATAATAATAATAATAAAATTATAACAACGTGTATATTAGTATAACACATTCGATGTAACATTGTACAAGACGAGCTAATTGTATAATAATATTGTACGTTTGTTAATTTCGTCGTGATCGCGTGTGTCCCCGCGTTATACGCGGCCCGTGCTCGTGCCATTAATCCCATTACTTTTCCTGATATATTTATAGAATACGCTATTAAATTATTATTATTAGTATTATTATTATTATCGTTGTCGTCGTTATTTAAACATTATCCCGTCGTTGTAAATTTCGAACACGAGAATATGCGGATTATAATATTATACTATATACACACATATAGATGCGCGTATAAAAAAATTTTTTCTTTTAATTACAGAATTTTCGGTTTTTTTTTTTTTTTGCAGCGGCCGTCTAAAAATTATTTTGATTCGTATGTTTTTTTTTTGGTATAGTCCATGCATAAACAGACATATCGCTACTGATTAGCCGCTTTCCTGAAACAAAATTTTCGATTTAAATTTCGTATTAGCCCACGAAATAAATTCTAGTTAAAAAATACCGGATTTGACACGTAACATTATATATTTATGTGTAATATTGATATGACGTCGAAATATTCAATAATTACTCGTTGGGGATGTGAGCCATATTGCGGAATGTCGCGTGTGCAATTCGTGTTGTAGAGCCGGTCGAAATAACGTGACGTGATTTGGACAAAAACGTTAAATTCGAATTACATTTCAAATTCATACATTCGCGGTGGTGTATCGTTCATTTATTGTTTTAATTAGAAAATTCAAAAAAAAAAAAAAGCCGTATACGGTGTGACACTACACTGTCATCATAAATATACAAAATCGTGTGTACAAAAACATTTATATTACAATATCGAGCCAAACGGTATCATAAACAATGATTGATATATACCGCGGTAGTTCGACGAAAAGTCATTTTCAAGTGATGATATTAAGCGAAAAAGAAAAACACAGCGAAGGAATATATATATATATATATATATAAAAAGATGAACGAAATAATATAATGTACGGGTAACTTTTTCATATTCTATTTTATTTTAAAGCTTTTTTATTCCGTTGTATTTCTTTCCCCTTTAATACCACCAATGATGTTTTTGTGGAAATCGCGGCTAGTATAAATAAACAGATTTAACACATTTTTTTTTTTATTTTCCATAACACAGCTCTTTTTCTATATTTTTTATATAATAATTTATTATTTACAAGTTTATTAATTTATAGTTTTCGTTTCCATTCGAATCTTTTTTATTTATTTCATTTTTTTCCTATTTTATTTTAAATTCACGGTCGTTTAATAGACGGACAGTGGCAATATTGTATTATATTCACTAGACCGGTTTTTTGTACTTATTATTATTATCATCATTATTATTATTATTATTATTATTATTATTATTATTATTATTATTATTATTATTATTATTATTATTATTATTATTATATAACGTAGCGCGTGTTGAATTCGACATTTTTATATATCTCACCGGCGTACATAAAGACCACGGAATCGAGAAAAGTCTCCATTCCGTAACTGCGCGTTTTTCCTTCATCTACAGCCGTCGTCTTTTTACAGTCTTTTCTATTGTGCGAGCGAGCGATACAACGCGTATTCTTAAATAAATAAAATCCCGCATTGCGCGTGGCGTTTTTTTTTCACTTCTTAACGCGTTTCGGAAAAGTCGATATAATATTTTCGTACGCGTTTCAATAGTAGTATAGAATTATATTTTCTTGTTTGTTTCGAGGAATTAACAAACACTTACTGATTTGTTAAAGAAACGCGTAGTAAAAAAAAAAAATAATAATAATAAGTTTTGATAATTCTAAAAGTATAACAAATTTTCTTAACTCTCGATATAATATCGGATCGACGAGAAAATTGCGTTTAAACGTTTTTAAATTCACTCGTGCGATAACGTGTTTAATTTTTGCTAATAGACGACGATTCGATGCGAGAGACAGAAAATTCTATAAAATCAATGTAACTTGAACATGAAAAAAAAAATAAAATATTTTTGCGTCTTTGTATTGACTGCATATTAAATAGTTTGGGTTTGAGTTACGTTTATATATATCTATATATATATATATATATATATATATATATATATATATATATATATATAGTTTTCGTGAGAAGATTCAATGGAAACGTTTTACAGCTCGCGGAAACGTTATATAAATAAATGTATTTATTCGTAATCGTGATGATCGTTATTATTGGGATACTGTATGGACCAGTATAACACAATCGTATATAGAAACATGTATTGTGCGGCAGTCAATTATTATTACAACGTGTCTCATCAATTTATTTACGATTTTTTTTTTTTCATTGAATTCAATTTAATAACGTTTGAGGATTTTGCAAACAGTATACGATGGGGGGGGGTGAGGGCGTCCAACGAAGAAAAAAATAAATACTAGTATATATTGTAGCAGTACGATGCACGTTTACGTTTTGAATTATGTCGTTATTATTTGTATTTAATATCAAAAACGCGTTTTATTGTAAATGAAATAAAAACAGAAACGTTATTATAAACGTTATACTGACCTAGAAAAGACCGAAAAAATCTTTATTTCAAAATCTCTCGCCAACGAATATAATGCATGATACCATTTTATTATTAAACACATAATGTAATATGTAATGTACGTGTGTTATATAAAATAAAATATCCAAGTCAGATTAATGTCGGTTAATGGTCTCAAGAAAAAAAAAAAAAAAACTATCGTATAAAATGCGTATTCGAAATTTTATATTAATGCAGACGACCTTTAGTAGTTCATGCACATTTCTGCATGGTTAATTCAATACGCAGAACCATGGCCAAGAAAAGAAACAAGAACGTTTTAACAGAAAATGTTTCGTATATATTAAATGTATAAATCCTATTTGCATTCCGCTGCAGAAATAATAATAATAATTTATATTTTTGTTCTTTAATATACGAGTATATTGTTTTTATCGCAGCCGGATAAAACATTTCTCTGCGAATCGTTCACACAGCTGGTTTACGACTTGCTTTGATTTTAATCTCAAGGATTTGTTAAGAACGTTATATTTTTCCTGTTCGCATTTTCACATAAATAAATGTACATATATTTTTTATATGTACGTAAGTAGTACTACATTATAAAATATAAAATTTGCGTTCGTTTTAAACGGTTCTACCGACCTACATTGATATTATTATGTAATTTATAATATTATACGCACACAAAAACACCAGAATCACGTGTCTCATGCGTACGAGGACTATCGTCTCGTATCATATAATAACATCCTATGTTATTATACTCGTATACGTAATACGGTACTGTATGGCATAAGCGAAGGAATTTTCAAAATCAATCATGTTCACTTATTGCGCGTGTATATTTATTATACCTAATCTGAATGACACGAATACTGCGCGTGTTCGATGTGTATATAATATAATAATATGATGTAATATCTAATATTTTCCGCCGTCCTGTGGTATTATATTTCGTCCAGAGACAAGACGTTTACACGTATACAACCAGATACGCGCAGCTGTCACTTGTATATAATATCCACTATATATAATAATAATAATAATAATAGTAATAATAATAATATTAATAATAATAATATCTCGAAATAATACTTACGTCCGATATTACGATCTAACGAAAGGTATATATAAAAAATAAAATGATTTTATTAAAAAAAACACGTATAATAAATTATTTCTTTGCATAATCGCCAAACGAGTTCTTACACTTTTCATTTTTCTAGAAGAGTTTAGAAATTCTATGTTGAAAAAACTCTCGTCCACGTTGAGAGGGAACACCTTGTGGCATCTTTTATTTCGTTATCATAATGGTATCGGGTCCTTGCCAATCCGTTTTTCATGGGCCTCCGAATATATGAAAATCACAGACTGACAAATCAGGACTGTAGTGATTGATGATATTCCCACACTTCCCATTTGAATTTCCCGAGAAGATCCATCGTGTCTTTCACCGAGCGTGTAGTCGCGCTGTCACGGAGGAGGAGCGCAATTCGTTTCGTCGGTTTTCCTCACGATCATCGATCTTTAATCGTCTTTCTCGATTTTTGTAGAGTTTCACGCAGTACACGCTTATCGAATTGACCGTCGAACCTTTTAGCATGAATTCCAAATAACCAATGCCTTGATTACGAAGGAAAATCATCATCTTTCCGGCGGATGCAATGTGACTTTAACTTTTTTGTGCGTATTCATTCATTCGATCATCTCTTTAAAAATCTGGTCAAAACCGTTTTTTCGCCATTTTTTTTTTTTTATAACGTTTTATAATTTTTTAACCATAAAAATCTAAAATACTATGCAAATTTCAATTTTGGACCACATGACAGTAGTAGTAGTAGTAGTAGTAGTAGTAGTAGTAGTAGTAATAGCGAAGATTCGATCGGCTGATAAGCTTCGCAACTAACTTTCGATTCGGATATTAATAATTCAAAAGGATAATGTAAAGAGCGATGTCGCCACAAAATTGCATTAGAAAAATATTGACTTGGGGAAAAAATATGATGGCACAATGCTTTACTTTACTTTTTGGTCGACTATCGTACATTTACGATCCGTACCGTCGTGTCCGATAGCGACACGGCTTTTCGAGTGTCCACGAGCACTAGGCCGCAACAATAGTTTCGAGACCGCAATGATTTTGACGTGTCCCCGCGTCGTGTGTTCATCGACCGGGAACAAAAACGAATGACATATAATAACCGACGCATCATTCTCTCTTTCTCTCTCTCTCTCTCTCGGAGAATCGTTCGTTTAAACTCGTTTTCCGTCCCCCGTACAGCACACACACACACGAAAATGACTATTATTAACAGTGTTTTACTGTTCATTGCGAGTGACATGTGGTAATTCGGTGACGTGTGTGTGTGTGTATATATTAAATATGATAAATAGTCGTCGTAGAGTGCCTCGTGCAAAAATCGCAATGGGAGGGAATAGCCGCAGCCCCGCGACCGCGAATTATGTCGTGCATGTAACAACTGTATACAACAGTGACGTATAAAGGATTTTATAAAAAGGAGACGAGGACGATATTTTTAATAGTAACGCTAAATCGTACCCATCACTTCGTCATCATCATCATCATTCATCTTATCGACCTGAACGATAATTCAACATTATTCGTTATATGTGTTACATAATTCATTTGTTAAAAAGATTCGATTTGTCATTGCGATTTCAAAACGATAGCTCATCGATATTGTGTTATTTGGATATCTCGTTATTGTAACTTTGCATAACGGGAATAATCTTTTCTTCGTTCGAACAAATTATCTACGTCATTCGCACTGCGGTTATTCTATCATTGTCGTCGCGCCGTAATATCAAATGCCGTTTCCGAATTTCGTAACCCTCACTGAAGTCCGGAAAATCGAATTTCGAGTTCGGGCGCTGGAACGAGACGACGTCGTTCAAACTCGAAATTCGATTTTCCGACGTTCAGGGCCGCGGAAACGGCATTACGAAACACTGCAAACACAATCAATTTCACAATTAAATTCTCGATTACGGATGTCTCATATTGACCTCATCGTTATTGTATCACTCACTTGGAAAATGTGTCCAGTCGTAAATACTACTGTAATCAATCGTTGTCTATTGCATTATATTATTATCGTACGCGATTATTATTTTATTAAATATTGGAGAGTAGATTTTTATTTTTCGCGTACGTGTCTTCTTCACGAGGGGAAACCGGGCGTGTCCAACGAATAATACGCTCACGCTGTATGCACAAGCGTTTCACCCGTTTGTGACGCACGTTATATATCATTTGAAGAGCAAACGAATAACACTATTTTCTCTTTTCTCTCTTTATTTTGCAGTCGTCTATCGTCATAATATTATACGTGCAAAATAATGAAAACGAATACACGAGTGTAAATCAAACCTAAGGGTGTACATTAAAATGTACCTACCGAAATCTGGGACAATTTTTTTTTCTTTTCAATCGGAATGCCTTTTCTGTTTTTTTTTTTTTATTATTAAGAGTTATACTAAAATAAATAATAATTAATTTTTATTCTTATTAAATATCTGATGTACGAAAATACAAAATAATTCAAAATCAGGAAAAATCGTTATTTATCTTTTTAATTATAGATTTAAATAAATTATTATGATTTATACGCGTAGGTTTTAAAATTAAATGTTTATATAATATCAATGTTCGGTACGTTCGGAGTCCCGGGTATTTTTTTTTTTGCAGCTATTCTGTTGATTTCATCAAATAATATTTGGCTAAATTTTTCTTTCTTTCAGTATTTGTTTGTAAAATTATTCATAAAATTGATTAATAAAATCTTGTTTTGACAATAAGAGAAGCTTTTATCGTTTTTTGTTTTTTTTACATCGAGATTATTCCTTGAATTTGTCAATGTGCTGTTCATTAGTAAAAATACACGTGCCACAGCAAAACAAATAGCGTAAACAACGCGTTTTATTGTTATTTGTTTACAGCGAATGTTTTGAAAATAAGCAACCATTTATATTCTATTGTTTGACAATGAAAAATGCATTCAAAAATATTAAATTTTACAAAAAAAATTTATTTTCTCTGTCAAAAGTAATATTATATTGCTCGGACATTATAATATATATTATAAATACAAATTACCGATTTTTTTTTTTATTCATTCGTAATTTTTAATTTTTATTTTATCAAACGTTTATTATAATAATTTATATATATATATAATTAAAAATCGGTATTTTAGCAACTAAAATTCGAAATCCGGGACATTTCACTGTCTCGAGACCACTTGCTCCGGTACACCGGGATAGAAACAACCTTAATATTGTGACTCCCGTATAAAACGTCCCGAATTTCCGTATGTGGGGGGAAAAGTATTCGAACAAAGAAACGTCATATTATTATTATTATTATTATTATTATTATTATTATTATCATCATTATTATTATTGTTATTATACTATAATATTGTGTAGAAATTCAAAACGACCGACGTATTGTTGCAAGTAAACCGCAGATTAACAATATTATGCTCGTTTAGACAGTTTTTCGAGAGCAAATGTAATATCGCATTAAAAACTCTTAGTATTCGTTTAATTTCGTAAACTCGTATAAAACGACACTACAGCGTGATTGTATACGATCCGCAATAGTGTAAATTAATTTTATTTAAAACAGTTTTCACGTCATAACTTTAGTATTTTACACATGTATATATATATATATATATATATATATAAATATACGTCTTAAAAACATTATACGATTTTTTTAATTATTTAAAATCAACTTATGTCAGATTTTACTGTAAATACGTATATGGAAACACTGTAAAACGTTTCAATAATGATTGGTTCATTGAATAATTTATTTAATTTGCATTGAGGCTTTCTGCTTGCAGGGATATTTTGGCATGGATATTATTTCCGCGGAAATATATTTTCTCCAAATATTCTTATACTCAGATTCGTATTATAATAATATTATATATATATACGGTCTAACGGATTCTGGCAGACCTCCCAACAAACCGTTTCCCTCGGTCGTATCTCATCCGTTGCTCGAGGTTTTTTGATGTGAAAAAACAAATAACAACCGCCGATCCGTATAAAAGCAAAAAAGTGACCTACTAACCGAAAAATTCCAGTATTTTATTATTTTGTTGCCACAACAATATTAACAGACTCTACTTACTGATACGATAACCCCGTAACGATTAATTTTTTTATAATAATTATTTCATCATAGGAAAAAAAATTATGAGTAAGTACTAGAATAAAAAAAAAATAATAACTTCTTCGCTCTTTTCGCGAATAACGCGAATTTATTTAACGTCGCAAATATATTGTTATTGTCATCGGAAAAAAATAGCAGTTCATTTTAGATTTTTCAGTATTGAATAGGTGAGTATAAGAACGTATAAAAAGAAATCGAAATATTTAATAAAAAGGAAATAAACTGGTAGACGCGTGTAGTGCTCCGGTACGCGGAACAAAGCGCACGCTAAAAAACTTGAGCTTTCTACACACGATTCGTTTTGCTTTCCGTTACATTTTTGTGCAAAAACTGCAAACACCGGCAAAAAGAAAACACTATAAAGGTGTGATATCATAAGCAAATGCTAAGTAGATTAAATACATTGAAATATGTATTTCAATGTATTATGAATAAATTGTATTTTATTTAAATAATCTATTTATTTAGCGAAACCTTATTTTGACAAAACATTTCCGGCTCTAATAAATTAATTGATTGGAAATCGACTAAAATTGGAAATTCTAATTAATAATGAAGTCATAATACTACATGTTTAAACTATTAGATTGGTGTACCCATTATATTAAAGCATTTGAAGTAAACTTGAAATGCTTTAATACATTGCCATTCTGAATACACATTTTTTATATGTCAGGGATTTTATCTTAAAATAAGGTCTCGCTAAGTAAATAAGTTATTAATAAGGTAGAATAACATTTATTCATAATATGCACGTTTAAATACATTTAATGTGTCGCGACGAGCCTAGTTCGTATGACACACTGCAGAATTAATTATCACTATTATACTAATTGTTATTTCAGATATTACACTATATTTATTTTATAATCATTTATGTAATAATATTATTATTGATCACGATTCATTTATCATTAATTAACAATAACATTATTGTAGTAATATTTATGTGTAATACGCGTTGCAAAAACTGAGTCAATCGATTTATGGTGCTGTCAAAAATACAAATTGGTTATTTCTATTAACTATTTTCTTTTCGCAATATCATTTTTCAATATATAATATTACGTATCCACGTAATATTTTACATACGTCATATTATTATTATTTAACTTATTATTATAAAATCAGTAGTGAAACGAATAACCAATAAAGTGCCCATTTCCAATATTATTTTGCCTCAAAAATATTGAATATTTTTGCTTATATATAATATATAGGCCTTGTTAAAGAAAATGTGTAAATTTACACGTATTCAATTGACAAACTCTGGCTTGTGTAATATACTACGGTCGTGACCGCTACGCTTTTTTCTTTTTTACTTAGCTTTGCGTCACTACCATCGCGCTTGATTATATTATTGCTATAGAATGAAATACTGACAAGGCATAACGTCAAATTTTAACGAGTCTTTAAAATTTACAGAGCCGAAATCGGATGATTAACTAGCTATTGGACCGTTAAACTGAAATTTAATGGCTCTGTGAAATTCAAAGAACGTTTATGCAGCCTAAATTTTTTACCGAGTCATTAAAACCGCTAATGATTCTTGTAAATATTTAAAGATCGTTTAAACGTCATGTATGTAATTATTGTTTTATTCGTATTAATTTCATTTTAACAGTAAATTATACGTAAATATAATCAGTTACGCAAAAAAAAAAAAAAAAAAAATAGAATAAATTAAATATTTCATAATAAAAGTACAAATACATAAATAATTTCATATTAATTATTTACAGTTTCTAAAACCCATATTCTTCCTTGCTGTGTATCCACTCGAACTTTATCGTTACTACATTTAGTAAATAAATACTAGTAAACAATAATGAAAAACAGCAATTTGTTTTTGTCATTTCAAATTTATTTACTGATAAAAATAAAAATTCTTAAAAAATAATTAAATTATTTTACAAGTACAATACAATAATACATTTTAAGTATTATATTTGATTAAGTATTTGTGTAATAAAATAATTTTCGAATAGTTTGTTTAAAAATTACGAGTATCATTCAATAATTAAATATACAAATTAGTGTAGAAAAAAATGTGTGTTTTTTTACAAAATGAAACTTTTCCTATCTTTCGATGTAATCCCCAACAACACTGATACACTTTTTCGAACGGTTAACTATTTTTTTTTTATACTCGCTGCACTGGAGTCTTTGTCTTGCAATTTTCCCACAAATTCTTTGACGTCCTTGTTGTTCTGGAACTTTTATTCCCACGTAATGGCACCGTCAATTGACCAAACAAGTGAAAATCAGATGGCACAAAATCCGGGCTGTAGACGATATGAGGTAGTATCTTTTGACCCACTTTATGAACGGCTTCTTGCGATAGTCGAACAATGTATTGCCATAGAGGAAAACAACGTCATTTGTCACTTATTGCTGGCTTGACGTTATTCATAATCATCGACTGTTTGTACGGTGATCATCTAGATAATAACACAGAACTACATTTTAAGCATCTCAAAACATCGTCAACGTGACTTTTCCCGTTGACGATCGTGTTTTGAAGTCTTCGTGATAGGCGAACTGGTATTATTCTTCTTGTTTTCTTTTCCTTTCAATTCTGATCCGTTCATTGGTGAACCCGAGTTTCATCACTGTACTAAGAACTTGTTCGGGGAACAAAAGAGGTTTGGTCCACTGAAGAAGGCATTGTGTGGAAAGAAGTTCTAGAACTACGGAAATGTCAAATAATTTGTAGAAAAATCGCCCAAAGAACAAAACCAAAAATTGTTATGCAGAGGTTATAAAAAAAAATCTAGTTAACCGTTAGGAAAAGTGCATAATGTCGGCGGTGGAAAATATTCCGTATTTTTTCAACACCAATTTGTCTCTTTGATTAATGAATGATTCTCGTATTATTATTATTATTATTATTATTATATTTTGTACTTGATTCGTCGTGTGTGCGCGCGTTAAAAAATGGTAGAAAAAAAATTGATAGGGAAACGACTTGAAGACGGGAATGCGAAAATAACGGTTACGGCGATCCGTGTGCTCGTTACAAAACTGGAGGGAATACGGGGTTGAGATTGGCGTTTCCGACGAAGGTCTCCAACGAAGATCCGACACCGGAAAACAAATATTTGAACGCGTCACTCTATGATCGCATTATCGATGTCGTCTTATACATATTATATACACATATATGGATACAGCGTGATTTTCACAACGTACAACTTCACTGACACTTTCTCAATTTTCACCTTTTGTTGTTGGTTTTGTTATTTTACTTTATTTTATCCCAACGATTTTCCCAAAAGTTTTCATAAAACTTTTAAATTGCCATCCGTATTTTAAATTTCATATTGGATAGAAATTTTATTTCATATTTTTTTTTTTTTTATAAACCAATGTTTTGACGTACACAAGAATATAGTTTTTACACCAAAAACAAAACTATATTATTATAAGAGTTTCTCTCGTCACACCTCCCAACAGAAATGTTTGAATTTCGTAACATTTCGAAACGGTTCTAGGTAGGCAAGCATATATGGTTGTAGTACATAATGTTATATTGCGCGCTGTAGAGGCGTATAGGCATTATTATTGAGAGACTTTAAAAATTTCAGTTATACCTACTAGAATTATTCGAGCGTCTTGGAACGAAAACGTTGAAAACATCGCGTAACACCTTAAAAAGAGTTTATTATACATTTTATTTAGCGAAGTGTAATTTTTTTTTTTTTTTTTTTTTTTTTTTGATTGTTTATCAGTGGAATGGGTTCGAACCAGTCGAAACTTCCCCTTTACTTACGCCTACGTATCTGTATGATACGACACACACACACACACGTATTTATTATAAACGCCGGGCCTATGGTAGCAGTTCGGCGAAAACGAGTAAAAACGTTCATCTCATATAAACAAAATATTGTTGTAAAATATAAAATCGTCTTTAATCGATAATTATATCGAGAAAAAGAAAACACGTTTTGTCGTTAAATAAAAGTGCGAGCCCTATACTTATTTTTTCTAACTGTATTACGGACGCGCCACTGCGCGTTACTCACTCGAGTATATATTATAAACAAAAGGAAAAACCGCGCGGGACCCCCCTCAGGGCGTTTTGGAGAGAAAAAATAAATTATAACGACAGAGTATAGTATACGCGCGTTTGTCGCGGCGGAGACGGTTTGTAATGGCTTCGGCGTCGACGACTATCACGTCCGTCTTCTCCTGCGAACGAATATTCGTTTAAATTATTTTTATTAATTCGATTTCGGCGCGCGCGTTTTGTGTACGCGCCAAAAACGATTTGCCCGAGAACAAAACCGGCTGCTTTTTGTGTGTGTGTGTGTTTATACTCGTATTTTTTAATTAGTAACAGTACTACTATTAAGTTCGACGAGGCCGCTCGACGCTGAAGTCTCGCCGTATCGACTTTCGGGGCGGCGCGACTCGGAGCCACGCGAATTGTCCGTAAACGGTAATACGCACACCACCATCCGCGTCACGCCCTGTAAAACACGGAAAGTCCGTCGCGTCAACACACGGGGCCCGTGTCGAACTCGGGGCTGACGTCAAGCTGTGGTGGGGATCGGGACACGTGCAGGGCCGGATTTAGGGGGGGGCCAGGGGGGCCCCGGGCCTCCACAAAATGAGGGCCTCCACTTAATGGGATTTTTTCGCATCCAAGTATAAAACACAATATAATATTTGCAAAATAAATTTAAAATTTCTAGTAAAATATTATTTTGCGGTAAATGTTAATATATTATTAAATTAAATTCACTTATAATAATATATCAAATATATGTTATCGAAATATAATATATACTTTTAAGGTGGGCCCAGGGCCCCCACATTCCTAAATCCGGCCCTGGACACGTGGCTCCAGTGCTTAACGCTCTTCCGGACCTAGCGATCGGGAACCGGAGAAAACGTCTCGATTCGCAGTGGGCGGGGGGGGGGAGCCCCGGGAATAAAATGATATTCTCGTTGAAATGCATTTATTTTCTAAAGGAAACCGTTTGCCGAAGACGTCGTCGCCCTAACATCATTATAGTATTAGTTATTAATCCCGAGAAATTAGTTAATCTGAAAATCTGATGAACAAATGTTTGCGTTCGCGGAACTGAAGAACCGTTAGAAATCCGCTTTTGAAAAATAATGTACTTGGTTTTTTACGGTGCATTTCGCTAACACTGAGATTTCTTTTAGAATTTTATTAATCGCGCCAATCAAGGAAAAAGTCTCTCCAAACTGAACGTTATCAAAAACTAGTTAATTTCTCGGAAAAGACTAACTGGTTTATATGGGGGGGGGTGGGGAGAAAGGAAATCTGTACAGAATTAATAGAGTGCGGTACGTAAAGTATAAGCCTCGAACAGAATAATGTGTATCCCAAAGGAATCGTATCGTTTTCAGACGTTATTCAATATGACGGTTTCTTCTACGGAAACTTGTAGTAAAGGCTAGAGGATCGAGAATACGTTCAAACGCGTTTATACCGTTCG
Source organism: Chaetogeoica ovagalla (assembly GCA_032441825.1). Lineage (NCBI taxonomy): Eukaryota > Metazoa > Arthropoda > Insecta > Hemiptera > Aphididae > Chaetogeoica > Chaetogeoica ovagalla. Next base: position 5,190,353 of record CM063724.1, on the reverse strand, counting down.
AATTTAGCCGTTTATCGTGTCGCGGACAGCCGAAGTAACGGGCGAACCAAATTGTCAAACCACACACGTCCCTCCCTCTTCCACGCTTGCATTTTGCTAATATCCCCGCGCATTTATATTCGTCTCCGTCCGTTTCTAAAGGACCACACAACAGTATCACGACGATACGCAGCTCTTCTTAGATTCGCGGAGTCCATCATAGTTGGCAAACTTTAAAGACGAGAACGTCGTCCGATGTACTCTGTCGTTATAAGGGTTCATTAGTAAATTATTTATGAATGAAATAGATAGTACGTATGTATTGTAATTAAAAAAAATTACGAAATCTAAACCATAGTGTTGAAGCTTTTATCGTTCAAATCGGTAACAATAGTGTTTAAACAACACTTATTTCAAAAACGATTTAAGGACTGCGCAAATAGTGCGATTTTGTCGTATCTCCCGTTAGACAACCCGCTAAAATAACAAATGCGAATACAACTATATGTTGCGCTGTTCTCTTAGGGTCCTTCCTCAACTCTCGCGTTTAATCCCGTAGGCTTACGCGCAGTAGGTGTAATACACGTTTACGACGATCTCTTGCATTACCCTGCAAACGTTGGTCGTTAGAGCAATTAAATTACATGACCAGTTTGAAATCGCGTTTTGACACGACGTCTCGTCTCGACCACGGTTACGTATACGTATAAAAATACATTTAAAAAAAATAAACAAACCTCGTGTAAATACTTGCTCGGTGTTTTAGTTTTGTTATTATAAATTTAAAAGCAACGATAAATCATCGGTGACTATAGTTTTCCCGACGTTCGGATACAGATTATAAAATATAAACCACGAATTAACGTTTTTTTTTAAATTGTTTTTGGCGTCGTTAAAATTGTATTACATGACGTTTTAACTATAGTATTAAATACGAAAATTGTTCATGTCCGAAACTAATATTAATGTTTGTTTTTTTAACGTTTCGGGCTTTTTTTTATTTTCACTTTAAAAAAAAAACTACGGGAAAAATTGAAACCGTATCAAACAACTTGTTTTGGCCGGTGAGAGTGTTTTTCTCGGTTCTGCATCACAATTCGGTTTAATAATAAACATTAATTCCGAAATATTCGTTTATTGTACACACCGATAAATGTTTAAGGAAGAATTGATCGAACATTCAACAAATGAGACAGCGATCGGCTGACGGAATCGCCTCTACCAAGGACTTTCGATTGTTGTAAAAAAAAAAAAATAAATAAAATGTTTAATTTCTTCTACCAGGTCGGTCGTGGTACCACGTGACGGTTCTAGTTCCATAAAAAGAAATTGGATCGATTTGTAAAAAGAGAAGGACACTGAAACTACATTTTTCGTTCTTTCAATTTATAATCTTTCCAATAAGAAACACTTTTCAAGCACATTATTTTTCCATTTTTTCATTTTTCTTTCTAATTTTTTTTTTCGATTTTACAATTTAACACTACTTTTTCTTTTTTACCACTGCATTTCTACATAGGGGAGGGAAGGGGGAGAGAGAAATCGTTCACTCCTCAAAACGGCGACAGCTTTAAAAACGCGGTGAATCATCGGTATAGGCTTTCTGAGAGTTATATAAGGATTTGAACGAATTCTTTCGCGCGTCCGCCGACAAACGTTTCGTCGGTCCCGAGAATATAATAACAACAATACTACGCGATTTTTCTCGTTCCATACATTTTTTTTTTTTCATTAATACATACGTATATCAATGCGTGGCAATATATTTATACGCACGCGTTGTGCTTGTGTATTCCGGAATTTGTAACGTTCCGAAATCGGGCAAATTCGTGAATTAAACGAATCGTAACGAACGTGGAAACGGATTATAAATCGTATTAACGTTTCCAGCAGACGCGCATTATACTCGTATATACATATACCCCAGCCCGACTAGTCGACGCACTATCGGAATTAAATATATTACATTTGGCGATATGCTCCGGGAAACATGTGAAGGCATATTTTAATTTATCACGCGTGTTTGTACAATTTATTTTATTATTATTATTATTATCATTACACCGTTTTTCTTATCGAAGCCACCACTATGGTCGAGAATACATTTCACCGCACGAAAAAAACTTTAATTCCGACAAACAGCGGTGTGCAATATTATCAGTACATATAAATTTTCTGTTTATTATACAAATAATTTTATATAAGGAGATAACATTACAATATATCGGGAGACTCTCATACTCAACACGGTCGTGTGATTTGTGTGTGTGGAGGTCATTTTTTTGTAAGAATTTTCATTGGAAGACGAAAAAAAATGTTCCACGCTCGTATTAAATGTTTTAATAACAAAAAAGTTATAAATTTAAAATGAGAAAAAATTTTAAGAAAGGTATATAGTATTAAATTTAAATTAAATTCCTTTTCCTCTATTATATTAACTCATTATATCTCATACCGTGCAATGATAATAATACGTTTTGTATTTAATGTCGATAATACAATGTACACATTTCTCCACCAACCTTCATTACCTAATTTTTTTTTTTATTTTATATATAATTTTAAAAATTTTCTTTTGAAAAAATATGTGTCACCTAGTTTAAAAAATACACTGATGTAAGGTCATATGTTTAGAATAAAGTGGTCAAGCATCTTGGTATACACTAGTGCTCTTATTATCCGTGTACACGTGATTCACGTGTACACGTGAAATTAAAAATTTCGTGCTGAAAACCGTGATTCACGTAATTCACGTAATTCACGTGAATCACGTGTATACGTGAAATAAAATATCGTGCTGAAAACCGTAATTCACGAAATTCACGTGAATCACGTATATTTAAAAATGTACGTCAATTTACGAAAACTTACACTTGAAAACATAAATACACGTGAATTTAAAAGTAATTAATAATTGTAGATTTCACAGGTGAATAGCCAATAGCGGCCTTTAGACGAACGCTCTTTCGCGCGCGCTTGGAACGTGACACTCCAATCACGCGCGAAAGAGTGTTCGTCTAAAGGCTGCTATTAAGGCAATAACAATATTAATAATTATTGTGCCATAGCCGAGCCGACGCATATTATCGGCGACGACTCACGGTGTCAAGAAAGGATGGGTAGGACTGTCTACTTGAATCGAATAATTATAATTAAAATAATAAAACACCAATGTATACTTTCGCATTACGCACAATATGTATATTAAAACATATGAAAAACCAAATGATTATAATTGAGCAATATGGGTGCTCAGTACTTAATAATAAACAATAATATTCTTTCGTTATAATAAATATTAAATATAACCGAAATATAAAGTGATAAATAATTATAATACTACAAAAAAACAACAAAATATGCGTGTTCCAACTTCCAACAATAATAATAAGTTTTAAACTAAACATCTGAATGTATATTGATATTAATGTAATTATCTGAATGTAATATATTGTCGTATTAAAAAAAATATCTATATAATAAGAACAAACGTGTATAATTCATTACAAATTACAGCAGTTTTTTTTGTGTGTATAAAAAATAATACCTACAGATATTTAATTTTGAATCAAACAAAACATAATAATTTGTCTATGCTACCTGTAACGGTCAAAGTTCGATTACCCGCGCGATGTAAAATTTGAAATAAATAACTATTGTAAAGTTATGATTATTATAATATGACAATATTATATTTACTATAGTCATACTGGTTCATTTGACAGATAAAAGGCGAAAGATTTTTCGTTTTGAGAGGGAACCGGAGATAAGAAGCGGTAATAGGTATTCTGGGAAGTCACACACACGAAAAAGACGTATAATATTACTATATTATGATTTATGGTCGTTGCATTGGGTTGGGTACGAAGGCGAATCACGCACACACACTAATGTTCGTTGTTCGCAGAAATTCTCTTTTCTATACAATATTGTTTATTGCAACGGGACCGTTCAGATGACACGCGCGTTTCATGGTGGGTAATTTTATTATTTAGAGCAGAAGTTCCCAAACTTTTTCAACTCACGGCGCTTTTTGGAACTGAGGTTTTCTTGCGGCGCCCTTCATAAAACCAATGATTTTTTTTTCTTTTTTTTTTTTAGATAAAACTAAATAAAACCAGAGAAAAAATTGTAGTGGATAATATTAATTTTATTATAATTACACATATTTAAGTCTTATAAATTCTTAATATTTATAAATTTATTTGTAAAATTAATAGTATGGATGAGCCTATAAATCACTGCACATTTTTTCAAACTAGACACAGCCACTCTCATTTGCACATTGATTTTTATTCGATATTTGCATTTTATCACAGTGGCCCCTTAAATCCCAGTTCTGCATAAATAAGAAGTCGAAAACACAATACTTCGAGCCTTATCGTTTGATAAAAATATGAAAATTATAATTTATAACTGAAAAGTGATGACAGATAATTTATGCACTTGATAAATATTCTGTATTTTTACAGTGCAGTCAATGCACTATTTGTATGAATAATTTCGTTAATAAAACGCGGAAAATAAGACTACATTGAAATAATTGTGAAATCGAGACAAAAGTGAGACGTTCAATGAAAATCGGTACATTTTACCGTCTCGACTGGACTAAAAAAGTTAGAGGGACAGCAATTAAAAAACCAGTACTATCTAGAGGTCTCTATTTCACGTGTATTTAAAAACACGGATACCCGTGTTTTTAACAAAACGGTGTTAAAGCCCGTGTAATTAAAATACACGTGTACACGTGTATTTAGAGTCCATGTACCCGTGTATTATAGAATCCGTGTGCTCGTAGCCCGTGTTTTTAATGTCCGTCTACCCTGATCCAAAGAAGATCCAAAAGGGGGAGCCCAAAAGTTCGTGCCTACATTACCCCCCCCCCATGTTTAGCGTACAGCCACACCCAACTTTTACATTTATTACTCATTTTATAAATTAATGAAACAATTACAATAAATACATACGTGAACAAAAATTTCATATAATTTTGTACAACACACAAATGAAATAAAAGTCACTCAAAATAATGTGCAATTTATATTTTATACCACGCGTACGTTACATAGGTACGGTACGGTTTTACTGCGATTAAACAACGGCCGATTGCCCGTCGTCGAGGACCGTTGTATCAGACGTATCTTATCTGACATTACATTATATTACACTATACAGATAATCTTACAATATTTCCAAATTATAAATACAAAATATTATTTATTTTAAGTTTATAAAAACTACTGGACCTTAAACACACGGGTAATTTTAATACACGGGTAGATACAATTTTAATACACGTGTATCTTAATACACGTGTACACGAACTTCAAAAACACGTGTAATTAAATACACGGGTATTCATACATTTTACTATTTAAGGTACGGACTACGTGTACACGTGTATATCAATACACGTACCAGACCGAGAGCCCTAGTACTATCCCGCTTAAATCGGGACGTCTGGTCATTAATGATCACAGATCACGTGAATATAAATCACAGAAATCACGTATTTTGTAAATTCACGTGAGTGTAATTACGGAATTCACGTGAGTGTAATCACGGAATTCACGTGAGTGTAATCACGGAATTCACGTGAGTGTAATCACGGAATTCACATTTCTCCACCAACCTTCATTACCTAATTTTTTTTTTTATTTTATATATAATTTTAAAAATTTTCTTTTGAAAAAATATGTGTCACCTAGTTTAAAAAATACACTGATGTAAGGTCATATGTTTAGAATAAAGTGGTCAAGCATCTTGGTATACACCTTAGACTTTCACAAATTTTTGATCATACATTTTATCAAAAATAAAAAATACCTACTTCTTAGAAAAATAATTTTGTAATATTATATATGATTTTGCTATTTACTCGTTTCGAACATGGAAATCTTTTCAAACATTACCTAAGCTTTAACTTATTAACCATAATGACTATGCGGTATATACCGCATATATACGTGACACTGGTACAAATACATATGTAAAGTAACAAATTTATTATTTTTGTCAAATTCTTTAAAATATTTCGTTACTTTCACAAAAAAAAAAAAGTGTAATTCGTACATTTTCAGAGTAGATACAGAATTTATTCATGTGCCCTAAATCAGCGGTATTTAAACTGTGATCCGCGGTAGTAATGGGCGAATTATGATCCGGTTTTTTTTTTTTTTACGAATTTATCCGATTTTTGAAAGATTGAATCGAATGAGATCGATAATAAATATTCTCATATATAAGCTTTCTCATGTGTTAGCCCCAGGAAGGGGCGTTTTATTCGTTGTTCCGTCTAAAATGTCTAAAACTCGATATCGCATTTTTCATATTAAGTATGTAAAATAAATTTCAAATATAATAAAAATAATTAATAAATGTGTAAGTTTTTATGCACCTTCTTATGTTATTTATAATATAAAAATATTCGCTTATTCAGAAAAAAAAATTTATAAATGATTAGTGTGGTTTAAAAAAGTTCTTCGTCACGGGTCCGCGTACTACAAAAATATACAAGGACCGCTATGCTCTAAATGATTGCGGAGGACGACAATTCGTAATCATTTATTTATTTCGTTATTATGTTCATTCAGACTTGCGTATTCCAACTCAACAACAACGATTTACAATTAATCGCTAAGGATTATAAAATATAAACGCTATCCACGTAATATTCTCGGCACGAGGGATTATCATTTATGTAACATAATATAATATTACGAAGTTACTACATTTCCTAAGAAAACGGTGGTTTTCTCGCGGGACGCAGATGAATCTCTCGTGTTCTACCGACAGGATTTATTCCCGATGTCGACTGTCGCGTCCCGGAAACGTGCAGTATATAATATGATATTTTAGTTAGTAGTTACTATATAATACGCTGCGGTGACAGTGCTAATAAAGCGTCCGGAGAATCGGCCGTATTTCGGATTAGTTGTCGGTAGGTACTCGTGTGCCTTCGTCTCGTTTATATAATGAATACGGCCCTAAAAATCCTAAAAACAAATGCATTTATGACCTACAAAACACGACAAAAATGGCCTAGAAATCTACAAAAATTCCGTTTAAACATTTAATTTACAATCTGAAAAATCTTTAGAATTGTCACATTTCAAATGGTCAAAAAATGGCTTAAAAAATACAAAATAATTTACTAATGAAAAATACGACACAACAATTATTTATTCAGATTCGTGTGTTATTGAATCACGTTTTTAGCTAGAAAATCATAACCTGAGACGTTCTTAAAAAAAAAAAAGTCATCAACATCATCGAGCCCTAATTATAATGAATAATTTATTGAAGCCAACGTTCTTTACACACAAAAGGCCAAAAATCATCCGTTCCGTTTTTCTCAACAACTACAACATCGATTCTCGTGCACGTAGCATAGTAATTTCCGGGATTCTGGTTGTGGCGAAGCGTATATAAGGCGTTTATAAGGTATAAGATGTTGATAATAATATTATAATATTGTCGACTGCGGATTGCTATTGACGTCCTATAAGCTTACGTGAAAGATCAGTAGGCAGACAACACGTTTGTGATGGTATTTGTGATGGCTGTCGGATAAAAGCGAACAAGTAATACGCTGCTGACAACACACATTGATAATTTCCGATCAGAACGATTAAAACCGAATATTTTTTTCCACATCTGAGAAACGATGGCGCCCCCCCCCCTCCAGTGATTAATAATTATACTCGTATAATATTATAAGAACAATTTATATGTGCGCAAATTTATTTGGAAAGATTAATTATTAAAAAAGTGATGCAAATCAATCGATACATGATCGCGTTCGACAATTAAACGGCACGTACCTAACGATATTTGTCGTCAAGTTGTGAAAAACGTATCGCTAGGTCTTGTACGTTTTCAGTCCCATTAAAGAAAATTTATGTCAAAAAACTCGTTCGGGCACCGACTCAAATTGTTCTCCGTTCAATTTCTTTCTTCTTCTCCTTTATTTCGAAAATATACGATAAGTAACAATTTTTCAACGAATATTTTATACAAGAAAATGAAACGGAAAACCGTTGTGACTACGTCACTGGAGGATTGTGGGGGCACTCACTGTGTATTACCGTCCCCTCGTAGTAAAAATAATATCGTTTATTATTGTTGTTCCGAGTAATATCAGAGTTTTCGTTTTGTTCGCAGGCCGCCCAGGGCGCCGTCCGGCTGGAAGGCGACGTGATCACGGCGCACGGGTCCGTGTCCAGCCTGCCCATGGGCACGTTGGCCGCGGTGTCCGGTCGGGGCAGGGTCTCGTCGCCGACGGCCGACAACGCGTCCGTGTGCACGTGCACGTGCACGCGGTCCAGGAACGACGGGTACCACGTTTCCGGTTCGCCGCCGTACGCGTCCGATTCCGTGTACGACGGCGGCGACAACTGTGCGGACGACTGCGACGACAGAACCGTCGAGCCGCGAGACAGCATACAGTTGGAGACGTTCTACCTGCACGCTTACCCGTTGTCGCCGGTCGAACCGCAGCATGTGCACGGCTGTCGACAACGCGTCGTCCAAACGCACCACCACCAACGGTCGTCCATTTGACGTCTTCTGTTCACCAACACCAACACCACAATAACCGGCGACGACGACGAAGGGAACTACAAAAGCGACGGCGGTGTCGTCGTCGGTGAAGGATATCCGTACAGACCGTTCGACTGAATTACTCGAAAAGCCGTCGAATACGGTGTCATTTCGTTGTGTATTGTGCAGCGCTCCACTGCCTTCACTGTCCGAACACGATCGAACGCTCCTAACGAGGCGGTCCGTGAAACCAGCGTAAAAAAAAAATAAAAAAAATAAAAATTTTATGTCCAATAGTGCTGCACGGCGAAAACGGGTACCGTAGTTTCCCCAGACCCGTAGGATTTTCAATAGCACCGCGCGAAGCAAAACACAAATTCCCCACGCGACTCTTCCGTTCGGCCGCGGTCAACGTTAAATATTGTCCCGGTAAGGTTCGTAAAATATACCTTTAATCGGTTAATTTCGTCGGTAATAAAATATTGTCCTATTGCCTATTATAATAATAATAATAATAATAATAAAAAGCAAAGTACTATGACACAAGCACACAATATCCATCATTCAGAGGATGAACCTTAGGCTCACGGTGTGATCCCGGTGATTCCTAAAACAACGACCACCATGGCAGAAGAAAGATGCTATGTGAGAAAAAGGAAATAATAATAATAATAATAATAATAATAATAATAATAATAATAATTATTATTATTATTATATCCGAGACTATAGGCATTGATTAACGAATTAATAAGTTAAAAAAAAAAAAAAAATGTAAAATTCACTTTATTACGCTAAACGGATTACGACGTATTTAACTTATTTTCCCTCGCGTCAGGGGCGTATACAAGGAGGAGGCGATGGGGGCGATCGCCCCTCTCCCTAGATACTTGTGTATTTACCGACAACTAAAATTAATCGAACTAAAATTAAATAAAACATTTTTTTTATTTAAAACTTATTATTTTCATATAATTTTTCGATAATTCTGAGTTGGCAACAGATTCGACGGGCCGTTTTTCTACTCACACCCCCCCGCCCTAGGGAATGAAGTAAATACGCCACTGCCTCGCGTTCACTTACGTTTTTGCTTTTTTTTCTTTTTTTCTTCTAATCGAATCGTTATATATAATCCCAATGAATGTGTCCACATATCTAAAAACACATTCGAGACGTATGAAAACGAGTAAAAACGAACAGATTTCGATATAAATCGTTGAAAAATACTTTTGTTTTTGTGTGTGTGTAAATTAAAGATGTTTTGTACAAAAAGAAAAAAATCAAACACGGACATCGACAAAATTATAAATAACTATTTTTTTGTTTGTTTTATATATTGTTATTTTCGGTAAACGTAGTCCGAACGGAAGGCAAAATCTGGTAATTGATAATAGTTAAAAACTTATTTATATGTTCAGTCTGCCGTCCGCGTCAAATATTCATGGCTACATGTATATTTGCGTGCGTGCTCAATCGATAATTTTTTTTTTCTATAAAATTTTCGTACATTTTTTTGTCGTTATTAATGATTTTTTATGTACCTATACACGTATAATTTATGTTCGTATAAACTCAATCGAAATGGGAAATGAAATTCCCGCGTTTGAGAAATTATGTGTTCGAATCTGGATCGGAAATATTGCAGTCTACTGATGGGTTAGGTTAGGTTTCAATACATATTTCACGGGCTTTTAGTGCATATTTTAACGTTTATTTTTATGTTTTTAAGTTCTATAAATTCTGAACCCTGTTCATAAGTATTGCGTATATACAGTGCTCGAATTATGAAGGGCGGTGGGGGAAGGAAGGAAAGTAGCTCTTCTTTTTCCGAAAAAAAATATTCCAACATAATTTTTCTAAATGGCACGATGGTTAGAGACTTATCATTACGAAAATTATATTTATTTGACTTTTTATATTCACGTTTGTAACCCGTGAACAATATAATATGTAGTCATGTGTAAGCTGATCAACTGAACTAAATCTGACTTTGGACAAAGTAAAATATATTTCAAAAATTATTTTCGGTTGTGTTGCGAAAATTATGGCTTCGATTGTGAATGAGTAGCGAATGTATTGGGTAAGAGGGACAAAGCCTTCGACAGATTTACATAAAGTTTTTTTTGAATGCAAATTTATGAGGTAAACACTTTTCTATGATTTGTCAATATTAAATAAACAACGTGGCAGAAAGAAAGAAAAAAAACAATAAAACAAATAATAATTACAATAATTTGTTTTGATATAAACAAAACTGAACGGAGAATCCTGTAAAAGAATGAAATTGCATTATTGATAGAAACAGACGGGGAAGAAATTAAGAATAAAAACAAGATTTTGATCGGAAGAAGAAATAATACTTATAATTATTTCGTTAGCGAAGTAAGGACAATGAAAAAGTGTATTTTATCATGATGATTTGGACAAAAAGGAGATGCGTTTAAAATTGAGATTATAAGCGTAAGGCATGTAGACGATCATGGTCAAATTCAAAGTCTAGAGAAAGAAATAATAGTCGAGAGGTACCGCAATGATATTGAAGAACGACTGAAATAGATGGATGGATTAAAACGAATGGATTTCAACCACCGAAGACACGATTTTATAACGACGTTTTGAGATGAAATCTGAAATGCGGGATGAAATCGGAAAGAATGGAATTTTAATGACTTGCTTGGAACAAAGTATATATTTTTTACGTTTCACTTTTTTTCCATTTCGAGCATTACGTGTCTACATGAATTATTATTCATATTCGTTATTCCCAATATATTATAATATATTTATAATTATAAATAATTGTGCATATAATATAATATTTTGGTTAGAAATTCTGTCATCATAATATACATTAATCGGACAATATATAAATCAATAATAATATGTATTAATTATGCTAGGGAATTGTTTTCGTTAATAATAATAATAATAATTAATTAATTACGAATCCTATATACGGACAATAAACCGGTGTACAGGAGAATAATGAAATTTAAATTAAATATATTATTAGATATTAAATTTTTATACGATATATATAAAAAGAAAATTGAAATGAAATTTGTGTTTTGCTCCGTCGCGCGTTTGATCGTTGCTGTTTCTAACAGTTCAATCGATTTATTTTTCCGTGCATTTTCCCCTATAATAATATGTACGCCCATCCGAATGATTGATTTCGTACGAATATTAATAAATAAACAATAATCTGTACGTAAAAGAGAAAGAAAAAGGAGAAAAGTACAAAATTTCACGCGAAATCGTTGTATCAATAAAAAAAAAATATATTATATTATATATATATAATAATTTCGTGTGAAAAAAAACGTCTAAACACGAGAACCACTGTTAATAACGGATCATTGTCTATTTATATTGTATGCAAATCACGAATAAAATTTGTATTACACACGTATTATATTGAATTAAAAATACAATTTAAATAAAACATTCATACACATACAAAATAAAAATAACACGCGTAATTATGTACATAAAAATAATAATAGAAAATTACTGGCAACTTATTTATCGACGTAATTTCGTTGTTGGTTATCATATATTTTAGACATATATATATATTTAAATTTTTTTTTTTGACGTTTTCGTTTATTTACATAACATGTCGTTTGTTTCGTTGTTTCATTAATTTTTTTTGTACTTATATACATTTATTAGCGTATAAGCGTTATAATCGACGATGACGTCAAGATAATAATAAGAATAATAATAATAATAATAGTTTTTTCATTTTCTATATATATATAAAAAAATATATATATATATAACATAATAAATTACGAACGATAATTCGGAAATCGTAACGAAACTTATATACACGTGTATTATATTGTTCTTTATTCGATTTTTTTTTTTATTTTTTTTCAATTTTCATATTACCTACGTAATATTGTAAATGTGTAATGCATTTTTCGCTTTGAACGACGACGAAACGATATCGTATTTAATAATAATATTTTTCTTCAGATTTTCGTCTCGTTTTTCAATTTTTCGTTTTTAACGATGTTCTTTTCCTTTTCCTTTTTTTTTTTTTTAAAAATACCATTCGAATTCGATATATTAAACAAATAAATAATAACACTAAAAATTATTATAATAATACGCTATAATAACGATAAAATAAATTTAGTTTTACATTATTTTGTTTACTATTATATAAATATATATAATATATATATATTATTATTATTATTATTATATATTCATTTCAAATATTAATTTCGAAATTCGTGTACATAATATACTATATAGCTCGTATTTAAATGGTATGTATATACATTTTTACAATTATTTTATTATTATATTCATTAGCTGAAATTCTATTGTTTTTAAATAAAAACCTGAAAAAAAAAAAAAGTGAAAAAGACTTCATTCGTGTATTATGTAATACGTATATTCACGCGCGGTTCGCAACGATACCGATAAGGGATCAGGGGCGTATACAAGGGGGGGGCGATGGGGCGATCGTCCCCCCCCTAGATACTTGTGTATATCTACTGACAACAAAAATTAATCGAACTAAAACTAAAATGTCATAAAACATTTTTTTATTTAAAACTTATTATTTTTATATAACTTTTCGATACAGATTCGACGGGCCGTTTTTCTATTCGCCCCCCCCCCCCCAAGGAATGAAGTAAATACGCCCCTGTAAGGGATTCGTTTAAAAAACAACCTGTTTGGAATGACAACAACAACAAAACAACTATCCTACTAGGATAACAGGTTAGTGTACCGAATGATCCGAATTAGAACTGTGCATTTCAACTGCGTTTGTCCGTTTGGAATTTATTAAAACGTTTTCCGCATTTCACTCGGAACCACATTGTTTCATTCATCGTCGCTCCCTCCCACCAATAATAATACGTTTTGGGCACTGCCCATATTGCCATCTACAACGGTCGCGCTACATGTACCAGACTGCATTAGATGGCGCTGCTGGTCAGGATGTGCCCCATCTATCGTTTGGAACACGTACTACGGTCTGTTGAGACGGCCATTTTATAGTTACACATACAACGCGTATCTTAACAAAATGACCATTTTGAAATCTTCCGTTGTCAAATACGTACTGCGCGTGTTTTGCGCCAAAGTGAATTTTTTTTATATGATCAAATGTAACTAACACATAAGTATCTAATTACTTTAATTCAATAATCCGAATTATATTTAGTGTTTTATAATATGCGTAGAAGAGGTGGACGAGATGGTCAAACATAGGTCGTCAAACCTGTAGCCGTAGACGATACAAGAACGTATAATGAGCCAGTTCAAGAACACACTGAATATTCAATTAATGACATTAATTTAGAATATCGTCATTTACAAGAATATTTCGAAAATAAATTTGAAATTAATTCAATTTAATTTTTGGATTTAATTTACTGAAACAACAGCAGTAAAACTAGGACGGAACGTTTGCAACGCTTGTGAAATTTATATTGACAAAATTGATATGGCAATTGATATATATGGAAATACTTTTTCATGTTAAATCTAAATCCAGAAACCAAAATATATTTTTCTAGTCTATGAACATTCTGTGATAAATCAATCGATAAATTAAATAAAACTTTTATTTTAATGTATTGTAATAATAAAAAATATATATTTCACTAAATATATGACAATTTGAGTAACTTACTACTCATCGCTCCTAGTAATAATAATTATAATAAAAAATAAAATAAGTAAAATAGGGTTAATGTTAGACAATTTACAATCAATTTTCATTAAGCGTGTACATATGAAATATTCAAAATGAAGATGATATAAAATATATATATATATATTTATATATTTTCATTCGTGAAAATTTTCTAGAAATATACTTAAACGTATATTTGTGAATTGCTAACTATTACCTACCCAAGTCCGTTGTTATCAATTTCAATTTTTTTGTCTTTGTGTATAGAGAGCGTACTTAATATACAGCATTAACACGTATCTCCGGTTATTATAAAAAAGAGATATAAATCCAAAAACACTGAAAATTGTGTGGTATGGAAAATACATTATTACGATTAATAATGTACAATAATTAATATACATTATACATTATCATACAATAATTACGACGTGTAATACTATTGAACAGAAGGTGTAAACACAACAATTGATATATACGCTTAGAAGTGATTATTTACTTCATATTCTTTGTATTTTAACTTTTGCATTTTTGTTTTTCTTGTCTTTTAAATTATTATTAAATAATTTATTAATAAAACTATTATTTTTTTTCTTATCATCATTCAATATTTCACTCTCTGGCTGTTTTATTTGGTTTACATAAATTTTATATAATATTATGTTCATGTTGCGTTACCTTTTCACTATTAAGTTTCCTGAGTATAATCTCCATGTTTTATAACCATTATTTTTCATGTTTATTACATTTTTACATTATTCTCTTTTCGTTCATGAAATACCTATCTTCCGTTTTTCCGGTACACACCTAACTATGCGTTACCTCAGGCATTGCACGGTTTCATTAGCCTGTGTAGCGTACTCTTAATTCTACATCCATTCCGATAATTTGCACCACCATCTCATTCATTTTGAACTCAGACATTCTGATTTAGCCTCCTACCCAGATGACTGTATACCTGCATTGTGTTTATTTTTCTTTTATAAATAACATTTCATGTTATCATCACGATTTTAATGTTCTAACCTATTGTAATCTTTTTCCTTACTTGTAAATGTATTGGAGAGCTATAATAATTATTTTTTAAATAAAAACTAACAAAAAAAAAAAAAATGTATTAATCTGATTTTTAAGAGAACATTGGTAAGCACAAAAAAGTTTACTGTAAATTATTGATTTTAAACTCAAAAATATTTGTCAGTTATAATAATTACACTGGGTTTAAATTCACATTTTAAAATGTAAATTTTATTCCCTAATAATTAATAAAAAAAAAAAAAACCAATTCTTACGAGTAATAATATATAAATACATATGTATAATAATAAAATGTGCAAATAAATAGTAATTACATTTTCTTTGCATTAAATATAAAATATTATTTTACTAAATTATTAAAGCTTTAAGACAAAATAAATAATACATCATTTTATTTTTTACTATTACTATGTAGAATATGTATGTATAGCATATTACCATTTATTTGGGAAATAATAAAATATTTAATATAAACATAATCTTATACAGAATTATTGGTTAATAATATACCCTGTAATTTTCACACTTATTAAAGAGTTTTTTATTTTAATAAAATAAATCTTCAAACATTTTGTTTCAATTCACTTTTTTTTTAAATACAAATACAAAAAAATCATTTAATAAAAATTCCAGTCAGAATTAATATATAATAAGATTTTTTTCTTTTTAAATACATATTTATAAATTTCTAAGTATACAAGTTATGGACTTTAATATATATTAATATATAGTAAAATATAAATATTAATATATTGTAAAATACATATTATTTTAAATTAAAAAAATACTTAATAAAATAATAAGTAAACTTAAAATCTAGGTAGATAAATTAAGAAAAGCAAAAAATTAATAATTAACATTAAAAACTTTATATGTTCAATATACACATTTTTAATTGAAAATAAAAAGAAAAAAAATCTGAATTTCGGTTTCAATTGTTAGAGAAATTTCTAATTATAGTCTTGTCTTTATTTATTACAAACTTAATTTTACATATAAAAACAAATAACAAATTTCATAATATAACTTGTATATTACCTAATATAAGGTTATTATTATAAATAATATAAGATGATGAAATAAAAATAAAAATCAGTGTAAGTCATAAAAATAACATCAGTTCTGTTACAATAGACTTAATAAAAACAAATAATAAAACGAACCTGTTATGTTTGTATTTTCAATATGAAAATAGTTTTTTTTTCAAAATAAATTATAATTTATTTCTTTTATAAGTTAAAAAGATATATTTATAGTCAGTTATATTTCTAAAAATGTTATGAAAACACAATTTTTTTTTTTTAATTCGAAACAACAAAGTTATCAAGTATTAAAGCTATTTTGTTTAAATTTTACTATATTGTTTAATTAATTGTTACTTAAAATAAAATAATGGAATGAAATAAAATATTGTGTTAAAAGAATAAAAATATCATTTAAAGTTTTAATGTAATATTATTAAATTTTACATTACATATATATAGTATATATTAATATATGTAAGTTATTAATATACATTCATAAAATTATAATTTGTGTTTTATTATTTTGTATTTATAAAAAAAAAAATATTAATAAATTTAAATAAAATTGTTCAATTTTTTGATATAATTTCAGATATTATTTTATTTTTAAATACAATAATAATAATAATAATAATAATAATAATAATAATAATAATAATAATAATAATTGCAAATAAACCAAAAAAATTATTTTAATACTAATATTAAAGATAAGGATAACAATCTAAAATGTAATTAAAAAAATAATTATTTTGATTTTAGATTTGTTTTAAATACTAAAATAATCAATATTATTAAATCAATGTTAATTAAATAAAATAAATACACAGTTCTTTTTGTCACTAAAATTGTTGAAAAGTTAATGCAAATCCATGGACTTGATACAATCTTATATGGTGTTATACACTTACAACTTTTTCTTATCATGATTCCACAAATGTTTTTCAAAATCTAATATTAAATTTCCTTCATAATCACAAAATTTACAAGAAAAATATTGAACGGATGATGAACTGCCACTTGTTTCTTGTTCACACTTGTATAGACATTTTACAATACACTTATCTAAGTGTTTGAGCAATTGTACACGCTTATTTAAACTTCGATTGCATATAAAGCAGTATGAATTTGATTTTGTATCAGAGTCGGGCTGAACATGATTGTGGGACATGTGAGCCCATAAAATGAAAATACGATTTGTTTTATACCTAAAATATAAATATTTTCAATTTAAAGAGCTAATAATATTATTAACATTTACAATATTATATATATATATATATATTTATATACAGTGGAATAAGTCAAAATGTAAGGCAAATTCAATTTTTTGAACTTATAAAATTTAACTTATTTGTTTTTAAAATTTTTTTTTTTTACATATAAATTACAGTGTGTATTGTAATTATTGTTTTAAAATTATTATTAAAAATATACGGTAAAAATGTGTAGTTATAACTTCACAAAAAATAATTTAACATCATAATATGAGATTGGTTCTTGCTATTTTCAATAGTATTTTCTACCAAATTGTAAAGCAGAGTACAATTTATCACATACATTAGATTGTTTGGTACCAACCATAAATAATTGTCATTATTCATTTATACATAATTAAAAGTTGTTTGATTGGGTTTGCAGAAAATTTGGTGTGCACCTTACAGCTTATTTTAATAAAATAAAATTATAATTTAATAATCACTTTTATAATTTATATTTATGTTGTGTTTATACTCAAAATTATGTATGGTTATTTGACACGAATATAATATTATCCATCTATAATCGGAACACACAATGTTCAAGTTATCTATAGTTTTTTTTTTAGAGTAGTAATCAAGGTTTTGCAAGAAAATGTTATTTATTTCAACTTATCAAGGTTCTACTCTGTGTGTGTGTGTGTGTGTGTGTATATATATATATATATATAATCTATTGATAATTATAGACAAAGTTTTTCTTACTTGCAAAATTGACAATTATATGACCCTTTGGAGTTTCCAAATTGTTTTAATGCTTTTAAAAAATGTTTTCGATCAGCCAATAAGGTAATAACATTTTTTGACATTCGTTTAACGAGATTCAAATAAACAAGGAATTCTCGTTGTTCTGCATTTGTTATATTATCTAATGTGGAAACAGAATCTTCTGATAAAGTTTTAGACTTGGGTGGAAACTGATGCTCTTTTATTTCATGTGATTCACGATATTTCACTGTCGAAAAGTACTTGCTACAAATGGGACACTGGAATAATGGTAACTCTATACGAGTAAATACAACTTTCCAATTGTCTGTGTCTGTGTAATTCCCTAATTTATATAAATATGGGCTGAAAAGGAAAAACAATTTATAAAATATGCTACAATATTTAAATTAAACTAATTTCATAACTACTTTTTTTTATCACTGTTAACTCCAGAAGTAGACAATGCTCGTTTAGACCGGGTCTTTGACACTTTCTTCATAGGCCTTTAAAAACACAATATTCAATTCTTTAGTATAATATTTATTGTCAGTAAACAAACAAAACTGTATTAAGAAGCACATGCAATGTTTTGAGTAAAACACTAACATGTAATTTAAAAAATGTATTTCTAGTAATCAAAACCATCCCAGGAGCAGTACGAGAAAGGCCTTGATCACTGAACTCTATATACGAGACGCTCTAAACTCTCAAATAATGGATAAAATTCTTTAAATATATATAAAAACCAGAAAAATATTAGACCACACACAACAAACAGAAAACGGGTTTGAAGAAAAAAAGATCGCAGGCGTTACTTTTACCAATTTATCTGTGGCATATAGCAAGCACTATAGACCATAACCTTCTCTAATCTCAAAACAACAAAAACTTACCTCAAACAGCAAATTAGTCAAAATAATCAAAACCATACTCTGAATACTATTTCATAACAATACTTGGCGGGAAAAATAGCAAATAGAGGTCCTAAAAAAATAGTAGTGTCCTAGCCCCAATTCAATTTTCAATGTACATATACTAATGACCAGATTATACAATCCGACCTAGGCATTAAACACTTTACTTACGCCGACGACACTATCATGGCAACCCAAAAGAATAGCTTCTAGGTGGTAAAGAAAGCATTGGAAAGTTCATTACAAATAATGGCCAACTATTATGACTCAAACTATTTAAAACCTAATCCAGAGAAGATACAAGTCTGCGCGTTCCATCTCTACAATAGACTAGCTAAATGGGAAATGAATATAACATGGAAAGGAATCAAACTCGAACATACACCGCACCCTAAATATCTACAAGTCACCCTAGATAGATCTCTTACATATAAGAAACACTGTGAAATCAAAAATCAGTGCAAAAAACAGTTTATTCAGAAAACTTATAAGATCAACCTGAAGGGCAAATGCTCATACTCTTAAGAGTGTCTGCACTAGCACTATGTTTACCTGTAGGAGAGTATGCAAGCCCTGTATGGTGCAAATCAACCAACACAAAACAGGTTGATGTGGCACTAAATGAATCCTACTGGCTGATATTAGGATACCTAAAACACACCATTCCACAAAATTTTCCCAGTAACAGTAATTGCATCTCCAAATATTCAATTTACGATCTCTGTACATTTGGAAAAGACTAAACTTGAAACGGACAGATGACATATCCTATATGGGAAGACATCACATAGATAAAGACTAAAATCAAAGAGTGTTTTGAAGTATACAAATATCTTAACAAAACCTCTCAGAACAAACTCGTATACATAACTGGAAACATGCCATAGGTCACACTGAAATCGACCAGATTCAATCAGCAAAACACTTCCCAGTGGGATATGACTCAACTGGCCAATCTGAAAAACACTCAACAGGCTAAGAGTTGGAAGATTAAAGGGAAGTTTAAGGAAATAAGGTATCCTGCAATAAGACACTACGTATGATTTCAGAGACAAACAAACCATGCACCATCTACTACTGACTTGCCCAAACTGACATTTTTCATTTTTTTTTTTAGTGCATGAAGGTCCATACCCTACTAATGTCATTAAAGAAAAGAGTTGTAAAATTTTACAATATTGTATATAATATTTTATTTAAATATTTTCATCCAATAACTCACGTTTTCATTAAAATAGATTTAGTTGATGAAGATGGTCGAAGTTGTACTCTTGATGATAATTGTCGTGTTGCTAGTAACGATGGTCGTGCTGCTAGTAAAGATGGCCGTTTTTCTGGTAACGATATTCGTGCTGCTTGTAAAGACAGCCGTTTTGCTGGTAAAGATGGTTGTGATGCTGGTAATAAAGGCTGTAACGCTTGTAATGAAAGCTGTTCTGCTGATAGTAATGCTGGTGGTGCTGGTGCTGGTGGTGGTGGTGGTGGTGATGGTGATGATGATGAAGATGATATTTGATATACTGTATCAGGAACAATAGGAGTTGGTTTAAAGGGTTTTCTAAAAAGAAAATAAACAATATTTATGCACTATGTAATTAAATATCTAATTATAAATGCATTACTTAGAAGGAGCACTCTTGTAGTCAAGATTTTTAATTTTTCTTTTGTTTTTTGATTTTTTTCTATAACAAAAATTACACTTTAAATTTGACTTCTGTCATTAGAATATATTTAAGTATTATCTAACTTTTGTTGAGGCTCTTCAGTCAAATCAATAGTATCATTAATTTTATACAAGAAGTGAAATCCAGTATCTGCTGTAACTAGCGATGATACACATTGTTCATACTGAGGTGATGATGGCATTACATTATAGAACATGCTACAATTATTTCCATTTACTAAATCAACAGCGTTTAAAGTTGGCAAGGAAATATCTGGAGTTACTGTCATTTCTTCAGTTTGAGTATCTAATGAATGATAGCTGGTACTAATTGATTGATTAATTTCATGACATTTGACTAATTTTCTAGAATAATTTAAATTTAAATTAAATTCGCAATTAAAAATTTTATATTTAAACTTATCATTATATAAAGATGTTTACTTATTTACCTCTTAACATTAAAATGTTTAGCTACACTTTTTACTTTTTCTTTTTGAACAATTCTATTATTCACTGGTTTGTCATTTACCCAATTATTGCAATCATTCACAACATCACTCATAACTATTTCGCAATTATTATAATTGTCATCAGCATTATTATCATTATTATCATTATCAACATTATCATCATCATCATCATCATCATCCAAACATATAACTTCATTATCACTACAGAAACAAAAAATAAAACTTATATAATACTTAATAAAGAAATTATTAAATGCAAATTCCATTAATATTTGTATTACATACACATTAGAAGTCCCATTAACATTCACATCAGTTTTAGAAGTTGTAGTAGAACTATAATCATGGTCAATATTTGTATTTTTAATTCTATAATAATAAAATGCAAGTTATATTATTAAAACAAAATGGTGTTCAATTATAGTCAACATAAGAGAAACATTAAATAAATGGCATGCCATAAATTTATAATTAAAAGTAAAAATTTTTTTAATAAAAATTAACATTTATATTATTTATTATTATTGTTATTATTATTATTAATAATTATAAAATACTTACACAGGAGATCCGTGTCTGCGATTAATAAATTGTGCACTTGAATATGTTTTGGTTATTGTATTCCTACTGTAATAAAAAAAATGAAAATATTAAATAATTGTATATATTAGCCTATATTATTTCTGAATTGAACAAAAAAAAAACCCTTATAGATATAGTCAAGTACTAATACAATCTCTATTCTAATTATGCTACTATAATGAAGATAATGTGAAATTAACGATTTTCTGTTGTTAACTATCCATAATTATTATTAATTCATAAATATTCAACTAAATCATACAATATTAACTATTATTATTGTTAAGAATTTGGGACTAAAGAACTTAATAAATTATAAATAATTTAATTAAAAAAAAAAACATAAAACATTAATAAATGAGTACTATCAATAATCTGCTCTATTTTATTTTCATAACAATAACCATATAATTATCGTAAACAATAAAACTAAATGATTAAATGCTAATGAACCAATTAGATATGAAAACTACTGGTGTGTGCGTGGAAGATGTGGGAGATCGCCTCAAACAGAAGATTTAGACCAAATAGTTGAGGCAAGGGGTAAGGGAGAATATATATATATATATATATATAAGTAAAAAACAAAAACAAAGAAGAGAAAGAAAAACATTATTAATAATTATTGAAGAATCCAAAATAAAAAAGATAATTCACATTAATTCAATGGTGGATACAGGATAGAGTGAAGATTAATAGGAACATTAAATGATTTTAAAAAATTGAATAAAGCCAAATGTTTGATAGACAAGGAAAGACAATTGAATAAAATATGAAGAATATCACAAAGGAATTCATTTAGAAGCAGAGTACAGCATGGAAAATCATTAAGGTCAAGTTTATAAGCATGGGCTGGTAATAATAAGTGATCCATACATAGTTGACTAAATTGAATAACAGAGGACCTAGACCACTGGTTCCCAAACTGGGGGCGTGCCCCCTTGGGGGCATATATACATTGCTGGGGAAGTGCAAGCAGTTATTACGAAATAAAATTTTTATTGATTAAATTATTTTTATTATATCTTTTTTTATTTACTATTATAAATATTTTATTTTTATTTATAACTATTATTAATATTTTATACCAATTTATTACTATAATATTTCACCTTAATTGATTATTCCATTTTATTATTTACTATTAATTATATTTTATAATTATTATCATCAAAATAAAAAGTAGTCATTCCGAATAATGTATAGTTTACTTGTAAAGTACACAAAAAAAGGTGATCAATTTTTTTCAATTTATAGAAGGGGGGGAGGCGCGAGATTTTTGAAAATCTACAAAGGGGGCGTAGAATAGAAGAGGTTGGGAACCATTGACAAATTCAAGGCACAGACCAAATTTCAATTCAGAACACTACAGATAATGTCCCTAAACAATTTCAACATACTAAGAACTTAATGAAAATATTATAAACAATAAAATTAAAAGGATACTTTTTATATTAAAATTATTATATATTTACTTACATATTTTTACTAGAATAGCAATTGTTTACACCTGAATTTTGTTTAATTTCACCAAAAGTTTTATTATTGCCAACACTATAACAATAAATAAAAAATAAATTAGTTTACAAATAAGTAATATATTCATTGAATATATATTATCCATTATATGCAGTCTTCCATTTTAAAAATTATGTACACGTATGATAATTGTATCACATATGTACATATGTATAAGAAATTACTATGATTCAACGAATCGGCTTAATTGGATTACGATAACTCGATAAAGTGATTTGTGCAAGAATGCAGTAATACCACGGGATTTCAATTGAAACTGTTAGTGATCAGAAAATCAAAAACACCAGGATGTTTTAAAGGTATAAGGGCTGAAAACTTCCCAGTACACTACTACAACCAAAAAGAAAGCCAGGATGGACCAAGAAATATTCAAAAAGTGGTTTAAAACAAAATTTGTATTGCCACGTTAGGCGATGTTACGCTAATGGCTATAAGCCGTTATTATCTTTACCAAAATTACGTAAAAAAAAAAAATGTACATAATAAAATATAATATCGTGTATTTTAGATCATATATTTAAAAAATTTAATTTTCGGTTGGGATATTTATTTGTGTATTACATATATTGAACATAATTTGTGCCATATTTCTATTTAGATTTCCTAATTATTATTATTATTATTGTTATTATTATAAAAGTTAATGGTGTGCCATGAATATTTATTTATAAAAAGTGAGTTATACTTAAGGAAAATTTGAGAATCTTTAAACATTTAATCACACAATAAAAATATAATTATTAAAAATTCATAAATATAAAATACTTTTTAAAATGATAACATCGAAACTATTAATAATACAATTTAATTATTAATTTATATATATATATATATATATAAATACTTACACGCTTATACGCCTATTTGAATAGAGTAAGATTTGTTTTGATTTTTATTATCTATGCCACATACAACTAATTGTTTACTATTCACGACAATAAAAAACCCATATACACACAAAAAAACTTATATAATATAAAAATAAGAATAAATTATATAGGTACATAAAAAAAATCACTCTGTGTGTACACACACACACACACACACACATACACATATATATATATATATATATATATATATATATATATTCATATATATATGAATAATAGAACATAATCAATATTTTTTTTTTTTTAAAATAACTACTTAAATCATAAACAAATGACATTTCATTTTTAAACTTAAAAAATAATTATATGAAAAACTATTCACAATACAAATAAACTATGAATATTTCTATTTTAATTTTAATGGTCGGCGGAGTCCCATAAACTTGCCCATGAGTTTCGTACTTTAAAATCTAAAAATGTTTTCATTTTCTGCAGTTGATAACAATTATATCTACTGTGTACTCAGATATACTTGACACATTTCCTATGTTTCATATATACAAGACAAAGAGAGAAAATACCCGTTTCTAATTCCTTTCGACATAACCTGATCATTTTTTATGAAATGGAGAACCATTTCATAAAAAAAATTGATTACACTAAGTAAATTAAATTTTTATATTGCATAGATTATATAACATCATAGTATCAATTCTTGTATATAAATAATTACAATTATATATAATTATAATAATATACAAGAATTATTATATATTCTTGTATATTTATGATGTAAGTATACACACTAATAATGTACATTACTTTACAATAATGTAATAGTTATAATAAACTTACAAAGTTACATTTTTTTTAACATTATGATAAATATTAATCACAATAAAATTAACTATATACTTACACGTTAGATATTTGTATAGGTGGAACTGAAGATACCAAAGGTGGTGGTAAACATTGAACAGTATTAGCAACAGCAGTTGTAATTCTATGTATCGACCTACATATTAAAAAAAAAAATTATTATTTATTAATTAACACCCATATTAGAATATACACACAAAAGGATTGAAACCACTATATATATATAGATAAAAAGAGTAATATTTTAATATAAAAGCAAAAGAAACTTATTAAACACACTTGTATATAACATGTATTGAAAATGTCTATAATACTTTAATATTTATATTTTATACTAAATTATATAACATTTAAAAATTACAATGTTTTAAAAATTCTATAATAAATACTACATAATAAAATTAAAATTAATTATATACTTACATTTTAGGCACTATTGTAACAGGAACTTCAGTACATATCAAAGGTTTCAAACCTCTATCACAATTAGCAATGTCAATCTTATATCTATTTATGGATAAAAAAACCTATTATAATTATATACTATAAACAACAAAAAAATCGATTGAACTATATAATACATTGTAACACAATAACATTACTTCTTGTATAAAAATAAGTTACAAGAAATTGTATATCATATTAAAATATACATATGTAATAATAATAATTTTATTTAAAAACATAATAATAAAAATATAAACTATTCACTATTCACAATAAAAATATAATTTATTTATTTATTAAAATTATATACTTACATATTAGAAGTATTTTTAGAAGGACCTTCAGTAAATGGTAAAGATAAGGTCTCTAAGATGGTAGGATTAACAACAGCAGTGTTATTTGATCCATTTACACTAGAAATAAAAATAATATTATATAATACACAAAATATTAAATTGCTTAAATACATACATCATTTATTACTTTTTGTATAAAAATAAAATAAATGTGTGGTGTAACGCTAATTTAATATTACTATATATATACCTATAGTAATTTATACATTTTACATTGCATTAAAAAATATATACATATAATACCCACAAAATTATTTAAAAGCTAAGTTACTATGTTTTAAGAACATTATGATAAATATTAAATACTATAAAAATTAAAAAAAATATACACTCACATGTTAAATGCTTTTTTATGACAAAAGTCAGTATGGGCCAAAGGTTGGGTCCCTTTATCAAAATTAATAATGCCATTGTCAATTCCATTTAAACAACTAAAAATATATAAAAAAAACCTATTATAATTATATATATATAATTTGCATGTTAAATTAGTTTGTGAACAATGCAAGGGGGGAATATTCTTTAATCTGTTTTAATTACAACACTAACTATAATTAATAGATTTAAGAAATATAATTTTTTCATAGGTTTAATTAGTTTAATATACCTAACTTATATTAGATTTTACTTAATAACTCAATTATTACTTTATGTTAACTGTTAATTATTTGTGCAGGTTAAATATTTATTCCGATCTATTCTAATGTAGTTATAAATTATTATCTAGACCTTTCTCATACATTCGGGTTCATTGTTCATGCAATTTTTATATCATAAAATAATAATAATAAAAAGTTAGTGATCAGCGAGTGTTGTTGATGTTGCTCAAGTAAATTACATACACAAAGAATTTAAAGTTTTAGGAAATATGACAATGAAAACTAAGTATTATTTAAACTCTGACATAATTATCGTATACTTATTATTCCAATATTCTAAACAATGTTAACATAACAATAAAAGATAATTTTTGAGTTTTTTTATTATTATTAATATAGGTAATATAAATTAAATGATACATATTTATTAAAAAAATTTCAAAACTCTAGGATCATTATTTTTGAAATTATAAAGATATAACTATATGCGATTTTGATAAAATTTCCTTATAAAAGTTTTTGTGTAACTTTTCTGTAACATAATATAAAAACAATATTGTGAAAATTGAAATAATTAATTCTCTAAAAAATTATTTAGATAAAATTTAATTTGGAATTTTTATTAGGCACGTAACTATCAGAACACTCCTCCTAGTCAAGTGTAAAAAAAAAAATAAATATTATTGCAAATCACAAGCTCATTTTTTCTGTTTACATATTATAACAATCTTCAGATGAATATTTAAATAAATAATATATGAAACTAACTTGTACGTAATTAATAGAAGATACTAAAAATAAGTACAACTTATTATTAAACTATTCAAACATTTAATTAAAAACAATTTATTGTTTATTCAATTTATTTTCATAAATTGAAGAACTTACCTATTGTTGTTATTATTATTATTACAGTTTTGTTGAACCAATCGATCAAATTTAGATTCGGATTTACTATGTGATGACAATGTCTGATTATTCTCAGGGTTCTTCATATATTGTGTTAATGATTCATATACACCATTTAAGTCCAACATATGTTGATTAAAATACTAAAATAAAATTTTAGAAAGTTTATATAGGTAATTCAAATTTATTAATTATTAAATATAATTTCAAATCCTTAGTTGTATATGTTTATTACTTACCAAAGACTGAACAGGTATTTGCATAGCTCTATTTATTTCTTCTTTATAGGAACTGTTTATTGGTACAGAAATTAAACTATTCATATTATTATAGTTTATTAATCGACATGAAGTTGTGAAACTGGCAAAGACATCAATTTTATGTAAGCACACTCGACAAATAGTTTTCGGTAAAGGATCATTTTCAGTAATCTACAAAAATCAATATAGAAAAATATTAGAAAAAATAATGTGTTGAACAATAGAATGATTTTACCCACACAATATCCATAAGAATATTTTATTTAGGTTATTTAAGTAAAAAGTTAATACCAAATAATATTACATATTAATTTAATATAGAATTTCAGCCTGGGCTGACATTTGGCATACAAATAGCTATTATGACGTAGGTATCAGCTAAAAAAAAGGATTTTTGAAAATTCCACTCTAAAGGGGTTAAAAATTTGTAAAAAAACATGGTTGTACAGAAAAAATACTGTGGACAATAATTCCGACAGCAACTGTATTTCTTAAATCTAAAATGGGCCGTTGACCATTCGATATCTCCATACTGCCACTATCACTATTCCTACACAAATATGATAATATTACATTTCACAACTTAACACCACTCATAACGGGCAAAACCGTTCATGGGCAAAGCCAAGTAATTCAGCTAGTATATATACATTAGGATGGTCCAAAAATACTGATTTAAAAATTTGAAATGAGTACCCCCCCCCCATTTTATTGAGTGGTAAGAAATAATAATTCTGCGAAAATTTGGACTTGATAACTCAATCCCTTCCCGTGCCGCAATAGGGTTAAATTATGGCCCAAAGGGGTTTTTTTCAGTTTTTTTAAATTATTTCAAAAACTAAAACTTTTACAAAAAAAATGTTAAATCATAAATTATAGAGAAATATACCGTCTACAAAAAATGTTATTATACAAATTTTATTTAATCCATTATTTCATATAGAAAAACTAATATAAAAAATGTTTTTACACTGAAAAATTTTTTTTTTACTTTTATTCTAAAATATTTAACACATTTTTATTCTACATTTGATAGGCATTGTCGGCTAAATGATGGATATATTTTTCTGTATTCTTGAACAACCTGAAAAGTTTTATTATGTTATATAATATTTTTATTCTTGCTTTTATCCAATAAATTAAACACTCGGCAATAACAAGTGCGGCGCTTTCGTTTAAATTTAATTTAACTAACCTTAGATTAAAAAATAGTACACTCAAACAGTCTTTAATTGATGGTAATTTGCTACCCGTAATTTGATTTTTAATCGATTCTATTAAATACATTTTTCGTTTAGACATATTAAAAACAATTACGTAAAATACAAAAATATGAATATTGAATATCACAAAACTAATGTTACACACATGACTGGAATGACTAGTGACTACGTTATACTTAATAACCTGAATTCTGGTTTGACGATAAAGTAATAACAGATAAAATCGTTATCGCAATAATTTGGAGTTAAAAATAAAATATGACATAGTAGTATAGTACTGTTTGTGAAATATACATTGCTATCAAATTCAAACGTACAATAATTTATTTCAAAACACCTTTAAAAGTCACAATCTTTTTGGTTTAAAAATACATATATTTGAGAATAGGTACATATTACGTATAAACAAAATATTTCATTATACTAGTCTTGAGCAAGTATATTAGTTTTTCCATGTGAAATAATGGATTAAATAAAATTTGTATAATAACACTTTTTGTAGACAGTATATTTCTCTATAATTTATGATTTAACATTTTTTTTTTAAAAGTTTTAGTTTTTGAAATAATTAAAAAAAACTGAAAAAAATCCCTTTGGGCCATAATTTAACCCTATTGCGGCACGGGAAGGGGTTGAGATATCAAGTCCAAATTTTCGCAGAATTATTATTTCTTATCACTCAAAAAAATGGGGGGTACTCATTTTAAATTTCTCAAAATTTTTTTTAGCCTATATAAACGTGAACCATCCTAATATACATGTATATATTATGTAAATATACAATCAAGCCAAGTAATCTTATGAGAAATAAAAAATATATAAGAGTTGTTACATTAAATTTGTTTATTATATAGTGAATTAATAATAATACAATACGTATATAGATACGCAATTTATTTACTGTTTTTTATTTTTATTAACTCAATGTCATTTTATTTTAATATTCATAATTTTCTTTAAGTAATTTTTATTATTCTGTTGAATTGTTCTTCGTTTAATAATGAATGATGATGACAATTTTTTGTCGAAACCAGTAGTAAATAAACAAATTTAATACAATAACTCTTATATATATTTTTATTTTTCGTAAGACTGATGGCTTGAATAATTAATTAATTAGTAATTTGTAAAATAATATGTATCTATTAATGTATAAAAACTAATTCTCCTACTAATTTATTTATTTATAAGGTATCTATGTACTTTATTTATTTACATGAAATTCAACAATATAATAAAATATGCATAAAAATCAAATCAATTAGAATTTTTGGTAAAAAAATTAATTATTTGATATAGTCCAATAAAAGTTCTATTTTTATATAAGTACTTATATTAGCGGATTACAAGTAAAAGAAAACCAAAAATATACACAAAGAAGAAATTTATTTACTCTCTACTCCGATTCTATACTAAACACATACTAAAATATTTACTTTTTACTCATTTTAAAAATTACTGCATGATCGGTGAAAATATGATAAATACAAATTCAGCATGGTAAATTTACTTTATATCTAAAGGCTTCATGTATAAATGTAATAAAATATCAAAATATACGAATATTAGGCTTAAAAAGGGATTACATTATTAAAAAAGATTTTTTCGAATATTTTGGTTTGAACATTTGTCTATTATGTCTTCAAAGTCGATTCAATACTAATTCTGATTTGATGCATAGAAGAACAAAAAGATTCAATCAATTTTTCCCAATAATAGATCTTAGATCTTAAAATATATGTTTCACCATTTTTGAAACATAAAAATAAACTCTTCACCAAATAGTTAGTAATCATCATACAAGAATATATTCTTAATGTAATGCTTAAATTTGGAAATATTTCTTCTAAATTCTAGTTAAAAAAAAAAAATGTAAGCAAACTCTATTCAGGTAGTTTTTTCTATTGTATTTTGAATATAAATTTTAAAATTTTTCGGCCTCTTGAACAATATCATAGATACGAACTTTTGTTTATGTTGATAAAAAGAAAAATTTAATTTTTCGTAAACTGATACATATCAAAAAGTCTCATTCCCAGTTCCTGCTTGAACTGATTCATCACAGCAAAATAAATTATGGTTTTTATTAATTTTTCTTTATAGCTCAAATGTTTGCTTTCGTTTTACCTTCATCTACTTCATCACACACCAGAGGCATATAACATTTATTGACTATGGCCATTGAACTATCCATCAACCGCGTGTTAATTAACAATTAAAATTATTGTGCAAATTAATATTTCTTTCATTTCTTTGTTTTCTTTTTTTAATGAAAGGCATACATTTGAGATTTGGAATAGCAAATTTGTTGCTCTAATCACCTGCTTGTAAAGAAATTTTATGCTATTTTACATATTGTATACACCGAAGTTAGTTACAATTATTAATAAGCACACTGATTAAATTAAAGGAAAAAACTAAAATGACTTGCGAATATAATTGCTGCGGGTAGGAAATCATTTCCACGTGTTATATCATAATATATCACACCAGCCAGATAGCTTGTGTACAATTAATACAGAGGTGAACTAAAAATTGCAGGTTAAATATGATTAAAGAAAATAAATATTTACCTAATAAGTTAGAAAAATGCTTTGTAAAAGATTAGAGATTTATATCTTTTTATATTTTTATACAACTAGGATTAAAAATGATATTTAAAATGGTACCTACAACCTGCTTTGTATAAAACATACAAATTCATGCAAGTTCATAAAAACGAGTTCTTCTATTTTCATTAATTCCTTCGCATTGGTTCTATGTCGACTAAAACTGTGAAATACAATGAACGCCTTATTCTTTTATTAAATTGTGAGATCACAAAATGGACTCATACACGCATTTTAAAATTATTTATACAGTAATAAACTAATGAAATATGATTATTACAATAGCTTTGGATGAAAAATGCAAAAAAATTCCTATGAATTAAAATAATATAAAGCATAAGTAATGATATAAAATTTCTCTAACTAAAAGTAATTTATGAACCGTATTTATTTATTAATTTGTAAATTAACAAACAATAATAATAATAAAAAGCTTCAAACGTTTAAGAAAAAAATAAGGGCATAATTATAATATTCTTCATTAAAATGTTTTCTACATATTTTCTTTTCTTTAATTTTATATAATAAGTTATATGTACACATATTTTATACAATTATATACCAATTATGATTATTTTTTATAAATAAACAATACATTACCTAATCCATCTGTATTATTATTATTTTATTTTAATATAATTTCCATAACAGGTTCCGCCGTCTCAGAAATTTGTCATCCCTAGACCTACCCTCATTTAAAAGTACCAATACATTTATTTAATACGCTTTGGGTACCATCCAATTAAAATAATAGGACATTTGTATTGAAAAATAAACTAGTTCGAAGTTCATAAAATTGAAAATTATATTGTTGATAATAATACAATTGATTTTAAAGACAGGCACTGCTAATCAAATATAGGGAGTTCATATAATAATAATATATATATATAAAAATATCAATAATAAAATAAACATTTTTTTAAATTGGGTACATCAATAGTTTCAGAATTTTAAAAATGTATTTAGCAAAAGAATATTTCCCATGAAATTAAAATAAGTATTAAGATAATAAAATAGTAAAAGCAAAAAATAAATAAAAGAATAAAAAATATAGATATGTAAAATAAATAGAAATAAAAACTATATAATTAATACTCGTAAATAAAAAATTATATGTGTATATACTTATAATTTAAGTAATACAAAAAAAAAGTATAATTATTTTATTTTTATATTTTTCTTATGGACACTTTTAGTTTACAAAAGAATGGTTTATTCCAGCAGAAACGTTCTAAACTATTGTCCTGTGATGTATATACATTTAATTTTGAACAACGTATAGTAAACACATTAGTTACACACTAATATGTTACATACTAATCTTAAACTACAAGTTAATGCTGAAATGGTTTTGAATAACTTATATTAGAAGCTTTCATATACATTTGGTCGAAAACTAAAATGGTAGACATACGGCATAAATATAATATAACCTTGTGTATAATAAATATACTTTATAAATCGTTTAGTAAAAATTACTTAAAACAGTCGAAACGTCAATTTACAGTATAAGTTTTGGTATTTACATTTTAATAGTAGGGGTAATTTCATAATTAATATTACAAGCATACTACAGTAAGACAGATAATATAAATGTCGGGTATAATGGGCAAAATGTTATATTCAAGATCCATTATATCCGATGAAAATATTGTGCAGTCAATAGAAACTATTTTTGTCATTACACACCAGATTCGTATTGTGTACTACCTCCTGAACACGAGTTAGCTAATGAAATTCGTTCTTACTCGATACAGTAAAACAGAAATAATGACCAAAAAAGAACGAAACGTACGTAAGCGAATATATTACAAGTAGGTATGTAGCGAATAACTTATCGTACGGAATTACATGTACGCACAATATTACGGACATAATACATAGATCCAAATCATAACAACGAATTATCGTTATTATTGGTCAGCGACAACAACGCAAGACCTCGAATTGCAACGTTACCGAAAACGTTTGGAACCGACGTGAACGACAAAGCTAACGGGTGTTGCGAGGATAGGATAGTACACAATGTCGTGCACACGGACGACGACGTTCCAAGTACAGACGATTACAGTATACGCGGCGGCCGTCGCAGATACGAGCGTCGCAGTTCGTTACTCACCATGATCGTCAGCGTTTGGAGTATTTTCGGGGCGATTTGCTGCGCTTTGCCCTCGTCCGAGAACACGTCGATCAGATCGCATTCGCTGAGGTACGTGTGTGCGCACAGGCGGCACACCAACTTGCCGTCGACCATGGCTAACGACGGCGGTCTCGGGCGCACCCTCAACGGCAACAAAATCGGCTGTTAGATTATTACGTAAATGACGTCGAGTTTAGGCGAAGGCGAACGGATGTGCGTAACGCGTCCTATTTTGTCGGACCGCGAACGGTCGAAACGAGTGAAACAAAAAAAGCGTAGTGGAAAACGCGCGACAGAAAGTAAATAAAAAAAAATAAGATAAAATTTCTCGGCGGCCGGGTACAAACTCCCGTACGGTTATTATTACGCGCAACGGAGTAATAATAGTAATGGCGATTACCACCGACGCGATGGTAAATGAAGTTTACGGGTGGGGGGGGGGGGAACGGCATCGTTGTTGTTGCTGCTGCCGCTACGGCTATTCATTTTGCGTCCGTCTCGAAAAACGTTCTTATCACTTTAACCGCGGCCATGGACTGATAACGCGTCCAAAGAGGTTGTACACCAACGGTTTTTCGCGGATACCGATGCGGGGAGTTGACCGGTCTTCTTCACATTTACGGCTTTACGCCGTCCGCTACACTACCACTCGCCAAAAAAACATTTACTGCCGATTTTCTCGATAGGTACGTTTTTCTACGGAACACGCTCCGTTCGTGCAAGGAGATTGTATATCGATTTGCTTGCTACGTGGCATCGCAGTTCGCTAACCACTGTTTAGCGTAACGTTGGCTCGGTATAACAAGCGCGGTCACCGGCAGCCATGTATTTATCGATATTCTAAAATGGAGGTTTGTAGCAGTGGTTCCCAAACTATGGGTTCACTTCCCGGTTGGCTGGCATCCGTTAACAGATGTTCGGACCGTGTTCTTGGGATTCTTTTTGTGCGGTAGAGACTAGTTGTTCTGTTCATCGACACGAAAGCCTCTCTCCACCCGTCCGGCCGTCAAAATCCGATTGTTGGAATTGCGCGTGCGCAAGCGGCGCGTTCAAATATTTCATTTTCAAACGCAACACCGAAGATAATTTTTCTCTGACAAATTGTTTAATTATCGAATTTTTATCATCATAAACGTTCGTTTAAATCCGAAGCCAAGGTGAACGCTCTTGCGTTCAAAACCAAACCAATACACTTGTTGTAAATTTACAATGCAATTTTGAAGAGGGTCGTAATATGGAATTTTAAAGAGTGGCCTTGCTATGGCTCGTGACCATTGGCTTAGCCCCTCACCACCACCCCCAAAAAAGTTTAGTCAGCTTCCTCAAAAATGGTTAGATAATACGTGAAGCGAGAAAATTTCTTGTCAATGGTGATCATTGAATCCCAGATTCAGGGAATTACGAAAAGAGAAAAAATGAAGAGATCGAAATAATTTTCAACAGACCAAAGATACAGAAATGTCTGAAAGCTAAAAGAATGGAGTGGGCAGGCTATGTATGGCGGGCAAAGGACAAAGTAATATATAAGGTCCTAATCGCAAATCCAACGGGAAAAAAACCAAGAAATAGACCTCACAACGTTGGTTTGATAGAGTAAACAAAAATTTGGAAAACCTACGAACGACAAGGATTGAAGGAGCTGATGATCGAGAAGCTTGGAGCGTATTTGTGGAAACAGAAAAAGTCTTAATGATTTGTAAGCGCAAAAAAAAATCCATTATCTTAGCGATTTAGTTTTTCCCCAAAAATAATTTAAGCCGATTTCCGCTAATGAACATGACCAAATTATAATACACCATAAACTCCTAAATTTGAGAGCTTATATATTATGCGATGAACGTATATTTAAAAAATACCATTTTCGATATACTTAAAATACCGGATTCGATATGCGTGTTTAGGTCTCGATGCATCGATCTGTTAATGGTAGGTACGAATTGTGTAGATTTCAATGTAGTTTAATTCAAGCACATCGTTCATCATTGGATTTGATTGTGACAGTTCAGTCGGTCCATTGTCTCTCCTGTATTAATGGATATTGCTTAATACCTGGGTAGTTGGGTGTAATGGGGATTAATAAGATCTATGCTAAAATTTACGTATAATGTATATGTACGCGAATATCGCATGTTACTTGTATCATAATCAAAACAATTCGGATTCGGCTAACGGCTTAGGCAAGAGTTATGAAAAAATAAGTGAAAATCACCCGGTTCGTTCGATCTATCGATTACGATTAGACAAAGTTGACTGATGAGACGATTCATTTTGTGTTGTCAAAAATTTATATCGCATAAGAAGTAAAAAAAAAACACTAAAAAAAATTATTCTGAAAAATATTTAAAAAAATTAATTGACTTGTATCCATCCTTGTTAATTTATATAGTAGAAATCTATATATACTCAAAAAGATCACGTTAACCACCATAAGTTTTGTTAACGTTTGAATTAATTTTATTTAAATAAAAAATAATTTTTGATGGTAATTCGTACAATGTTATTTCATAATCGAAAATGAGACGCAGCATGATATCCATTTCGACATTCAATACGAGATTGAGTGAAAAATATATTATTAAGAGAGACCCGAAATTCCGAATTTATATTATATTGTGAATTCGAATAATAGATTTCATAAAATAAATTTGATAAAATCATAGCCATACCATCCGCCTTGAACGATTAACTTCCAAACAAACGAGTATATAATTCTTAATATAAATTATTAATATTCATAACAAATAATTACAATATAAATTTATAAATTTAATAAATAAATAAGATGACATTAATTATACGAAATATTATAAAGATGTGATTTAGTTACACGTAAATAATAATAATAATGATTAATAATGTATATATTTTATATAAACAACGTAGTGAGTCATAATAGCCTTTGGTAATTTTCCATTTCTTTCGCTCCTGTAATTTATTTAAATAATTTCTTTGTCAAAATTTCCAAATCTGTTGATATAGCTGTGAGACTCTTTTCCACCTAGTACATTTACTTAACTGTGTGGACGTTAAATCAGGTTCCGGAAACGCCATAAATGGTTCATCGATTAAAAAATGTCCTCAGGTTAAATTCGATTAATCTGAAGAATCGTCTGTAGGCCATCGTTTTCGTTTCTGAATTTTTTGTTACATAATAATTCGAAAAATAAACCTGCACCAATAATCGTATCAATTTGCTGAAGTGTGTTAAAGGACGGATCAGCTAATTCAATATTTGGCATTTTAATCATTAGCGGGTGGAATTGTGTCATAGGCATAGGCGTGCGCACGGGGGCAGCAAAGGCAGCATATGCTGCCCCCGAACCTTTTTTTTGTGCTGCAGGGGCTGCTATTTATTGAATTACGGGCTTCTGTAAATTGTATTTTAGTAAAATAAAATTATTATATTATCACAAAATATGATGTACCTACACAAGTTGAAAATACAAATATAAGTGTGTGTGTATAATTTTCAAATTTTAAGTAATATTTTTTTATTAATAATATTATTTGTTTATCTCTATTTCATAAATATAATAAAAGTTCATCTTACTGAAAGCAACTATTTCCTGACAACGACTAACCTGTACAATTGTAATTTTGATACCTAAAATAAAGTACTTAGGTGAGATAATGGGCCGGGTTTAACGGAAAAGTTGGAATATGAGCCGGATTAATCTCATGCTGCCCCTGAAACACGGATCTGCGCACGCCTACGGTCATAGGTATGTTTTAATCAATTTAGATCATACAATTTATCGTGGCGTGATAATCAGACAACATAGAACTTATCTGCACCGTAATTAACGATGTAGCCACGTGTCCAGATTGTTGTATTCCAGTTATCGAATAATTTATAGATTTGCGTTTTATACCAAATATCTGTGCTATTTCTTTAAGTACAAAGTTGTTTTGTGATCCCCGAGTCTAATAAAACTCTACATAGTGTATTAAGTTCATCATTATTTTTGGACACGAATTATTGGCTGTTCCCAATATCACTTTATTATATCTCGCTTGTGATGAATGAGCGCTTATCAATGTAATTGGTTCTGTAATGTTTTCATCATTTTTCTCTTGATTATTTTCGATTTTATTAGAATTCGATTTTTCAGTTAAATGCAATAAAGAATTACATGTCCACACACATCTCGCGCGCGCGCGCGCCTCATTGAATGTAAACAACATCTAATTGAAAATGTGTAAATATGCTGTATAGAAATCCCTTCTGTATATTTCACATTGATTCTAAAATAGCAATAATAATTTTAATACCTGAAGTAGCGCAGTCACCGCTATTTTCACTGTTATTTTTATTGAAAAAATCACCGTTTACCATCATTGCTGTGATGGTGAATGCCGTTGTCACACACACACACACGGCCAAGCATTTGACCGTTATCGCAGGTGCGAGACACTCATAGATAATGAACCTGGGACGATCTGACGATATGATGTACTCCGATATAGTGTCCGAACAGTATCACTTATACTTAAGTATCATTTTTTTTTAGAAGGGGGAATTACGCGGAAGGACGGCTAAAATGTATTGTCCCCCGGGACGTAAAAATGTCCAATCACGGCCCTGAGAATAATAAAAATCTTAAGCAATGCGCAATTATTATTAAATATCAACTATAATACACCGAGCTTTAGCCGACAATTCGAATTACGTCCAATTGATTCCAGCGGTCTTACGGTCTAAATGCGATCGTATATATTATTAATTCGAACAATATTTCCTCCGGCCATAATATAATGTTAGACATAATTATTATATTCAATGCTTTAATAATAAAAATAACAATCAAAAATATAAGTGCATATTATGTAATTTTCAAATTAATTTTACTGGCCTTTTTTTTTTGTTTTCCCGAAATCGTCGCGTTTCTATACCAAAGAAGGTGTAAAAAAATTTTTTCCTAATTCGTTAATCGTTATTATTGCATTATTCGTACAACAATATATATATATACACACACACTATGCGCGTAAAACGATTAACATATTCGTATATCATTAAATAACTACGTATAACTTTTCGGACAATTACAAAAATAAACCTGCAATTTCTACGAATAAAACGATCATGGTTAAACCGTCACAAAACGAAATACAGATATTAATATTGTCAGGGATTTATACGGTAAGACGTTTTTGAATTATTAAAAACAGTGTTCGTTTCGTTTTTATCGAAGTTTGATAATGTAACAAATTCAATATAAAATACAGTTTATTATTCTTAGCGTACCTACGCTGTAGATCCGGATTAACACTATTGTGTAGGATCTAGACACACAGGTGGTTAAGAAACCTTCCCTTTGGAGGGACGGGAACTGTCGAATCTCGGTGTTAAGCTTTTGAATATAAAAATATTTACAACATAAAAATCGAATTTAAACTTTTTTATGATAACAATTTTAACAAATCATAGAAACAATACAACTTCTTTTATACAATTTTGCCGTCATTCTTGATCACTCGTATTTAAGCATAAAACAAACGATATTTTTCCTTTTATTAAAACCACTCTCCTGCGTTCTTTATTTCTATCTATTCTCATAATGTAAACATAAACATTTATACGAGTACATGATATAACTTTAAACATGCAAATGATAATAAATTCCGCAAAAATATCAAATAACAACGATCGAAATTACCAATAATATCATACTAATATAATAATGTACGATGTCATTCATTAACATCTAACGCAAAATATAGATTTAAATTTTAAAATACCTGTTTAGATATTGTTCCGTGTAATTAAATAATTACTGCGGGACAGACGGTAAACGATATTATACGGACAACTGACGAAGATTAAGAATAATAAAAATGTTATATGTCGCAATAATTTTGACCATAAAGACTGTATTATATAATCTATGATCTCAATCAGATCGGTATGATAAATATACCGTATTCAGAAATATTTCCTAAAATACTTCTAAACAGTATAATGGGAGTTTCATATACACATGCGAGAGACATTTTATCGGTTTATCCAATACGATTTCTATAGGTATATATTATATGAAATAACGAACATTCAGTGTAAATATACAAGTAATATTATTATTTTATTTTTTTTCTCAGTGTTGAGCTATAATAGTTCAGCTAAAAGCTAATAAAAAAAAATATATTATTTTTCCCTGCAAATTCGCTTATATACATAATATTTTACATGTTGTGCAAATGTGTAATAAAAATAATAATAATAATAAAAATGTTTATCGGTAAATTAATTGTTCTAGATATTTGCTTTGTTGATATGGATGAAAAATGTTACAGATATTTCAAGTTCATCACCCTATATGTACTTACATGATGGTAAATACGATTTAGCTTTTATATATAAATGACTGTGTTTATTATTATAATATTAGCTCTATTAATAATTAGAGTATTGATTTTGTATATCTCATTTAGTTGGAAAATATGTATTACATGTAATGATATCACTCATGTTGAGTACATGGATTACAGCGTTTATTGGCGTATATAAGGTAAGTTTTAAATGTTGTGTTTTTATATTATATCAATATAGGTATCAGGTATGTACAACAATGTTAGTTGTAACTTAACATAACGTTTTGTGTGTGTGTGTGTGTGTAAAATTGAGCAATTAGTTATTTTTTTTTAATTTAAAATGAAAAATAAAAATTTTTATACCAAAATAATAGCTTGAAAGATAACTTAATAGGCTGTTATACTGTGCATAATATATTATGAATTATTTTATAGAAGTCGAGGGAAATATTGTCTTACACTCGAGTTCTTTGGTCTTTATTCTTATTTATATGGATAATGCTTTTAACACACGAAATAGCCACAGAAAATAAGTAAATATTAGTACTCATAAGATTATATATATTATGTTAATATGTGTCTATATATATATATATATATATATATATATATATATTACTGTTAAAAAATATATATTATATAAATTTACGTTAGATATTAATGAATGACATTGTATATTATTATATTAGTATAATATTATTGGTAAATGCGATTATTGTTTTTTGATATTATTTTTGTGGGATTTATTATCATTTGCATGTTTAAAGTTATATCATATTCTCATATAAATGTTTATGTTTACATTATTAGAATTAAAGCAATATTAAAATGTCTGATAGATAGAAATAAAGAGCGCAGGAGAGAGGCTTTAATAAATGGAAAAATATCGTTTGTTTTATACCTAAATACGAGCGATAAAAAGTTATTGCAAAATTGTATAAAAGAAGTTTTTTTTTATAGTTTTTAACAATTATGTATGTGTATATTTATATCTACGGAAGTTTTCAACATTTATTATGTACCTACTTATATCATAATCACACTATTCACACTATAATTAATGATCTTAAAATTTGATCTATGAAATAAATTATATAGTCTATCTGGATCTATAATATATAATAGGTATGTATTTTTTTTCGTCAATCTGTCAATTTTTCTTCAGTTTGCAAACTATCACGAAGAATTTCTTAACGTCGATGGTTATATAGGAGTACTAGTATATAAACGAATATTTCTACTCGTTTGCAATAAATTTGAAAAATGTCACTATATATATTAATATATAATACATAAACAGTAGAAACTAAAAATTTGTATTAAACAATTCGATATAAATTATTTATTTACAATACAGAGACATCTGCATTGCGAAATCAGAGAGATGTCCATCGTCCATGTGGCTTTATCCCACAGTATCGGATAACTGGAATATCGATAAAAGTTATATAAAACGAAATGTTATTGATAAATCATTGCAATACGATTTCATCACGTTCGAAAACGACGCAATCGGCATGCTTCTTGCACGTTAAGTAAAAATTAATTTCTGAATTTGCTTACACGTGTTCGTATGTACATTTGCAGATATCGAAAATTATGAGTCGATGAGAGTGGAAATGCGCGAAAATTTGAAAAATTTTGTTATCACGGTTTTTAATTTTTTATGTGAGTAAACTTTTTATTAAAAATCATAAAAAAACATTTTTTTTGATTTTTCAATTTTACGCAAAATATTTAATTTGATATACCGAATGTACTGTTATACTATATATTATATATATATATTACAACAATATTGAGCACTTTTATCGTTTGTATATATTTTTTTACAGTTTTCACATATTCCTGGTGT
Organism: Chaetogeoica ovagalla; assembly: GCA_032441825.1. Lineage (NCBI taxonomy): Eukaryota > Metazoa > Arthropoda > Insecta > Hemiptera > Aphididae > Chaetogeoica > Chaetogeoica ovagalla. Next base: position 5,148,542 of record CM063724.1, on the reverse strand, counting down.
GTTATTAACAATTATAATTTCGAAATGGAGATTGGAAATCGTCGTAGGCTGAATGTACTGTTTATTTAACGAAGGAAGGTCTATCGATAATTGTCTATAAGATATAAGGATAGAATATCTCGCGATAATGGTTGTATGAAGTTTGTTGAAGAATTTATTGATCACATGATAGATAAGTATAGACAATCATCATCCTTGTCCTCTCCACTCGCAGTAAGTGATTATGACAAAATTTAAAGTAAATTATAACGCTCGAGAAAATGGGTAATTATGTGTTTTGTCGCCCTTTTCAACAACGCCTAACGAACTCTTAAAGGCCACAGTTGTACTTAAGACATCAAATTCTCGCATAATATAAATTATAATATTATATATACAATATCAGAGCATGTTATTATAATTCTTCAAGAGTTATAAGATTTGAAAAAAAAACTGTAAAAATTGTATTTTTTAAATGATTATAACTTTTTAAGAATTAAAGATATTTAGAAAACAGCTCTGATATTGTATAGATAATATTATAATTTATATTCTGCGAAAATCTGGTGTCTTAAGAGGATTGAAAACGGTTTATTATTATTTTAGATCTAAAAGTCAGACGAAAATTCTATTACTCAGAAAGAACCAAATTTAATTCTGAAAAAAAGATTTAAATTTGTCGGCCTTTTTTCTAGATTATTTAGGTAGTGGAATTTTTAATAGTTTTTAATTTCTTTAAAATTTCTAATTTTTCTTTTTTTACGTTTGCCATTAGTAGGTTCAAAAATAATGAAACATTTAATCGAAAATCGACTTCCTACATAACTTAAAAGAGAGGCTGAAAATTTAAAATCAATTTTTCAGAATTAAATCCTGTTTTTTCTAAATGATAGAATTTTTGTCTAGGTTTACACGTCTAAATCATTCTGTTATACACGTATAAAATTATTTATCTCTTTCAAAACGTTGACATATGTTTTAACGCCCATGTCCTTTTCGTTTCACTGATAACAAGCGGTAATAGGCATCCCGAGAAGTCACACACTCACCAACAATTATTTATTACACGCATATTCGCATAGTAAATATGATTGCGTGATTAAAATTGTCTTATATAGGGTCTTTCAATTTGGACGCAAATATTTTGGACGCTTACATTTACATACGATAGGTAAGACCGCCGTTATACGCTCAATCGTCCGCGGTATGTGCGGCGGCGTATCGATGACGATAATAATAATAATAATAATAATGTGCACGAGCGGCTTGCGCGCCGCCTTTCTCTCGGGCCAGAGCCGCGAAGCACTTTCCAACCGCTTTAATGCAGGAAAAATAAAAAAAAAATATATAAATTAAAAATTGTTTTTAAAAAAAAAAAATACGACAGTGATGCAATCGCTCGTCTCGTTTGTGTGTGTGTGTGTGTGTGTCGCACAGCATCAATCTAAATATGTACGAGATTATTGTGTGTAGTTCGTCGTCGTTTAATCTCTTCTCTCTCGCGATTTTCGGTTAGGTACGCGCTAAAATACAATAAAAACGAACATTTCAAATGCGGCAAATATGGCGTGGTTTGATTTTTTTTTTGTTCAACGTTAAATTCAACGTTAAAAAAAAAATTACATTCACATATTTTTTAACCCCGTCGTACTCGGTTTTTTCCCGTAACGGTTTATATATTTTCAATATAATATTATTGTTTTTGAATTGCTGTCGGAATTCTTCGATTAATTTAACAGCGAACGATAATGCGTTGTAAAATCTACGGTATTTTATTTCTTTTTGGTAATTTGTTTGTGTAGTAGGCTTGGAAATAGAATGTGCGGCGCAGTGGCCGAAACTCGCACAAGAGGTAGAAACGATTCTTGAGTACACAATGACGTCGATATTCACGAGTGATGATTTATAGCTACTTGTCATCTCAATGTCAAAATGAATCAACGAAATTGTCGTCATATCGAACTCCTGAGAATCCTAGAGAAATGTGCACGAAAGAATATCACATAATTCCTAAATAAATCTGTTTTCTTTAGCCGCTCAAAAACGATAATCTCAAATGTCCGTTTTTGTTCAATTCGGCGCTAAAATAATTCATCTAATAATAACTTACTATACATCGTGTGAGTTTCCACACCACCTTAGATATTATTGTATAAAAATTATGGTTCTAGAAACAAACTATATGAGTTACTCAAAATCATTGAGGTATTACACAAGGCGCATTTTTTTCTTTATAGTGATATCCCCTGTAGTTCAATTCCAATTTTTTTTATTTACGTATTTACATCAAACACACACACATATATATATATATATACAAGCTACTATAACTGTTACTAGTCAAAATACTCTCAAATATACTTCGTACAAAAATATACAACCACGTTCACTCGATTTCTTATTTCTTCGTTGTAGTTCAAATGCATAACTCTAAAAAATTAAAATTAAAAGACGTAAGGAAAAAAAAATTACAAATATATTATAGCATGAGAGTTTTCTTGGCACAAAAAATGAACTCACCATTAGAGGCGCCACGCAATAGTCACGATATCTCGTAAGTTATGACCGTTGGAAGCCTCTTCGAATTCAGTCAGTATTTTAGAACGACGGATACATGGATCTGTTTTAAATGAGATGTTTGCTGCAGCTGGTAGGGCCACCGAAAACCATAGGAGACCACGATGATAACACCGAACTGGGCCTACCACAATCCGGAGTGTAAGGGTGAGCAGTCATGTTCTTCTTTGTTCCTTTTTGTGCCTAGAATAATTCCTGGTCTTATGCCTCGAAAACTTACGTCATCTGAATGATAATGAAAGTAGCTCAGGTGGCGACAAGTTTTGAGTGTCTAATGCTCAACAAAGACATGCAAAATTGTATTCCTCGTGTCGGTCATGCAGTGTAATCTACGCTGCTCCGAGTTCAACGGAAAAGAAAACGAAGACGCCGAAACACAGGCAAGCCATTGTCAATACCAGGACTTTTCTTAACTCTTCGGAACAATTAAAATAAATAAAACTGAAAAATTAAAAGCTAGAAGACATAAACAAGAAATTACAATTGTCGGTGTAAAAATTGACGTCACTTGCAAACGTCGCGACGGCTTGTTAGTCATGTCCGCTGGAATTCGCATCGATTGAAGCCGGTTTCAGCAAAGACATGGATTTTTTGTGAACAGATTTCTATTGCTGACACGTCATAATCTTACGTTTTCAATATACTGAATAACGTTTATAAATAAACAAATTCGTTTCGTGATACAAAGATGATTTCTTTTATGAAAACATATAATAACTGTGCCTGACCTAAACATTAAAATATGATATTAATCGTTTACAATGTATGTGTGGCAGAGATTAAATACGTTTTTTGTTTATCAATAAAATATGCCACATTATAATCGATAAAAATATTACTATGTATACCTATCGGTTTAACCTGGTTTAGGTACAATTTAAAATTAACATAATATTCGAACTACATCATAATTTCAAATAGCTAATAATATTTTTCAAAATTATGAAAAATCTTTAATGTGACAACAAATGTATTTATAAAAGATAATTACATTTATCAATTTTCAATTCTTGTGTTTAATTAATCCAATATGATTTTTATTTTTTTTTTACATACCACTGCAATCATTCATGAATTATTATCACTTTTACTGCGCATTATATAATATTGTATTTATGAAGTTCAAATCAAACGGAAAACGATTTGTTTCCGTTCAGTTTTAGTTCAGTGTTACCTAACGATATTGTATGTACACTAATATTTTGACTTTCCGGTCGTATTTATTTAATTTTTTTGATTTTTCAAGAAAATTGAAAAATATTATTCATCTGTACATTTTATTGAGAAAATTCACCGATTCAGCTTTTTCAATTTCGAATAATTCATAAATGAAATAAGTAAATAGCGGCCGCTCAGCAGTGGTGGAAGGGAGGAAGGCGCCGATTATATTGGTTTGCAGTTGTAAGATCTTTTTGAATGATTAATATAACACCTGGAAATGTAAATGCATGTAAATACGTTTCAATTCTAAACATTAAACACAAAATCAACGCTGCTTATATGATACTTGTTTTAACTGACGGAACGTTGGGGGGTGTACTAGTTCGATGGCAGAGCGTTCGGGTTCAATGCGAAAGGCCCAGAGTTCGATCCCTGTCGGCCGGGGCATCTCCTAAAAAAAAAAAAAAAAGTATTTCTTTTTTTGTTATTGTAATAAATAATATTTAATCAGAAAAAAAAATGTTTGGTCAGCGGTAAATATAAAAACCCCGTATTTACATTTACAAAAAAAAAAAAAAAAACTTTTATTAACCGGAAAGAAATAACAATCGTACGACATTGGGAAAAACCGAACGGAGTCCTGGTACATTCGCAAACAAAAATAAATAAAAATAATACAACAGCTCGGCCTTCCTGTGACATCTGTTGTTCGTCCCGAACGGTATACAATTCAATTTTAAACAAATTTTATTTTACAAAATCGTTATTCATTCAATACGTACGCAATAAAATACAAACGAAATTACTACAAACAATATAATTATAATTAATTTTAACAATTTTTTTGAAATATTTACATTTACAGTATAAGAACTGGTACTCTAATTCAACTTTTCATTTAATCAGGACCAACTACTACTATTCCTTCAAACGGCCGTTGCGTTATCTGATTACCATCAATATTCCCAACAACGTATTTATCTAACACTTTTCGTACAATATAGTGGAGGGGGGGGGGAGCCTTCGAACTTAGGCATTGACTTCTTACTCACACCAGTAGTAAACATCAACATTATTTTTTATCATAATATAAATCGCCAACTTTGTACTTAATGGGTTCCTTCCGATTACTACACCATACTGCGCGATTCACTTTTCCTTTGACTTCTAATAATAATTCGTTCTGAACCTTTCTCTCGCACCTTAGACAAATCTAACACATTTTTGTCTAACTCCTCCAAAACATGTCGTGTTTCATCATCACTAACATCGCCTATCTGATTAATAACCTAACCGAATAATAACTCCTACAAGGAGTTTGTCCAGTTGACTTGTGTAAAGTGTTATTAACAGCAAATTCTACTTTGTGCAATAACTCGTCCCATTTGTCTGGATCATCGGTCAATTTTGCCAGCATCGGTGTTATTGCACGATTGACTACTTCCACCTCGCTCATAGCGTACCTGTCGCAACTGACACTTGTTCGATAGACTCGGACACGAAAAATGTTTTGAAAAATCATTTGAAGTGAAGGCGGGGTACCTCGGTCAGAAATTAGAGGCGTATTGGTTTCGAATAAGTAATCAATTGTTTTATCACTTCTTCTGTTTTCGTAGTTTTACACGGAAAACATCGAACAAATTTTGTAAAACTCTCAACTATCACTAAAATAAATTTATTATTCCCTTTGGTTTTCTCCAGGGGTCCCAAATGATCTACGTGTAAAGTTAGAAACAGTATTTGGTATACTATATAAGTATCCATCTCGTTTGCCGGTTTTGGGAGAATATTCAATACATTTAAGACAGTTTTGTATATAATTGCGTACTTTAGTCGTCATGTTAGGGAACCAATAAATTCTTCTCAAATTTTCGAGTACCTTGTCAACTCCTACGTGAGCCATGTCGTCATGACAATTCCGTATGACATTACTTTCCATTGACTATGGTACATAAAATAATAATTTTCCCTCATTTTTACGATACACCAGTCCTACTCGTAACTCAAAACATTTATCGTCTCTTACTTGCAAATCGTTCAGAATTTTAACAATATTTTCATTCAAACTTTGCTCAATGGCTAATAACTGTACGAAAGTATTATTCGCTTCTAAAACCAAAATTCCGTGACATCTATTTAATGCGTCTACGTGTCCCATTCTAGCTCTTGAACGATGAATAATTTCAAAATTACAATTTTGTAGGAAAAGAGCCCACCGAGAAATTTTAGGGTCAATGGCCTGTTTATTTAACGTTAAACGGAAACTGTTACAATCGGTTATTATTTTAAAATGTATAACAACCAAATATACGTGGAACCGTTTTTTAGAATAAACCACGGTCAAGCATTCTAACTCAAAACTATATGATACCGTGATTCGGTCGGTGTGGTTCGCTGACTAAAGAAAAATATTGGATGAGACTTCCCTGAAGCCTGTTTTTACAACAATACTGAACTATATCCGTGAGAACTAGCGTCGCAGTGTAATTCTGTTTCTGCAGTAGGGGAATAAATTCCGAGTATAGGGGCTTCCAAAAGTTTTCCTTTTAACGTGTTAAATGAATTTTGCTCTTCTTCATCGAATGTAAAATTATCTGTATTTTTCATTAAATTATGTAAATGTTTGGCTATCATTGAAATTGATAAATTGAAAAATTGAATAATTTTTTACAGAATGGACACTTTTGGGACTCAGTCGTACATCTGCTTCATCAACAATATACCCAAGATACTCAACACTCTTATACAAAAATGAACGTTTATCTAAACGAAATTTTAAATTAAATTGTGCGGCCAAACCCAAACTTTTCCCAAAATATCTAAATGTTCTGAAATAGATTTTGTTGCAATTAATATATCGTCCAAGTAAAGTGTTACTTCTCCATCTCTAATTAAATCATTGAATATATATTTCATAAGCCTTGCGAAAACTTTAGGGGCATTCGTTAATTCAAACGGTATTCTCAAATATTCAAATTGCCCTAGCGGTGTTACAAAAAAATTATATGAGATTGACAATTCGTTCATTCGAATGTGATGGAATCCATTTTTTAAATCCAATAAAGAAAAATATTTTTTATTTTTTAGTCTATCGATCAGGTCATCAATAAGCGGGGCTGAAAAATTGTCTTTTACTGTAATTTTATTTATTTCGCTATGGGTGCTCGGGCATCTCCAGTACCGACCAACATAATAATATTCAAAGGGATATTAGAATTACTTCACAAGAGTAATTATTGAAGAATTCAGTAACAACCATTCGAAAAAATTACAGTTACAATATACTTTATAATATATAAGAAATCCATGTTATTTTTAAGTTAGCGTTTAATAAATATTAATGTTTGAAAAAGAAGTTGACTCTAATAAATTCAATATAAAACAGAATGGTACAAAAAAAAAAAAAAAAAAAAATTTTTTTTTTTTTAACCAGTCCCCCCTGTTAATATTTCCTGGTTACGCGCCCGACGTTAATTTTTATTTACAGTACAATTATTGTACGCGTGAGCAAAATACGTATTTTTGAAAAAATGAAAAAAAAAAAAATTATTTTTAACTAACGGAGTTCAGAAGTGTAACCAACCACCGCTGCTGTCCCGTCCGGTTTTTTTCCCCCTTTTGTTTCAACCGAAGACGTACGCTCCGCGAACTCTATTACAACACGACGGAATTGTAACGGACCGGACGGCGGGGCGTCGGCCAACACCACGAGATAGCGCGGCGTTTCATACCGCGCCGCCATACGACGCGTGACGGCCGCTTTCTTTATCGTACGGTTTTTTCCGTTTCGCCGCCGCGCCGAGAAAAGCTCTCTCCCCCCCCCCCCCGCCGCTCGATGTGGGTTTGTTGACCGATTCGGGCGTGGGCCGCCGCCGCCGCCGCCGAATTCGATCTGCCTACGCCGCGCACGCCTGGTCGCTAGCGCGGCCCCTCCCCTAGCGCGCAAGCGTATGTGTGGTGTGTACGCGAGTCCCGTCCGCATCGCCGGCTGCGCGCGGGCGCCCGAGCTACTGTGTCGCCGCCGGAACGTTACGAGCACGGCCGCGGTGCGGGCGCTGGATCGTCCCTTGCGCACTCCTCTCCCACACACCCTCACCGATCGTTACCCACTCGCCCTTCGCGAATTCCCGTACGACGGCGGCGGCTAGTGTGTGCGCGTGTGTTTGTACGCGTTTTTCTTTCCCCCCCTCCCCCCACCGACAAACGACCGCAGACGGACACGCGGCGACGGACGACGGGCGTGTGCGCGCGGATTCGTACGTGGTAACGCACGACAACGACAACTGTACGCCGCCGTTGCCGCCGTTGACGACGACGACGACGGGGCCGTGCGTCGTATTTTCGAGACGACCGATCGGCCGATTCCGAATGACCTAATTGTTATCGCCGTCTTATTTTATATATATATATATATATAAAAAAAAAGTTGTTTTCCAAAAAATCCTCCCCCCTCCTTCGCCGCGTTCTCGTCGTGTCGCGCGCTCGTCAATTGCTCAAAACAAAATAAAAGAAAAAGAACGCACGTCGGGGACGCCTCGTCGTCGTCGCAGTTATTGTCATCGTCGTCGCGTCATGGGCGACGACCAACGCTCGGACAACGAACGGTCGTCGTCGTCGTCGTCGTCGTAGTCGCGTCTCGCGGACACGACGCGTTCGTTTCCCTCGCCACACGTTTATTTCGGAACGTGACAGTGCGCGGTTTGGAAGTCAATCGATCGTCGACGTGGACACGTAAGGGATAATTATTATTATTATTATTATTCTCCTTCGATATTATTGTATAATTATTGGCGGCGTAAAATATAGATTTTATATCAATGTTCCGCCAATTCACAAATACGAAACAATAATATTTTACACGGGGGAGGGAGGAGAAGGGCATTTCGTTTCGAAAATTGTTTTGGAAAAGGTTTTTTTGAGAAAATTTTCGAAATTTGCGTAAACAAACGCGTGAAAACACTGTAGCGCCTGCTTGCGTATATTATCGTCGAATTAATTTTTGTTTTTTTTTTTTTTAAATTGTAGCTTTGGAGTGTGTGGCATTGAATGTTGTTTCAAAGGGGATTTGAAGAGAATAATTTCTCTCTTTGTCTTCCGAATCACAGTATACAATAAACGTTTCGTACTTCCCGCGTACTTATACCGATCGACCTAAGTGCGATTCGATAAGGATTCTGGAAAACAGATTTGAATTCTTTCTCAAGAGAAATTGAATTCGTCGTGGAATTTTATTATTGAATATATTTTCTTACATTTCTGATTTTTTTTTTCATAAATCCTTAAAAAATTACTGGAACAAACTTTGTAAGTAATCAATTTTTAAAGACCTCAAGAAAAAAAAATGAAAAAAATGGAAAGTTATAATTACATAAGTAGTAAAATTCCGCGACGAATTCAGAATCTTTATCGCGTCACTAGGTCGATCGGTACGTTGGAAGTGCTACGAAACCTTTATCTCATATAGTATGATACAGAGAAATTCTCTGTTCAATCCTCGGGGATTGCACGGCATTCAATAGGACGATATTGAGTGGAACTTCTGTGTACAAATACACATTGTCGACAAATTTAAAGTGGCAATGAAAATAAATTGTGACTAGGAATCGTCAAGATTTTTCGAATATAGTCGAAGAGGACTTAATATGTTGTATAACATTTTTAGCCTTTAAATTAAAAAAATTCCCCTATTAAAATAGTTCGGCGTTTTGTATAATTGTCATAAATAACTCAAAATCAGAAGACGTTTTCTGAAATTTTTTTTTTACGTATGTAGATAACGCAACGTATATATATATATATATTCGGTATAAATTTCAAGACTCTATATTGGACTATTATTTTGGTAGTTTTTTCTTCTTTTCTTTACCGCGTTCAAAAACTATTGAGAAAATACGAGTACAGGTTTCTTCCAATATTCGAGTCGTTTTATAAGGTAACTGCCGAGAAAATCGAAGAACGTCTCTTATAAAATGCCATCATAATTATTATGAAAAATGTCGCGGGCTCCTACAAAAAAAAAAAAATTCTAGATATGTCATTGCTCCAAAAGGGTGTGATGTCGCAGGTATCAATTGCGATTTTCGATAACCATTTCAGTGGCTCAACTAGAGTTTTTATACAACACCTTAAGGCTTTTCACTTGCTGATCAAAGATCTTATACAATATTTTTTTGAGATTTGTACGCAAAAATGTCTTATATAGTAGGATAAAAACAAAAAAAGAATTGTAACGTTTTGACGCATTAATAAATATTAATGATGCCTCAAAACACTGCTCGGAACATTGCCCTGGCTGCTCGGACGGGAGTTGTGATACTGATTGTAATCGGCTAATTTATTTATTATACTATCCGTATTCCATTCCCTCCTCCGTGTTTCTTTTTTTTTTTATATAATAACGTTTTTCGTAATAAAACAACGTACATATATTATAGGTTAGCTCGGCGCATGTAGTCTTCCGAATGACGATTTGACGTTTGCGACCGAAACCATACTGCCTTGCCGCTATGGTAAGTGAAATATCGGTTATTAAACGTTTTGCTAAAAAAAAAAAAGCGTGAAAATGGTTAGAGATTTTTTTTTTTTTTAGAAATATTACCGTTTAAGCGCATTTTATTTTTTTCTGAAGGACATAACATGGCCGAAGACTATTGGCATGCCGGTAGAAGATTTCTGGTATCCTCGTTGTTATTGTTGTTTTCAGTATGCGCCTGCAGTGCTCAGAGAACGCAGTCTTCGTCGTCGTTCGGTGAGTACCTGTTTATAAGCGATTTTCATGTATCTAACTACAATCATACTTGTGTAAAGTATGCGAATAAAAGTACTTATTAATAGTTTTTTTTTTTTTTTATTCGATTACTATTTTCTGTAAGGCTGAGCAAGTTAACAATTTTTTCGTTTTTAATCCGTCAAGTTGATTGGAATCGATTAAATTAAAAGTCAACTTGAAAAAAAGGAACTTGACTTAATTAAAAGTTAAAATTTTCTGATTATAACCGAAAAAAACATGAGAGCTACCAAGATATTTATCTACAAAGGCCTAAAATATATAATATATGTACCTATTATCTATAAAAAAAATATTAATTTAATATATAATTGTATAGGTATATTATAATATATTGCGTGTGTATGCCTCATTGCATATATGTTTGTTGATCAGTACAAATGTTAAATTTTATATTCGGTATTTACAATTGTTTTAGTCAACGATTTTCGTATTTATTACCGTGGAAAACGTTAAAAGTGAAATACGATAAATGGTATATTGACAACGGTAGTTCAGCACGCGGTATAATTGTGTATATTTTATTATCTATATATTATATGTTTTTATATTTTAAGTTATTTTTCATCGCGAACGGCTAAAGACCAGTGAATTGAATTCGAAAAAAGTTACAATGGGGATATAAAAGTGTAAAAAAAAGCGTGCGTCCCTGAAAATCGTAATGTGTTGAAAATCCGTGAAGGGTTCGCTCCTCAGTTAATCACTATGTTTTTAATTAAATAAATTTATTGAATTCGTAATATCAACGTCAAATCTTCATTATTCCGACGTTGATAACGATATTCAAAGACACTTCAAAGTATTAATTACGAATCTGTTTATAATATACAATGTATGTAAAATGATAATGTGTTAAACGTTTGTTTTATTCGACGTTTTAGCGTGCGACCGTACGTTCGTGAGCAACGATGGCCCGCAAAACGGCACGTTTCGGGCGCCGACGCTCTTCAATTACGAAAACGATTCCATAGTGTGCGTTTTCACGTTTGTCGCTGCTTCACACCAAAAAGTCTTTGTGTCTTTCACATCGTTCAACCTCCGAAGTACACCTCCAGAGTAAGAAACCGTTGATCGATGATATTTTTCACGAATGATATATATTTTTTTTTATCGATTTATTTCCATTTGAGAGCGCGCGCGTGTAAAGTTTTGCGTTCTCTTCGCGCTACCCGAACCGTTATTACGCACACTTGGAAAACGCGTTATCAATCCGTATTTTCCTCGGGCGCGTTTCTTACGTGGTGTTTATTATTTATTTTTTCGTAGATGCATGCACGAGTACGTGGACGTGTACTCGGAAGTCCAACAAGTCGATACGGAGGACTTGATAAACTCGCCGTTTGGCGGACGATATTGCGGCCTAATACCGCCCAGAGACCGGACGTCGTTGTACAGAACGGTGGCGTTTAGTTTCTATTCGGAAAAGAACAGTACTTCGCCGTCGCTGTTCGAGGGTTACTACGTGTTCAAAAACGACTGTACGTTTATCGTAATGACGACATAGTAGAGTGTAGTGCGGTTGTAAATTGATTTCCACGTGATGTGTGATATTCGTTTTGTTGCCCGTGTAGCCGCGTTTCAATTGGGCACGCCGTCGCCGATCAGCCCGTGTTCGTTCGTCGTGAACTCGAAAGCGAAAAGACAAGGCGCCATACTCACCCCGACGTATCCGGGCATATATCCCAAAGGAATGAAATGCACGTACTCGTTTCAGGGACAGGCCAGTCAGAGGGTGCGGTTGGAATTCCGAGATTTCGACCTATTTTACGGAGGACCGCAGTAAGCGTTTTTTTTTTTTTTTTATCTATATTCACTCGCAGTAAATGTTAGATGAAAAGTTTTTATTAACGCGGATTATTATTTTTACAGTTGTCCCTTTGACGTCGTGAGCATATACGACGGTCTTAATTCCTCTAGTCCTTTGATCGGCCAGTACTGCGGTCAACAACGGAATCTGGTCGTCTACTCCACCGAAAGTTATTTATACGTGACTTTTGACACACTTCAGAGGGCCGCGAACACACAGAACCGCGGTTTCAAAGGCATGTTCGAATTCAGCGAGAGTTTCGTCAAACTAGGTACGCGTTTTACATCGACGACACTTCGGCCGCGCGCACACACCCCAGCGGCGGAACCAGGATTTTTTTCCTCTGAGGGAGGGGAGGGCAAAAGTTGTTTATAATAATTTTATAAGCGCAATATATATATATAGGATTCGATGTTAGGCCTTCGAATCAAGTATTATTCGAATTTTCGCTAACACGAAAAGTGTTTTTTCTAACGTAAAAAAAAAAAAAAAGTTTGAAACAAATGAAATATTATAAACACGTAGAACTTAAAAAAAAAAAAACATTAAAATAATTTTTATATATTATTACAATGAAAACTGTAAACGGCTAGGTTGTTGTTTTAGACGACGACTCATAATCATTATTAACTCTTGTTATTAAAACTACGAATATATAACTGCATCCGCCGCCACTGTGTGCACCGCTGTTATTATTATTATTATTATATACTGTCATCGAAACGGATTTCCGTATATTTGTCGTAGACTTTATTGGGAAAAACGACGGCGAACACGTTCGCGGTACCGAATGCGATCAAAAAGTGTTGAGTAAAAGAACTTCGACCGGCTACATTTACAGTCCTAACTATCCGTTTCCGTACATACCGAAAATCGTGTGTCGGTATTTCGTTTACGGACTCGAAGGTGCGCAAGATTTGGAACGGGTCAGACTGGAATTCCATTTGTTCGATATTCCAAAAGCACACCTCAACGAACAAGAGTGAGTCGTCACTGCGGCAGTATGGGGTGACCAGATATAAGAATCCAAAAAAAATTCCATGAAACACTTTGAAACTATCTATTAATTCATTAAAAGTATAAATATAAATATTTAATGTGCGATTAAAGCGTACATATTTAACGGTAAAAATATGATTTACGATTTGAAGAATCAATCGCATTACCACTAAAATATATAGCATTTTCGTTCCTTTAACAAACATATAAATTCATTCAGTTTTGGTTCTAACCGAAACAAATTTTCGTTCAAATAACTAACTCACAAACTATGGATCTAAAACTTTGCGTGTTTGATAAGTAGTGGTAGGCATGATAAATTCAAGTTCCCTGTTTTGTGGTAAGTCGCAAATTTTCATGTGAGAAGAAGGCGATAATTGGAAAAAAAAATTAATTTACTTCTTGACTAGATGATGCAGCATTTAAAGCTATCTGATGTTTTTATTCATTGATATGGTTTTTTTTATATTGCTGCGACCGCTATTTGATACAATAACAAATTCACTTTTACACATTCCACAGTAGGTACACAATATTTCGTGATATTGAAAACGGTTTTATAAAAGTAAACTCTTTGTGTAGATTTGAATTAATAAATAATAATTAACTTAATCAATAAAATAAATACATATTTTCTACGTGATGGGCTCATAAATTTAAGACTAGATTTACCGTTTAAATTGGTTTCGGTTACTGCGTTAGTCTGTGAATATTATTATATTCCGCAAATGTTATAGTCCCCCTCATCCACTGATAGAACACAATGCGGCACAACTTTGATAACAAATTGAATTAACCACGCTATCTGCACATATTATATTCTATTACTGTCAGCTATTACCTAATTATTAATTATTAATTGATGCAATCATTATATTGTATTTAATCGTCGTGGTTCATATTAAAGTGGCAAAATATTATCTTGTATTCATACGTATTAGGTCGAATCATAAAATATAAACGAATAATCAAATTATATAAAAGAAAAACACGTATTTGCCCGTAGTATTTTCAAAAAAAAAAAAGAAGAGAATACAATTTTACGTACTTAACACGCTTTTGTTAAAAACGCTAGGACAATGTATAAAAACCAGTGCTGTCCTTGAAAAAATAATACGTCTGGTCATCATAAGTATGAGACACGCTGATATTTTAATTATTGTTATTTTTTCAACGATTTCAGATGCACGGACGGTTATCTAAAACTATACTTGAGAGGTCAAGAAGCGATGGACCTGTACGACAAGTTTGACTACGAAATGTGCGGTGACGAAGCGGACGAAAAAGTAGTGACAAGTGAAGGCGCTAGACTCGCGATGGTCTTCAGTAGTGGCGAATTGCAAGGTCGGGGCTTTAAGGCCAAATACACATTCGAGACCGGTAAGCACGAAAAAACACTGTAAAAAGAAAAAGAAAAAAAGCCGCGAGGTATTGTGAATGTCATTTAAATGTATTACTTGCAGGATTAAGATTTAAGGGAGTTTTTTTTATTATCAGATTACCTGCTATATACATTTGAAATCAATGCGACAATAACCGTTGCATTAAAAAAAAAGGATTATCTGAGCGGAGTTTCTGTATAATATTTATTCATTATTAATAAATGAAAAAAAAACGTGGTTTTTCACAATAAATAATAAAACACTTTTGTCGAAAGACTTAAAATGTTTATCAAACACGTAACTTATTGCATTAGTTTTAATCTTATATAATTCTATAAACAAGTACTGACTGTGTAGGGAGTATGGGGACGAAATCCCTACGGTTCTTTTTAGCACATAGCTTCCACGCATACCCTTAACCGAGAAGTGTGCTTACGCAGATGACATCATTGTAAAACCAATATGCATTACTCGCTCCGCTCAGAATCCGAATAATCTTTACTCATTGAATTTTCCGATTTCGTCGCTAGAATATCTCATACCCGGAACGGCTGCACCGAACGGTACGTGTTATTTTACTTACCGAAGCGAGTCCAAGAAACGAGGCGATTTCAACTCGCCCAGACATCCGGCCAACTATCCGAACGGACTGAACTGCACGTTTCTGTTTTTGACAACGCCAAACGATCAGGTCACTGTGATATTCGATCAGTTCAAAATCAGAACAGAAAATGTCAACGCATCGTTAGTCCAATCCGGGTACGCGTCGTTATTATATTATTCGCTGCTCACCGTTCTATCGTGGGAATTTTCCTATCAATTTTTATTATTATTATTGTTCAGCCTATTCCAGACGACGTTTTAATGTATTGTGTTTAAAATGTACACTATTTTGTTCTTTATATTAAACGATAGAGTGTTGGTATGCACGGACGACTGGCTCGAAATATACAACGTATACAAAGACGGCACGGAGAAAATTGTCGGCAGATATTGTAACAAGACAGCGCCGGGTCCGTTGGAATCGAATCGAGGAGCGATCGGCCTGAAGGTACTGTTGCACACGAATTCGAAAGACGTGTCCAGCGGTTTTAAGGCCAGATACGTTTTCGACGTGGCCAAACCGATATTTGGCGGTGAGTACAAACACGGTATTGTCGTACCGATTTCTCTTATGTACGTATAATTTATTGTGTTCGATATACCGTGTCGTTTTTTTCTTTTTCTTACCAGACTGCGGTAGCAATATCAGCAATACAGATTCTGGAAAGGTGCAGAGTCCGAATTTCCCGCTCAAATATACTGCACCGGATAAAGGAATGCCGAGCAGAACGTGCAATTGGTTTATAAACGTCAGGCCCAATCACAAAATACTGCTCAACTTTGTCTCGTTCTCGGTGGAAGGAGACCCGTTAAGTACGTATAGTATGACAACATCTCTGACTCGTCGTGATACTCATACTCGCGTATTACTCCTTTTATTTTCGCGTTTTAATCTGTAGCTAGAGGCTGTGCGACGGCCGTCGTCAGACTTTGGCCGTCCATAGAAGAACCCCCGTTGGAGTTGTGCGGCAAAAAGCCTGCCGGGCCGTGGCAATTTCTGTCCGACTCCAATCAGTTCAGGATAAGGTGATGCGAAATAATAGAAACACTGATGCGTTTGCCGGCACTCGCATCGCGTGACGAGCGGCCTTAGTTATTCCGTAATATCCGTTTTTATTTTTTAGTTTTGTGGTGGCCGACAAATCGGGTAACGGGACCGGGTTCACCGCGACTTGGACCGAAGTTTTGGATAACTCGGGCCCGTGTCCGGGATTTCAATGCGAAAACTCGACTTATTGCATATCCAATCAATTGAGGTGCAACAGCGTGATGAATTGCGGGTCCGACGATGTGTCGGACGAGAGCAACTGTGAGTATTTACTATATTGTCATTGTCACGATAATAGCCGCGGTTTACTCGCGAAAAGCGAATGGAAAATACGAGTAAGATGACTGAGGTCATCATCATGTCAGGAGAAAAATATCGTCGTCGTCGTCATCATCGTCATATCAGCAGGTCTGTCTGTTTCTGCACAATAGTAGTCGAGATGGTCGTTTAGATTTTTCTTGTGCACCGCGAAAATCGCCAAACTCATCAGGCAGCCTAATGTATATTTAACGATATTGTCCGCATATTATATACGTTTCAGGGTAAATCGTAATACTTTCCCTCCCCTTCTCATTCGATATTTTACGATATCAATCGTATTGATTGCGTGACGCGTTACGTACGAACTCGCTTTATCATTTACTTAAATGTTTTGCATGTAAAACCGACAGTTTTCCTTTTTTTTTTGATGTATAGAATATTTCACTTTAATATTCTTTACATTAAATAACACACTTGAAATACATAAAATGTGTACGTCTGTGTAATACTTACACGCAGTGGCGCCGATTACGGTTACCAAATTCCCCAATACTTTTCTAAGAGGATGAATGGGCGCACGGATTAAGCTTATGATATAATATAATAACAATAATAACGATTGGTGAATTTATAGTGTTAATAACAATAAAAGTACAGCTCGTACAGTTGTCTCTCCAACGTTCCCGATCATCTTCTATGTTCGTCGCGCCCCCCAGGCATTTCAATTCCCTTGTCAACTCTATATTGAACGAACCATCGCTGACGATGACTGCGTTTTCGAAGGTCTCTTCTTTCCGACGTGTTTATTTTAATCAATACTATAACTACCGCCCTACACGGTTAGGCCATTTTAGTGTTTTTGCTTTCAGACTTGTTTGTATTGTTTCATGTGATATCCGATCGGATACGCGTGAACACGCGAAATGACGGTAAAACGGTCATATAAAGGAGAAGAAAAAATAAATATACGTAACCGCAGTAAAACTGACCGAATTGAAAAGAAATTTGTCGCGCTGTTTGGCAGGTGCGGTGGAACCGGAGGCCATTGATAACGTGGTGCTGTCGGCCGTGCTGACCATGTGCACGGTGCTGGCGCTGATGTTGGCCGGGTGCCTGTGCTGCCGGCGGCGGTCGGGCTCCGGTCGCAGGGATCGGTTCCGGCGCGCCGTCGGCGGCGTGGGCATCGCGGGCGGCGGATACAACCGGCACCGCCGACACCATCAGCACCAGCACCACCAACACCATCACCACCAGCACCAGCAACACCACGAGCCGCGGCCGCCGTCGCTCAGGTCGCTCAGTCCAACGCCGCCGTCGTCCGGTCAACACGTGTGCGACGAACTCGGCGAACGGTTCACCAGCGTGGATAGCGTGTGACGTCCGCCGTGTCGCATCACGGCCACAATCGCTATAACGGCCACCGCCCGGCCGCCGCATACCTGACCGTTATAGCGTAGAGAATTCCGTATATACGACCCGCCGCCGTAACCCCCCTGCACCACTGCACTACGCGTATACACTGCACCCGTATTCGAAAGACACCAATCGCGGTGTCGCCTCTGTCCCCCGTATTAATCAATTACCGTTCGCCCACCAACGCTCAAACAGTCTTCGTGTAGTTTTTTTTTCCATGTGTGTGTGTGTGTGTGTGGTACTGCCGCCGGAATCCGCAGGGGCGTGGCGATCCGATTCGGACAGCGTTGTGAGAATATAAAAATCGTAATTTAATTTTATTTCCTTTTTCCAGTCACGTATACGTAGACGAGAAGGAGGGGAGGGTACACTGATTGTGCGACGAGCATACAAATCAATTTTATTATACGTTTTTCGCAGGCACAGCGATACCGATAACAATAACAATAATAATAATAACAATAATAACAATAATAATAATAATAACAATAACAATAATAACAATAATGATCAGTTGCAAAGGTCACAGGAGTTTTCACATCGCCACGACGACGTCACTCTCCAAGCGCTTTGTCTCGCGCAAAGTAATTTCCCTTTTTGAATTATTAAATCCAATCGATTCTAAACGTAAACCTTCTTCCGAAACCACACGCCGTCGTTCTTTTGGGGGCTAATTGTCTGTATCCCTCGAAAACCGTACGACGTAATAATATATTTCCCCTGATCATTTCTATATTCGATAAATCGTAAACGTTACACACACACACAGAAGCACTTGTAACAATAAAAAAAATTAGTAATATAATAATCTAATCGCGACTGTATTATGATAATAATAATAATAATAATAATAATAATAATGATAATAATAATAATGCGAGGATAAAGAACGAATCCGTGTGTATGTGCGCGTGTGAAGTTTTGCTTCTTTTCTCTCGCTTCGTATAGTAAATTGTACAAAAAAAAAAAAAAAAAAAAACAAAATATTAGGTAAATAGTGTCAGCGGTACTGTCAGCTCCATAAAGCCCCCCCCCCTGCACCGTCCAATATGATAAAAAATACGGTTCCATTTCGACGTTTATCGATCCGGGCCACGCCGCGCGCCAACAGTGTTGTGTTCCGGCGATAAACTCCATCTGGCGGTCCTTTTCGGCGACGATACTCCGACGGTACTCCAACTGAGTCGCGGCGCTTCCGTTATTGTGTGTACGTACGGCGGCGGTGTGGAAAACGGGAGTTTTCCACACGGTCTGGTGTTCGACGTTTTTTTTCTTTTTTCCCTCAAACCGGCTCGTTTTGTTTTAAAAAGAAATAAAGCGGAATCGCTGTTGGAGGAAAAGAGAACGATTTTTTTGTTTTTTCGACCCGGATTTAGTTTCCACTCCGCCACTGTGCACGTCGGTTTTCTGTACGGTTTTCCAAACACTGCGAGCAAACTCTAACGCCGTCGACACGCGCATGGCTTATTGGGTGGTGGCGGGTAGCTGCTGTTATTCACTATACTTTGCATGGGGGGGGGAGGAAGGAGAGTGGAAAGAGTTAAAAATGGAATCAATTGCTCAATCGTGCTAAGTCAAAAAAAAAAACTTTACTAATAACACTTATATTATATACATAAAAAAAAAATATATATTAGAATTTTCAGAGATTTTTCGTGTTTTTGCCGGTGAATTTTGTTTTTTTTTTTGAATGGAATCGCGTTTTTCAAAAACTCACGTTCGCCCGAGAAAAATCTAATCGTGACGTTGGATGGGGGGAGGATTTTTGTTTTTTTTTTATTTTTTTTATTATACCTCATTCGGTATTCGGTTTAAGTATTATATATTTATAAATATTGATAAAACATGTAATGTATTATACAAAACGATTTTTTTTTTTTTCGGAAATTTCAAAAGGCTGGAGTTTAGACAAATATAAATATTTTGTTATACGTGTATTTATAATTTTAAGTCTCGTTTTTCTAGAGACGGAAAACAAATCACACGATATATGTTAATAAAATATTCGTATAACCGCTTTGGACCTCTTATATATATATATTGTGTGTATATATAGCAACGCTTATTCATAATAATAATAATAATAATAATTATTAATAAATCCGACGTTACGCCATGCCCAATACGTTCGCGATTTATATACGAAATTAATTTTGTAGCCACGCGTATATGTTTTTTACGTTTTTATTCGTTAAGTGTTTTTATTAAATTATTTTTTGTTTTATTTCGTTTTTTTTTTTTTCACGCGGATTAGATTTCGTCGCGTGTTCATATGATTAATTCGACAACACGAGTCGGTACGTTAAACGCGTTTAATTTAAAAAAAAAAAAAAAATTGTTTTCTATTCGTTCGTCGTTATTTTATAACCAGCATCGGAGATGTGGCAGATT